>OY740783.1:100000579-100405579 GCA_963514005.1 Raja brachyura | reverse complement strand
GGCCATTCGAGCCTGCACCACCATTCAATATGATCATGGCTGATCATCCAACTCAGTATCCCATACCTGCCTTCTCTCCATACCCTCTGATCCCCTTAGCCACAAGGGCCACATCTAACTCCCTCTTAAATATAGCCAATGAACTGGCCTCAACTACCCTCTGTGGCAGAGAATTCCAGAGACCCACCACTCTCTGTGTGAAAAAATTCCTTCTCATCTCGGTCCTAAAGGATTTCCCCCTTATCCTTAAGCTGTGACCCCTTGTCCTGGACCTCCCCAACATCGGGAACAATCTTCCTGCATCTAGCCTGTCCAACCCCTTAAGAATCTTGAAAGTTTCTATAAGATCCCCTCTCAATCTCCTAAATTCTAGAGAGTATAAACCGAGTCTATGCAGTCTTTGTTCATAAGACAGTCCTGACATCCCAGGAATCAGTCTGGTGAACCTTCGCTGCACTCCCTCTATGGCAATAATGTCCTTCCTCAGATTTGGAGACCAGAACTGTACGCAATACTCCAGGTGTGGCCTCACCAAGAGCCTCACCTATACAACTGAAGTAGAACCTCCCTGCTCCTATACTCAAATCCTTTTGCTATGAAAGCTAACATACCATTGGCTTTCTTCACTGCCTGCTGTACCTGCATGCCTACTTTCAATGACTGGTGTACCATGACACCCAGGTCGCGCTGCATCTCCCCTTTTCCACCATTTAGATAGTAGTCGGTTTTCCTATTTTTGCCACCAAAGTGGATAACCTCACATTTATCCACATTATACTGCATCTGCCAAACATTTGCCCACTCACCCAGCCTATCCAAGTCACCTTGCATTCTCCTAGCATCCTCCTCACAGCTAACACTGCCCCCCAGCTTAGTGTCATCCGCAAACTTGGAGATATTGCCTTCAATTCCCTCATCCAGATCATTTATGTATATTGTAAATAGCTGGGGTCCCAGCACTGAGCCTTGCGGTACCCCACTAGTCACTGCCTGCCATTGTGAAAATGACCCGTTTACTCCTACTCTTTGCTTCCTGTTTGCCAGCCAGTTCTCTATCCACATCAATACTGAACCCCCAATGCCGTATGCTTTAAGTTTATATACGCCTTCAAGTACGCCTTTGACCCGCGGTCCCCTGCTATTTCCGGCAGATTATTTATGTCTTCCTTAGTGAAGACGGAACCAAAGTAGTTATTCAATTGGTCCGCCATATCCTTGTTCCCCATGATCAACTCACCTGTTTCTGACTGCAAGGGACCTACATTTGTTTTAACTAATCTATTTCTCTTCACATATCTATAAAAACTTTTGCAGTCAGTTTTTATGTTCCCTGCCAGTTTTCTTTCATAATCTATTTTTCCTTTCCTAATCAAGCCCTTTGTCCTTCTCTGCTGGTCTCTGAATTTCTCCCAGTCCTCTGGTATGCTGCTTTTTCTGGCTACTTTGTATGCATCATCCTTTGCTTTGATACTATCCCTGATTTCCCTTGTTATCCACGGATGCACTACCTTCCCTGATCTATTCTTTTGCCAAATTGGGATGAACAATTTTTGTAGTTCATCCATGCAGTCTTTATATGTCTTCCATTGCGTATCCACCGTCAACCCTTTTAGAATTGATTGCCAGTCAATCTTAGCCAATTCACATCTCATACCCTCAAAGTTACCTTTCCTTAAGTTCAGAACCATTGTTTCTGAATTAACAATGTCACTCTCCATCCTAATGAAGAACTCGACCATATTATAGTCACTCTTGCCCAAGGGGGCACGCACAATAAGACTGCTAACTAACCCTTCCTCATTACTCAATACCCAGTCTAAAATAGCCTGCTCTCTCGTTGGTTGCTCTACATGTTGATTTAGATAACTATCCCTCATACTTTCCAAAAAATCCTCTTCCTCAGCGCCCCTGCCAATTTGATTCACCCAATCTATATGTAGATTGAAGTCACCCATTATAACTGTTTTGCCTTTGTCGCACGCATTTCTAATTTTCCTTCATTAATTTGAGGGCAAGTGGAAATTCATTTCCCAGGGTTTAGACACAAATATCATATCCTACCAAATTTAGTTTTCGTTACTGATCAAAGTTTGTATTTTTCATACTTAAAACTTGGGGAAAAGTCTTAAACTGCAGCAAGTTTTGTATTTTGGTATGTGAGGATGCCTGGTTTTATAATTATCAATATGACCGATTGATCTTTCTGATTTAGCTCTTCATATCAAGCAATGTATACGTTTTTTTGTCCTCAACAGAGAAAGAGCAACTACTGGGAGGATGCTTGGTTTTATAATTATCAATACTACTTATTGCTCTTTCTGATTTAGCTCCTCCACCAAGCAATTTATTTGTTTTTTTAATCCTCAGCAAAGGAAGAGCAAATACGAAGAATTGAAGCTGACCCAACTAATGAAAATCCCAAGTTGACTGAAGTCAGGAAGATTCTGACTGAGGAATACCAGCAAAATCCAATGACAAAGACCATCATGTTTGTCAGAACCAGAGCTCTTGCTGATGTAAGCTATTTTCACCTGTTAAATATAGTTTTACTATTTCTGAATCCATTATTTAATACAAACTGCCTTATCTACTCTCAGAACAACTTTGAATACTTCATTCTATTCATGTGAAGTGTAATCCATCATCCCTGGAACCATCCTGGTAAATCTATTTTGTATCCTCTCTAAAGCCATTAATTGTTCCCAAAGAATGGTATGTTCATTTTTAGATCCAGTATTCAAATGTCCCAAATTCTGCAAAGATTGAAACAAAGATAAAGGGAAGGGAAAGCTGAGGGATCATGCATCTATCTTCGTGAGCGGGACAGTGGTGGAAAGCGTCAACAGCTTCAAGTTCTTGGACGTACACATCTCTGATTTGTCCTAGGCCCAGTGCACGGATGCAATTACCAAGACAGCACACTGGTACCTCTACTTCCTCTGGTTCCGCTGCTTCCTCAGACGTTTGAGGAGGTTTAGCATATCTCTGACAGGAGGTTTAGCATATCGCCCAATACTCTGTCAAAGTTTTGCAGGTGAAGGGTAGAGAAGCATAGTAACAGTCTGCATCATGGCTTGGGTTCAGAAATGTGAATGCTCAAGAACAAAGGAGACTGAAGAAAGATGTGGATGCTGCCTGGTCCATTATGGGTCCTGACCTCCCCTCCATCAAAGGGATGTACATGACATGATGTTTCAAGGAGGCGGCTAATGTTATCAAAGACCACATCACTCTGGCCAGGCTGTCTTCTTGTTGCTACCATTGGGAAGATGGAACAGGAGCCTGAGAATTATTACCAAAGGTTCAGGCTGAAAAACGGTCCCCACCCAAAACATCACCCGTCCTTTTCCTCCAGAGATGCTGCCTGACCTGCTGAGTTACTTTGTGTCTATCTCAGGTTCAAGAACAACATCTTTCCATCAACCACCAGGTTCGTGAACCAGCCAGAACACCCTAACCTCGACATCGAAATGCTATGAACTTTGCACAACTGTGCTTATTGTATTTACTTTGAATATTTTATAATTTATTGCGTTCTTTTACTGATTTTGCATCCAACGTGCCTGTAAAGCTGCAGCAAGTAAGAATTGCATTATCTAGGTTCCTATCCAATCAACATATTGGAATTTCAAGCATATGCCAAATAGACATTTTTGACTTAATTATATGTGAGAACAGTTTGAGTTCTGTCATGTTTGCTGTGAAAATTAAACGTTGCTGATTTTGAAAATAAATCATTTTCAAAAAACAAGATCTTATACGCACAACTAGAAAGAAAGTAAAATCTATCCAAATAAGACTTGCTTGATTTAATATTCGTTTATCATCGTCACGTATACAGAGATAGTCAAGTACCCGCTATCCAAGCAAATAATTGGTGAGCAGGTTTGTCTTTTATTGAAGCTTTTTTAGTGTTAAAAGTGAAATAAATTCCTCTTTAAATGCAGGCATTGAAAAATTGGTTGAAAGAGTCGGACATGCTGTCATTCTTACAACCTGGATTGTTGTTGGGTCGAGCAAAGAGCACAGGTAATGTTACCTTCTGTGTAATTATTAAGGCTTTAAATATGGTAAGCTTCTGCAATCGATGGTTAACCACCGCACATCACACACCAGGCTGGCATTGAATGGCTTTGGGGAATGAACAGAGAGAATGGAACAAAATGGTCTAATGTTTCCACCTCAGGCATCCACAACTTCCCATTGGCAGGTTATAGACAATAGGTGCAGGATTGTCAGCACCGCCATTCAATGTGATCATGGCTGATCATCCCCAATCAGTACCCCGTTCCTGCCTTCTCACCATATCCCCTGACTCCGCTATCTTTAAGAGCCCTATCTAGCTCACTCTTGAACGTATCCAGCGAACCGGCCTCCACCGCCCTCTGAGACAGAGAATCCCACAGACTCCCAACTCTCTGTGTGAAAAGGTTATTACCAAACCTCTTGGATCATTGTCAAGGCAGCACCTGCTGCACCATAAAGGGGCTGTCCCACTTGGCTTACTCGCGGGCATTTATTAACATATTGAAAAAAACGCCACGACCTCAAGTATGCGGAGACCACTCTCGAGCATGAAGGAGAGTTACGAAGACCTGCTACGACCTCGTGTCGACCATGCTGCGAGTATGAGTTGAGGGCAACTCGCCAGAACTCGCGGACTAGGTCGCTCAAGTGAGACACGCCCTTGATTCCTATGTTGCTTCTGGTTCTATTGCCAAGTGAGTTCTGTGTCTTCTGGTCACTGAACGGAAAGGGTGCTTGTTATAATTAAGCAGTGTCCCATTGGCCCACTTGGCCGTCATTTGCGCCTCATTTACGCATCATATGTAAAATAGGTCGACACGTCGTGATGCGCAAATCACGCGTCATCACAGCCGTCAAGTGCGAGTGACGTCATTAGAATACCCTGCGGCGCGCGGCAGGATGTTGACGCACAGTGACGTAATCATGTGTCACCCCGCAATACACATGAGACGTCGGGACGCCAGCATACGATGCCAATGCGTCAGAGTGCGTACCCAATGCGTCAGCGTGCGTACGTGATACGTCACGCAGGTGGCATGCGAGGATTTTGTTCCTGTACTAAATCCTGGAGCGCTGCGTGATAGCGCACGCCACCGCATACGATTCCACGCCTCACCATGCGCAACGCATGTGCACCCCACGCGTCGACCTAATTTACATATAACGTGTAAAGGAGGCGCAAATGACGGCCAAGTGGGACAGGCCCTTTAATCTGCTAATAGCCACTGGATTTTAAATGGTGAAAGTGAAAGTTTTAGTTGGTTTATTTCACGTCAACACTGTGTTTTACCCTCAAACACAGTTTCCAAATCATGAAAAGCTATCAATACAATAGTTGAAACAAGGAGGAGCATTGCTTGTGTATTTGGAAAATAAGGTACTATTCTAAGGAATAGGTAACTTGTGTCTAATAAGCAATTTGTCAACTTTGTTCATCTGCGTACAATCTAGATCTGCTACTGAATTTACAACTTGTTTTGATACCAGCAATAAAGTAAAACAAAAGAAACTCAGTGGGTCAGGCAGCAGCCCTGGAGAACATGGATAAGTGGTGTTTCCATTTGAGACCCCTCTTCAGAGGTTGGGGTGAGCGATAAAGCTGGTAGAGAGGAGAGGCAGGACATAGCATGGCAGGTAATAGGTGGACACAGACGTGACATATGGTTGGAACAAAGGCAGAGATGAAAGCAGAAGTTGCATGACAGGAATGAAGAGTTGCAAAAGCCTGAGGAATTAATGGAAGGGGAGGGGAGAAATTGGTGGGAGTCCAGGTGGGGCATCCCAAAATGACTTGTAGCCAATGAAGGAAATGCTTTTTAAAGTATAGGCACTGATGCAACAAATTTTCTAAAAGTGGAAGAAGCAGTTTGAAGAGGTGAAGAGATTTAACGACATAATTCCAGAATTTGGGCCCTTGTTAGTTGAAGGCAGGGTTGCCAATGGTGAAACAATTACAATTGTGGATGTGTAAAAGACCAGAACTAGACAGACATATTTGGGATTGTGATGAATGTAATACAGGCTTGATCGTGGGGCAGGAAGACTTAATAGAATTGGATTCTATGTATTGAAAGCATTACGTTCTATTAACATAACATTGTAGAAGATACCAAAGCATTAAATAGCAACCTGTTTTTGTTTTACAGGAATGACTTTACCCTCACAAAAAGAAGTGTTGACTTCCTTTAGAAATGATTCTGGAAACAAAATCCTCGTGGCGACATCTGTTGCTGATGAGGGAATTGACATTGCAAAGTGTAACCTTGTACTGTTATATGAATATGTGGGAAATGTTATAAAAATGATCCAAACAAGAGGTAAGTTTCCTGACAAAGCCTAATGATTCACTGAGTCAATGTTCCTATGGAATGTTACATGTTGACAGTGTAGAGATTAACAAACAGCAAGCTCCACTAATATAAATGATATTCAGAGTGGAGCAGTTTGCCATTGAGGTGCAAAGTGTATGTGTTAAGGAGATCAAGTCCTTGCGTCCACTTTACGATGATTTTAAAATGGCAAATCTGTTTGATTATACCGAAAGGGGTGATTTAAATATGTTGTTGCTGTTATCACAGGCCGTGGAAGAGCACAAAACAGCAAGTGCATCCTTGTTACCAGCAAGGAAGATCAGATAGACAAAGAAATGGTCAATTCTGCACAGGAAACAATGATGTACAGAGCTATAAAGGACTTGCAACAATTGGATCGGACAGTATTCGTCACAAAGGTAATAATATTTCATGGAGTACTTAGAACAATGTATTTAATCGCAAACAGTCTACATTATAAAATTATGGGAAATGGTTAAATTCATTATTGTTGTATCATGGCCACTTATTACTGAGGTTTGAGTCTCCAAACTGGTCAGGAACTGGTTTATTGAAATGTGCTTTGTTGGTTACTGACATTTTGTTACTTAGATCTGGAAATACAATACGCCTGACAATTTTTCTGTTTAAATATAAACTATTTTTTAAAATAATATATATAATTATTAAAAAATACTCAATCTGCTGAGTTCCTCCATTAGTTTTGGTTAGTATGTCAACTTCTTTGGTGAAAATGGAAATTAGTGGCTGTTTGGTACAATTAACCTGATTTTCTGATCAGGAGAATATTTAGATGAAAATTGTGTGAGATTCAGTTTATGATATGGTACTGTACATTGACAGGATTAGTTAATAAACTAACTAATCATAAGACATCACTCAGCAACAGGATACAATGTGATTAAACTCCATATGTAGCTTGAGGGAGAGAAGAATTTAAAATTTAAAGTAGGGCAATCAAGGGCATGAAAGGAGAGCATATCCGGGTAAGGGATCAGCCAGTTGAGAGGCAGTGACAGAAAATTAAGGGAATTGGTCAGAATATGCAGAATAGCTCAATGAGAAAGAAAAATTACATTGGGAGCACTCGCCATCCATGGTTAATTAAAAAAAAAGTTAAAGATAGTATCAAATGTAACAAAAAACATACAAGTAGCAGCATGTAACAAAGATGAATCTGGAAGGAAAGATTCAGTTACAAGATAAAGCTGGCCATCAATGTAACAGGTATTTTAAAAGTCTGTTGGTCCTACAGAAAGTGGCCTGGGGAATTAATGACGGGAAAGCACGGAGATGTCAAATAAACATTTTTGTAGCAGTCATTACCAAGAGGGTACAAGTGAAAGCCCAAAAGTAACAGTAAATCAGGAACAGGATCTGCCAGAGAGAGTGGGGAGAACCAGAGAACATGAGAGAGAAAGGGGGAGAAACCAAAGGGGCCAATCGGCCCACAGAGTCCATTCTGACCTTTAATTACCCATCAACATCAGTTCCATGTTATCCCACTGCCCACACAATAGGGGCAATTTTACAGAGGCCAATTAACCTACAAACCTGCACATTTTTGGGATGCTGGAGAATAACAGAGCACCCGGAGGAAACCCATGCAGTCATAAGGAGAACGTGCAACTCCACACAGACAGCACCTAAGGTGAGGATCACACCTCGGTCCCTGGTGCTGTAAGGCAGCGGATCTACAAGCTATGCCATTGTGCCGCCTGCTGGAATGCCGATACATCCTTTCATGAACAAAGGTGTTACATTTGCCTTTTACCAATGCTCTGGGACTGTCTCCATGGGGAAGTTTCAACCCCCAACTTCCCTTAGCAAACTGGACTGCAAGCCAGAGCACATGAGACTGCAGATACTAGAAACTAATTTTTTTTTAAAAACAATGCTGGAGGAACTCAGCAGGCCAAACAGCATCTGTGGAGGAAAATGGACAAACATTTTGGGCCTAGACCAAGCAAAGCCAACCCATCCAGTATATCCAGCCTATCAATTTTCACCCAATCCATTACCTCTACCCTCCTCTGCTTCCAGTATTTTTTTGGAATCCTCTTCTCTTGTAAACATCAATTCAAAGTACCCCTTATCCGAGACACATCTTTGCCCCTTTAACTCCGAGTCAATCCCTTACCCGCCATGACTTTAGAATTCATTTTTGAATTAAGTTGAATTCTATTTTCATATACATTATTTGCCATTCTCGTTTTCTTCTTCGCATCCTTTTCAGTTTATTGTATTTACCCCAGTTCTCACTTGAAAAACTGACGATGTAAATCTGTGCAAGGTTTTTGTTTCAAGATATTCATTGATCCACATCATTGAAGGTGCTCTGGCAGTGGTTTCCCTTCCATTCCTTCTTTTAGAAAGTTTCTTAACATGCATTTGAAACATCGTGTTAAAGATTACCCACTTTTCTCTGAAGCCAAAAGGCTCCAGATGCTAGACTATGAACTAATAAAACAAGCTGCTGTTGAAAGAGCGCAGGTCAGGCAGCATCTGTGGAAGGGAATGGGCAGTTGACGTTTCGTGTCTCCTTGTGAGGTAACCACCTTCCATATCAGCTGAGCCAGAAACATTTCAGCCTCCCTGATGTTCTGACAAGGCAATTTTCAATTGCAAACCTTTGCCATAATATTGCTAGAAGGCAATTTAAAATACTCGCCTACCTGCCTGTGAATGTAGTTTTCCATTTCCACTCTCCAATCTGTAAAATCACTCAATCCCCTTGTTAACTCTGCAAGCTTATACCCCAACGGCCTCCCATCCAACCTCAATTAGTCAGAACAACATATTATTTATTTCAAATAGTCAGAATAACATTCTTAATTACCAGTAGAGTTGTCTTCTTATCAAGTCCACACACAAGATTAGAAGTTGTTCAGCCAGAGCTGAACACACTTCTCGGCATCTGCATACAATGGTGTCTGTCTTGCGCTTCTTGTGCGTGGTGGTGGAAAGATTGGTGGAAACAGGGCCGCGACGTGAACGCTCTTTCCTCGATTCCATCAGTAGAGTAATGGGAGGCGTTGCACCAGTGGACATAATGTTTCGAGATGTGAATAATTCTACAATAAAACGATACAATTCTAATCTGTTCAATTCTCTCCACCAAGAAAAACACTTTTCAAGCAGGAGACAAAATTATGGAAATAAAGAATAAAGAAAATACTGATAAGGCAGCTGAAAGCTATAAGCTCCTTTGCGCAAAGTGCAAGATTTATGCATGCTACTCTGATGACATAAGAAAAATTGAGGCAAGTCCATATTTAGTCATCTACCACTGTATCTTAAAGTATTGAAATGGTAAGGGTTTTTTAGATACTGTTTGTATCTAAGGTATTAGGTATTGTTCAATATCATCTTCTGAACATGGTTCCATGGCTGATAGGGAAGGGAACCAGGTACAGATTCCTTGCCGAGTCTCTCACTGTCCTGGTTTAGATGCATTTCAACATTACTTATGAACTCCTGAATTTCATTATCACCAGCTCAGTGTATTGGAATACCCACTGAACAATGCCGTTGGAGTGGCTTTCAAAGTGACTGTAGTGGTTCAACTTTGTGCCACACCATCACTTTCACAAACACACTTGGGGATGGACAATAAATGTTGGCTGACTAACAAGGCCCACAGATCATGAAGATGTAAAAATACTCTTGACATTACTTGGGTGTTAATTATTGATTTTGTTCTCATGTACAATATTTTAAAAACGTGTTGATAAATATTCCGACTCGCCTTAAAGATGTCAACACCGTATCGATAATTTGAGACAGTTCAAAAGTAGTTTTAACGTAGTAAAACTATTTTAACAGATAGAGAAGATTTGTGGTTATATCATTTGGTGCGTGAATAGCTGAGGTCAAGTAGCAATAATTTTGAGAAACAATGGAGCTCCATTTATTTCAGAGGCTTTGTTTGCCTTTAATGAATGAAAAAGCTGTGGGACAGTTTGTCCAACTGTGAGCAAGATTGATGAAGAGTTGAACAGAGGGATCAAAGCATTTTATCACCGGATGGTACTGTAGATATTCAGTGTGTCTGACAGGAATATGAATGGGTGATGTTTCAGGTCAGGTCCCTTCTTCAGATTCTTCATGATGTTCATCAGACTGTGACTATGTGAGTTTTCACTTTGTGCTCCTGTCTATTTCCATGTGCTAATAGTATAATTTTGGGTTGGTTAATTGGCTACAGAAACTGCCTCAACCATAAGTGGGTCACAGGAGAATTGGTGTAGATAATGCGAGTGGTCAAATATAAATAGTGTAGATGGATGTTTGATGGTTGACATGATGTAGTGAGTTGAAGGGTCTGTTTTCATGCTGTATCCTTGTACTAACAGGAAACAAGTTAGTTTTTAAACCATTTCATACCATATGAAAGTAGGGATGATCACGAGTAAGATCTCTGAAAAAAAGGCTGATCTCAAAAGCATGCAACCGTATCTTACCAGAAAGTAACTACATAGTGCAAAGATGCTGAAGTTTAAGAAACCCAAATGGATAGACAAAGTTAAGAGACAGATCAAATTGGATGGTGGAGAGGCTCGAGTCTACTTTTGATAGCGAATGGTGCAGTTTTCTACTACATCTACCTGCCAGCAACAAGAATGCCCATGGTAAAGAATAACAGGAAACAGTATTGCCGCCTAAACCATCCTCATGGTGCTGTGTCCAATGCTGTCTATTTCTGAGTAAGCTTGCTAGTTTAGAGGCTACCACAACCAATTTTATCTCCATGGCGGAACAGAAAATTATTTTTGGTAATTTCCAAGCAAAATGTTATTTTATAGAATTACTTTCATATTGTTTACCTTTTGCACCAGAGTGGAATATCTATCAAACAATACCTATTACAAGTAATTCCTACTTGTATTCATATATATATATATATATGATTCAAAATATATATATTTTGAATCAGTTCAGCCATTTGCACACAGTAGTCAATAGAGCTGTATTTGTCACATATGCAACTGCAGTGAAATTATTTTTGCATATATTGCACATGCAGGCGCTGCCATTTTTGGCACCATTATTCAAAGTCCAATTGGCCCGTCCGGCCATCTTTGTGCCGGGGGGCACCTCCTGCAACCGATGCTGGAGGCATTACCATGGTTCACCCTCCCACCGCCCCTTGCTCCTCACATCTGATGCCTCCAGCTCCCTCCCGGTTATACCATCCGACAAGCCATCGGACAGGTTCCCGGTCCGAAGACCTGATTTATCACATGTTATATCCCATTCACATTACTGAATCAAGTGTTATATTTGAACTATGTTTGGAATGCATGTATTGAATGGGCAATTATGTGGAAATTTTTTTTTTTTTCAGGGCGCACATCACGTAGTTATTGACAAATCATTCTCGACCAGATATCAAACTCAACCTCACAAAAATCCTGTGCAGATTGGTTCTATGCAGAAGAGAGGAAAATTGCACTGTAAGGATTGTTGCCATAATTGGGGAATCACTGCAAATTTCAACCCGTTTAAAGATCTACCAGTAATTAAATGCGACAGCTTTGTTTTCCATCATGTCAGTAGTGGCAGCCCACAGATTGTGAAGAAATGGAAGGATGTCCCATTTTCAATCAAGACATTTGATAGTGCTGAATTTTATCAAGAAACTATATAGGAAAAAAAATCTTGTGTCAATTTCCTTGTTGGATGATATTCTTAATTAAACAGAATGTTGTAGACCTCAGAGGAGGAATGCAGACAGTGAGAAGAATTTATCAATAACATCTGTCAACAAGACACTGGAATTTTAATTTAACATCTAATCATTAATGGTCACTTTTAATTATTGATTTCCAAATCTGCATTTTCAAAGATATATAAATACAGGCACCTCACCTTTTATGCAAGATATATGTGCTTGAAAAGTGGCGTGTAATTCAAAAATGTGTAAATTAATCATGCGACTACACTGTCAGCAGCAAATTTGAGCATTTAAATCAAGCTTTATTATTTAAGGACCATGTGCATTATTTCAAAAACACATATCAGACAAATGCAAAGTGCCTGTACTTGCTTTCAATTTCATCAATAAGCTTGCATTTCTCTCTGGAATAATGTACTGATAAATACATCAGAACATGGAGCACAATAATTAAGATATCATGCACGTTGTCAAAATATTGCTCTGGCAATCATACACTTTGTTGATCAATGGTAAAGCTGATATTTTAATTCTGTTGACAAATAAATGTAGATTACTAATAAATCTAGTAGAGATTTTTTTATACTTGTGAGTGGGCAATACCTAGATAATGGGGAGTGGTTGTCAAATAGGTATTTAAGGAATTAGAAAAATGCAGACAAATAAATGGGTTGAAGTGATTTAAGTAAGGTCTGTGTAGAACATCGGCCAGTTTGGCATCTAAGTCCTGTACATTTTTTGAATGTATGAATGCAATGCTTTTTAAAAAATGCTTGAAGTTTTAGCAATATTTGTGCATTAGCCATTTAGAGGTGTATTGAATTTACTCTGCTGCTTCACTGAATTAAAACGCACAACTGATTTAAGTGACAAATTAATGTGTTGTAACTAGAAATAGTGGTTGTAGGCCATGCACAAGAGATGCTTACACTAGGGTACTGTAGTTTTCCAATTCATGCCCTTTGAAGCAGTACATTCCAAGCAAGATAGGTGTATTAAAAGAGTAGAGTGGTATATTTTTGAAAAAGATATTAGAAAAGCAAAGGGGAAGCATAAAATATCACCAGTGGACAAGATAAAAGAAAATCCTGATGTACTTAATTTAAACATTAAGAGCAAGATGGTAACCAGCAAAAGAGTTCATTAGGGACCAAAGTTGCATCTGCGTGAGAGGAGCCTGAAGGTGTACGTGAGGTCTAAAATGAATTCTTCTCACTTGTACTAACAGGATATTGTGGCTGAATAATTCACTGGGCAGGGAGGAGACTATGTATAAACACTGCTGTAATTTCTACATGGTGAAACCAAAATGTATGAAAATGGCCTTTATTAAAATCTGACAATGTGCACTTTAACCACATGTGATTTTTTTCTATTACGAATCTCAAATTGTGGAATGCAGAGGCAAATAAATAAATGATGGGTCTTTGTCCCAAACATTATGGAGGGCACTGTGGGCTAATCCTGCAAGAGTGGTGAAAGAGTGGGGAGGCTGAGTTTGTTTTCCTTGGAACAAAGGGTAAGGGGGGGGGGGAACGGGGGGAATACCCGAGCGTGATATACAAAATGATTGAGCATCAATGGACTGCAGAGGTGTGCAAAATTGGAAGGTTTAGGGCAAGGGACAGGAGGTTTAAGGAGGATGCGTGGAAGAATCTTTTCACCCAGAGGGTGGTTGGAGACAGTTTCACAACATTCAGGTGTCTTAAAAGCTACTTGAATCACCAGGGTGGAGAAAGCTGAATGCTGAGTGTTGGAGAATGGTATTACAATCGATGGGTACGTGATCATCAGTATGGACACAGTGGGATGAAGTGTCTGAGGCACTGAGTCATACAGCATGGAAACAAACCCTTCAACCAAAGTAGTCCATGCCGACCTAGATGCACCATCTAAGCTAGTCCCATTTGCCAGCTCATAGCCCTCTAAACCTTTTCTATCCATGTACCTGTCCATATGTCTTTTAAATGTTATTATTGTACCTGCTTCAAGTACCTCCTCTGGCAGCTCATTACCCATCATCTTCAGTGAATAAATTGTCCTTCAGGTCTCACTCCAGCTTAACTTCCCAAAAGCACACTTACCTGCATTAAATTCCATTCGTCATTGTTCAACTCACTTACCCAGTTGAACAAGATTCTGCTTTAGTAACCATCTTCACCACCGTCTTTACCGCCTACTTTAGTGTCATCGACAAACCTTTCTAATCATGCCTTACAAAGGGCTCAGTCAGTGACCATTTTACTTCAGAGTCACGTGAGTGACTACGTGAAGACCCCGCCAGGCGCATGCTCGGCATTACGTCGATGCATGTGGCACCGACAGGGTGGAGAGCGCAGCTCCCACCAGCGGTAAGTTTAACCCGCAGGTAAGTTACTGTTGAACTTTCTTGCGAGTGTTTTTAAACTCTGTAAGTCTGCAGAGCCAGCTAGTGTTCATGTATTTTTGAAAAAATTAAAAAACTCAGTAAATCTGGCTTGAAATACGGAGCCAGCTAGAGTATAAGTATTTTTAAACTGCGGTAATTGAATGGAACGCACTGAAACCGCAGTTTCCGATTTAGATCGGATCGGGAGATAAGGCTGCTTTAAAAGCCGGTTCCCGCTATTTACCGCTATTTAGATCGGGTTTGGAGATAACGGCTGTGCTAAACGCCGACTCCAAATACCCACAATTTGTAAAATATAGTCTGCTCTGAGTATATGTTACCAGATGCAGTTTTCCTTTATGGAAATGTATATAACCCTGTGTGATACTGAGGTTAATACAAATATTCTGCAAGCAGAATGTGCCTGTCAGAATTACAATTTTAAACATATATGGTTTATGCACAAATACAAAACAATAAAGAAAGTAACTCTCCTCTAAGGGAGGACAAGAATGTGGGGATGGCTGGAAATGGAGAAAATGCTCCACACTCGACTTAGTCAAGGCTTCTAAGACTCATGTATGTCTTCCTGTAAGGCAAGCTCCAAAGGAGTTTCCATACGCTGAGTATGGTGGCTATGAAAATGGGATTCTGATTCTCCAGTACCTTGGTTAGGTCAGGATGAGGTTCCTAGAGCAAGATAAAATGCTCCAAACTCTAATCAGTCAAGGGTTCTAAAGACCCATGACTTCTAAGGCAGGCTCCGTAGGAGTTTCCATACACTGAGTATGATGCACATAAAGAATGAGAATCTCATTCACCAGTGCCTTGCATAGGTCTGGACGAAGTCTCCCTAGAGCAAGACTCGGGAGTACCAGGGCAGGATGAAACTGACCCTGAAGCTGGTGTCCCTACTTATGTGTATACACCAGAGCACAATAGAAATGCTCCGGGTGTTCCCGATGTAGTACCAAGTTTTGCTATATTGGTATGGACTGGTGAGGCTATGGATGAACCTGGCGGCCAACATTATTTGGTTTCTCACCTACTCCAAGAAACTGTTATGACTGAATCAGTAAAAAATATAAAAATATATAAAACACCCGTCTATTGTGCCTCGTTCAGGGTGCCAACAGTAACTCAGTAATTGGGCACCCATGAGTAATGATGCGAGGACAGGAAATGAGTTCCAGTACGTCCTCTAGCTGATATTCAGCTGGCATCATTGTATTTGGGGAAGACATACATGGGTTGATAATGTCCAATACTTCTAAGACATGCTTGCGTTACTCTGCAATGCATATTCGAACCCAATTGTATGATGAAAATTGCCATTTGGCTAACATTATACCCAAAAAATGCAGGATTATGTGGGCAAGCTATAACCAGATTTATGATTGATGAAAAACTGCCCAAACAATTAAGGATATTTTCCTTATAAAACTTCTCATCCCTGCTTTGAGAAAACAAACAGGTTGAATACGAACCCCTATATTAAGATCTTCTGGTTCATTTACAGAAGTACAGAAACGTCATTCCATCACACATGGAATTTCTGGGAAACATCCACTGGTTGGTTGTAAGATTACAATTGTTTTGTAATTCTGCATTAAATCTGATCGGCTTGGTGTTTGAATGTACCAGGAACCCATCAGGTAGAGTTAATATATCCCAGACACAAGGATGCTATATGGCTATTATTAGACCTAAAAAAGATGCCTTATTATTCAGGTACTTCAATTAAATGTTACAAATGCCTGTAATTGTCTTGGTAAAAAACATTATCCCACCATCCAAGAAGTAGCTATGGTTACTGGTAAAGTGATAGCAGCATTCCTGCTGTCGAATTGGGACCTCTGCATGATCATAGTCTGCAAAGACCAGAGTATAAGCGTAAAAAGCGTGCAGGTCATTGATTAGGTCCATGCAGTTACCAACTAAAAAGGTTGAGTTGAATTGCAATGATGGATTCTCAATGTTGCACAAGTTACTAGAAGTAAAAATGTGCTTGTTCAGCAGTCTTCAGTATTATTACAGACTGTTGGGAGTGCTCTCGGATGGGGAGCCAAGGACAGCGACACCAGTTGTGGTGTCGATAGACTGTCCAAGACGATTTAATTCTCTAAACACATGGTATGAATGGTTTGGAATTATTGGGGGTGTTTTTTTATGCATTGATAGCTGTTTGTTCTACAATAAAGAACTTACATGTTCAATTACAAGTAGACAATACCACAACTGTGGGGGAAGACAATATTGTGGTAAGACAACAGATCACAAAAGTTCAATGACAATACAGAATGAATGTTAAAATTCAAAAAGTTTCAAATAGATTGTCAGACAGTATGATCTGTTGTGTCTGGATTAAATCTCGTGGGAGCCAGACCCAGGAGCATTAGCGGTGGATGCATTCTCGCTACATTGGGGAAGTATAGTCTTTTATGTTTTGTCCCATTTTGCCTGATTAGGCAATGTGTCACCAAAATAAAGGAAGTCTCCGCCGCAGGCGTTTGCTGGTTCCAAACTGGTATTGTTTCTCGGCCTTTTGGCTAAGATCAAGGTAGTATCTATTCTTATCAGTTAAATATCTGATATGTCCCTTATCTAGGGACCATTACTACACAGCCATTGTTCCCTTTGGTGCTCAGAATGATGATTCATGACAAATCCCAGGTGCAGTAATTGTTGGTACATCCAGTAACAGCAGAAGTCATCCATTACATGACTATTAATTGTTAATCTGCAGGTTCTGATGGCATGTCAGATAGGACCATGGATGTCATAACTGCAGCTTGGAGAGATAGCACTAAGAAACAATATGTTTCATATAAGGAATGGGAAATCTTTTGTATAGTCAGATATATTTTATCATACTGTAAACATATCGGATGTATTGGAGTTCCTTGCTATGTTGCACCTGAGTTATAGTACCATGAATGGAGTTCGGAGTGTTTTGTCCTCCTATTTAGGACAATTTCAGAACGACAATTTATCGGGTCTCATCCGTTTATATCCCGATTTATGAGAGGAATTTTAATAAAATCCTACCAAACCCAGATATACAGAAATCTGGGATGTCAGTATAGTTCTCACATTGATTCGGTAATGGACTCCAATTACATCACTGTCTTTTCAGAAGTTAATATTTAAAATGGTTATGCTCATGACATTAATATCAGCACAATGAGTACAAACATTACAAATGTTGTGGTTAGATTGTATGAAGTTGGCTGTAGATAAAATAACGTTTTATGTCAATGACCTAAGCAAGCAAAGCAAGCCAAGAAAGGCTGGAACCAATTTAATTTTTAAGA
The DNA here is from genome assembly GCA_963514005.1 of Raja brachyura. The sequence continues at coordinate 100,387,861 of OY740783.1, read as the reverse complement.
CATACTCTGTCAATTAAACATTGTGTGTGGTTAAGCATCTGACTTAATATATATTGAATTAAGAGTCTCCGATATTGTGAGACACCATTGTTCATTACCCACAAGAAACACATAAAAAGTGACAGTACAAACTATTCTAGATGGATAAACAGGTTCTGGACTAACTGGAGTCGACACTGATGTGTTAAATCACACTCCACAAGGGCGATATTAATGTCTGCGGCGAAGGTGCAGGACGTGCCACTCGACCAAATTCTGGAGATCGCAGGATGGTCTAAAGAAGGAACTTTCCTAGATTTATGATAAACCTGTTGTTACAGTGCCAGGGTTGCACATGCTGTGTTGGGTTCTGTTCAAAATTGTTTGCTTTGTTGCATATCATTTGTTGTTATTTTTCTTATTATTATTAAAATATTTATTGTATAATTTCAAGCAATATATATTATTTACTCACTACTGTGTAAACTGAAGCAGTGTGTCGTATGGAATGATCTACGGCATGAAAATCACAGAGCTTTAAAATCTTCATGTAGTCACTCGCGTGACTCCGAAGTAAAATAGTAAGATTAAACGAGAACTTACCTGTTCAAAGTTAGATCTTTATTTTATGAGGAGTTACGATGAGGGATTACGTGCCCTCCACTCCCGACCCTCATAATCTAAAAGATCGTCTGGTAGTTCTAGTCTTGTGTGAGCCTTACTATCATACTTCGGCTATTGGTTCTGTGTTTTTCACGCCGCTGCTTTGAAGTATGCCGAGCATGCACCTGGCGGGGTCTTCACGTAATCCCTCATCGTAACTCCTCATAAAATAAAGATCAAACTTCGAACAGGTAAGTTCTCGTTTAATCTTACTATTAAATTCAGTGAGGCTATCCAATCCCTGATTGCAAGGGTGACCAGCACTTGCCAGGCATCCAAGTTCAAGTCAACTTGGTGGTTACTACTATTCATCAATCCAAACATTTATCAGTAAATATCAACATAAATGTTTTCACTACCATTAAAATATTCTGTCACCAGACAGCCAACAATTTGTCCATTGCTAAGGGGGCAGCACAGTGGTAGAACTGCTGCCTTACAGTGCCAGAGACCAGGTTTTGATCCTGGCTACAGCTGCTGTCTGTTCAGAGTTTGTACATTCTCCCTGTGACTGCGAGGGTTTTCTCTGGGTGCTTCAGTTCCTCCTACATTCCAAAGGTGTACAGGTTTATAGGCTTTGGTGTAAATTGTCCCTCGTGTAGGATATTGTCTACAGGGTGATCGCTGGTCAACGTGGACACGATGGGCTGAAGGGTGCACTTCCACACTCTATCTCTAAAGTAAAAGTAAAGCTTAAATAGAAAGAAATAGAAATCAGAATTTCTGGAGGATGCAACCACCTGCAGGAAATTTAACTATTCGAGTAGACTTATGAAAGATTATAACCTTTAGTGCAATTATCAAGTCCTACAATACTGCACATAACTTGCCAGTGAATATTTAAAAAACATGAGATTCATATTGCCTCCCAATGCAACACCAGTTTTTATTTAAAAAAAATTATATCCACATTTACAAATTTCTGTGAATATTTTCTTCCACATCTCTATAATGCCACATCCTGAATCCCTGTTCCTTCAATTCTGAGCTATTGAGCCTTGAATTTCCAGGAAAGCTCTGCCATTACTGTAACCTGTTTAAGCAGTATGCTATGGAATTCCCTCCTCACCCCATCAACATTCCTAGAACAAACCTCTATAACCAAGCTTTTATCACCTGTGTCAATTGTTGCTAAAACATTCCTATGATGAACCTTGGAGATTTTACTCATTTAAATATGTATACCCTAGAGCTCTTGTTGAATAAAGTTGGAAAGGCAGGGCTGAATAATCAGAGAAGCTAGATTAGCCTGGGTGTTTTCTTCTGTGTTTCCCTTTGCTGGGTTTTTCATGTTATCAGGCAATGCTAGAAACTTTCGTGATTCATGGCAAGTGCAGTAGCAATTTCTTAAAAACCTGTGCAGGTCACTATATTACATCAGAGGGCTTGAGGAATTGACCAACCACTGCAAACCAGAATCAATGTTTGAATGAACAGTGCAGGTTCTCATCCATACAGCAATTGGACTTTTAATGATAAACTAGCTTTCTTGGCAATGTCGCATGATGGCAGGCCACATTTGTTGAATTAAATTTTCAAAATACTTGTGAACTAATAACCTCTGGGTCATTAATCCAATTCAACAATAATTTGCATTTGTTTAGCCCTTGCAATGATCTGAGGTCTCCTCACCTCAATCTTTTATCAGACCAAAAATGCTAAACATGCCATATTAATTGTTTGGTATTTCATGACGTTTTCATATTCGTTCAGCAGCCATGAAACAATGCCGCAAAATGTAAAAATGAACAAGGTTTACTCATAGAAGGATATGTTATTCATTAAAGAACAGCAATATGTTTTTATATCCCATTTTTAATGGTATTGCAAAGGTCTGTGGCTTCCAAAAATAGATCACATTATTACAACCCAACAGACAACACAGGTTCTGTGAAATTTGAGAAGTCATTGTAAGGAATTATTTTTTTTAATTATCTCATTAATGAATAATATAAAGTTACTGATAAATCTTTTATCTACTTAAAAACTTAAAATACATTGCTCCATCCAGATGGAAATAAATGGGTGTATATCAAAATTTACTTTCAATAATTAGTGCATTTAATCTGTGTATTCAGACATGATCGAACAGTCTCCCCCACCATTACAAAATTATGTCGCTTTACTGATGTATCATCTTACGAATCATATAATTTAGGATACCACCGTGGTGGAAATAGGTAAGTTCTACGTCGGTATCAAATCTCATAGTGACTTGGAATGATTTCCCAGTGTCAAGCTGGTGGATAAAAAGAGAAATTTTGTTCAAATATACATATACATTTTTATATTTGTATAATTCACATTTTCCAAGAGAAACAAGTAAAGTCATTTAGTTGTAATCCATAATATTAAAATATTAAAAATAAATCACAGGATAAAAATGCAATGTGATGGTAACGCTACCTGTTCTACAGATAATCAAGTGTCAATTACAGCATTGGACTGACTGCTACTAAAGTAATACATTTTCAAAACTTTCTATAAAATGCTAATAAACTACTGTTATCTGTAATTGCACTGCCTGATAGAATAAATAAATACTTTCAGCAATAACTTGAATAAAGGGAATTGAATGCATAATTGGAGGGAGTAAAACAACTAGAGCAATGGGGAAAGAGCAGAATACCTTCACTGTGCTGTTTATTCTATGATTCAATGAATGAGGGCTGACTGACATTTTTTTACTACATTGGTCTAACTTGGCTCAGCAATTCCACATTATCTCTCGGTCCCATAAAACATTCTTGGTTTCTTCTCAAAATCAAGGGTTAAGTTGTCTTTGGACCATTCCAACATGGTGAAAATAATTGGGATGTTCCAGACTTTGCTCACCTTAATCTCGACCTTCATCCTAGGCTTCAACACCTCAGGGATGATGATGGTGTACCGTTCACGGCCTGTAAGTTGCAGGCTGTCGGATGTCTGGCCAGGCAGATACTCCAATGGAATTACCCCCATCCCTACGAGGTTGCTGCGGTGAATACGTTCATAGCTCTCAGCAAGGACAGCTTTGATTCCCTGATAGGACAGACAAAGGAGAGTCAGTAGATGTTGTTTACTTCGATTTTCAGAAAGCCTTTGATAAGTTGCCACATGTTAGGCTGCTTAGGAAGATGAGAACTCACGGTATCAAAGGGCAGATACTAGCATGGATAGCAGGTTGGCAGAATACAAAGAGTGGCAATAAAGGGGGCTTTTTCTGGTTGTCTGCCAGTGCCTAATGGAGTTCCGCAAGGATCGATGCTGGGGCCGCGACTCTTCACGTTGTATATTAATGATTTGGACGAAGGGATCGAAGGCTTGTGCCAAAATGTGCGGATGATACAAAACTAGGTGGAGGGGCAGGTGGTGTAGAGAAAGCAGGGACTCTGCAGAAGGACTTGGACAGGTTGGGAGAGTGGGCAGAGAAGTGACAGATGAAATATAGTGTAGCAAAGTGTGGAGTCATGCATTTTTGAAGGAATAAAGGTGTAGACTAATTTCTAAATGGGGAGAGAATCCAGAAATCTGAGGTGCATAGGGACTTGGAGTGCTGGTGCAGGATTCCCAAAAAGTTAATTTGCAAGTCGTATTGGTAATAAAGAAGGCAAACTCAATGCTAGCATTTATTTCAAGAGGGATTGTATACAAAAACAGATGTAATGTTGAGGCTCTATAAGGCGCTAGTAAGGCCGCATTTGGAATATTGTGAACAATTTTGGGCATCATATTAGAGGAAGGATGTGCTGGCTCTGGAGAGGCTCTAGAGGTTTACAAGAATGATCCCAGGGATGAGTAGGTTAACCTATGATGAGCATTTGTCGGCACTGGGCTTGTACTCGCTGTTGTTTAAAAGAATGAGGGGGCCCTTCTTTTTCTTGCGTATGGCGTGCACAGCCTAAATTTGTCGGACAACTTGTTCTATTTGATCTTATTTGATTGTGCACGCCGGGTTGATTGCATTTCTCGAAACAGGGCGGACCACGTGAAGGTTGCAATCTCCCACCCGAGGGGGACCTCAATGAAACATACATAAGTGAAAGGCTTGGATAGAGTGGATGTGGAGAGGATGTTTCCACTAGTGGGAGAGTCTAGGAGTAGAAGTTATAGCCTTACAATTAATGGATGTTCTTTTAGGAAGGAGAAGAGGAGAAATGTATTTAGTCAAAGGAAGGTGAATCTGTGGAATTGTTTGCCACAGAAGACTGTGGAGGCCAAGACAGTTGATATTTTTAAGGCAGAGATAGATTTGTGATTAGTACGGGTATCAGAGGTAATGGGGAGAAGGCAAGAGAATGGGGCTAGGAGGGAGAGATAGATCAGCCATGATTGAATGGCAGAGTTGACTTGATGGGCCAAATGGCCAAATTCTACTTCTATTCCATATGGCACTGGAAGATCACATGGTTAGTCAATCCCTTCAATTATAGCATGTCCTCTGGAAAAGTAACTCTTCATAACCAAAACATGCCCTCTACTATGTAAAGTATTTGGGCCCATGAGAACATCATTATCAACTCACTTGAATTGGATATTATACTACAGCCAAGACAGAATTAAAATCCTGCAATTCTCTACCCAATAGGACTGTGGGCAATTCCTCGACATTTGTACTGGAGATATTCATGAAGATAAGTTTAACGTACCTTAATAAAGATAAATAAGATAGCTTATAGATGCTGACCTTTACAATTAACTCACATCGCGTTAAATAATAATACTAGTTGACAGTAGAACGTTTAAACAAAAACACAGCCAAATCTAAGTCGGAAACACAGCTTCCATTTGGATTACATCTGGGTACAAATTGGGCTCGTTTAAAAAAAATGATTGCTTATGCTTCTTTTCAAGCTCATTGGTGTATCCATACGTAAAATCCACAATCTTCATTCTAAAATTCTATTCCTCACTTCAGCCACTTTGCCAACTTTTGTATAATCTCCCAATTTCCTCTTCAAGCGTTAAATTTAAGTCTGAACATAGAAACATAGAAAATAGGTGCAGGAGTAGGCCATTCGGCCCTTTGAGCCTGCACCACCATTCAATATGATCATGGCTGATCATCCAACTCGGTATCCTGTACCTGCCTTATCTCCAGACCCCCTGATCCCCTTAGCCACAAGGGCCACATCTAACTCCCTCTTAAATATAGCCAATGAACTGGCCTCAACTACGTTCTGTGGCAGAGAATTCCAGAGATTCACCACTCTCCGTGTGAAAAATGTTTTTCTCATCTCAGTCCTAAAAGACTTCCCCCTTATCCTTAAACCGTGACCCTTGTTCTGGACTTCCCCAACATCGGGAACAATCTTCAGCAATCTAGCCTGTCCAACCCCTTAAGAATTTTGTAAGTTTCCACAAGATCCCCCCTCAATCTTCTAAATTCTAGCGAGTACAAGCCAAGTCCATCCAGTCTTTCTTCATAAGAAAGTCCTGACATCCCAGGAATCAGTCTGGTGAACCTTCTCTGTACGCCCTCTATGGCAAGAATGTCTTTCCTCAGATTAGGAGACCAAAACTGTATGCAATACTCCAGGTGTGGTCTCACCAAGACCCTGTACAAGTGCAGTAGAACCTCCCTGCTGCTATACTCAAATCCTTTTGCTATGAATGCCAACATACCATTTGCTTTCTTCACAGCCTGCTGCACCTGCATGCCTACTTTCAATGACTGGTGTACCATGACACCCAGGTCTCGTTGCATCTCCCCTTTTCCTAATTGGCCACCATTCAGGTAATAGTCTACTTTCCTGTTTTTGCCACCAAAGTGGATAACCTCACATTTATCAACAGTATACTGCATTTGCCCACTCACCCAACCTATCCAAGTCACCTTGCAGCCTCCTAGCATCCTCCTCGCAGCTAACACTGCCCCCCAGCTTCGTGTCATCTGCAAACCTGGAGATGTTACATTCAATTCCCTCGTCCAAATCATTAATATATATTGTAAATAGCTGGGTCCCAGCACTGAGCCTTGCGGTTCCCCACTAGTCACTGCCTGCCATTCTGAAAATGACCCGTTTACTCCTACTCTTTGCTTCCTGTCTGCCAGCCAGTTCTCTACCCACATCAATACTGAACCCCCAATACCGTGTGCTTTAAGTTTGCATACTAATCTCTTATGTGGGACCTTGTTGAAAGTCCAGATATAACACATCCACTGGTTCTCCCTTATCCACTCTACTAGTTACATCCTCGAAAAATTCTATAAGATCCGTCAGACAAGGTTTACCTTTCATAAATCCATGCTGACTTTGTCCAATGATTTCACCACTTTCCAAATGTGTTGCTATCCCATCTTTAATAACTGACTTGAGCAGTTTCCCCACTATCGATGTTAGACTAACTGGTCTGTAATTCCCTGTTTTCTCTCTCCCTCCCTTTTTAAAAAGTGGGGTTATATTAGCTACCCTTCAATCCTCAGGAACTACTCCAGAATCTAAAGAAAAATTATCACTAATGCATCCATTATTTCTGGGGCTACTTCCTTAAGTACTCTGGGATGCAGCCTATCTGGCCCTGGGGATTTATCGGCCTTTAATCCATTCAATTTACCTAACACCAGTTCCCGGCTAACCTGGATTTCACTCAGTTCCTCATATATTTCATTTGACCCCCGGTCCACTGCTATTTCCGGCAGATTATTTATGTCTTCCTTAGTAAAGACAGAACCAAAGTAGTTATTCAATTGGTCTTCCATGTTCTTGTTCCCCATGATCAATTTGAATTAACAACTGATTATTAAAGAAAGTGGTGTTACTGGAAAATGCCTTCTACATGCCAAAGCAGACTATTTCCTGCCACTTGGCTCATTTTGGATTTAGTCTTCCACTTTCTATTTGATTGCATTAGCTTTCACTCTCCTGGCCAATCTGGAAACATCCTCACTACTGAATGATGCACATGTGCAGTCACAGTTGGTATTTCTTTTTGCGATCAAGGATTGTACATTTTCTGTCCAATATCTACAACTCACCTGCAAGTAGGGTCCCTTGGCAGCCCAGTCTCTTGAACTACCCGATCCATATTCTTTACCAGCTAATATAATCAGAGGATGCTCTTCCTGTTGATAACGCTCTGCAGCATCATACACATCAAGCTATCAGGATTAAAGATACATGAAAGATTAGAAATATGTAATTTAGAGTTTTTATTTACAGATGTTTAATTTTAGCCAAAACACAGTGCTGGAAGAATGAATGGGTCACCCAGTATCCGTGGAAGGAATGTACAGACAACTTTTCTGTTGTCTATTCTTCTAACTGCTTCAGACTGATTTTGAGTGGAGACGAGAAAGCTGGAAAAGAGTTCAGAGCGGGACATAGCTTGGCAAGTGCTAAGTAGATACAAGTGAGGGGGGGGGGTGTTTGATTGGCAGATGGGTGGAGGAAAGCGAGAAATGCTAGAGGTGAACAGGAATCAAAAGAGTGTTTAACTTTGGAGATGGTTCTGAAACCATATGTCCAATTCAATATATTTGCAGCTAAATTGCTGTTAAATATCTTTAAATTTATTCAATATGGAATGGCAATATGCAAATAAGCTGTTTAACCGTATACATCATGCGTGTCCGATGATTATAGGGACAGTGCATGGTAACATGCATTCTTCAGCTGAGCTCTACCACACTGAAAGGTAAATGTTGCTGGCTGTGCGCTGAAAGAGGGGTTCCATAAAAATCATTCGTGGCCCCAAAAAAACAGCAAGTTTAAATCATTAATCACCAAGACAATAACATTTATTTTGACTTGCATGTAAAAACATACCACAATCACAATCAGTTTTATTCGTCACATTGCACATAAAGTGCAAGTGAAATGAATTTGTTAGAAATGTCATAACAGCATTACTGCTAACCAGCTCAATGTGTAGCAAGAAGTACTCTGCCTTCCATAATGTTTGGGACAAAGACCCATCATTTATTTATTTGCCTCTGTACTCCACAATTTTAGATTTGTAAAATAAAAAATCACATGTGGTTAAAATGCACATTGTCAGAGTTTGATAAAGGCCATTTCTATACATTTTGGTTTCACCATGTAGAAATTACAGCTGTGTTTATACATAGTCCCCCCCCCCCCCCCCATTTCAGGGCAACGTAATGTTTGGGACACATGCTTCACCGGCGTTTGTAATTGCTCAGGTGCCTCCTTAATGTAGCAATGTTACAAAATTTTGAGATTTTAAAAATCAAGTCTGCAATTTATCCCATCAGATAAAGCATAAAAAGTTTAATTTGACACCTAATTCACTTTCATATCTTCAGTATTAAGAAAGTTATGGCCATTTTCATACTCGGAAATTAGCATCTTGTTCCCCATTGCCTTTCAATTGACTTAACTCAAAAGCTGTGATCTGGAACAGTTAAAAGCCCATAACTTTCTTAAAAATTAAGAGAACTCAATGACATTTTCAGTTATTATAGATTGAAGCATTCTGAAACAAATATGAAACAATCTTACTTGGATGACCTGAAATTAAAGCATATAATTAGTTAGTTATTTAATTGTAGCTAATTACAAAATTCAATGAGTAGATCTAAACATCTATCCATTTCTTAAGAAAAGATAAACTTTTTTTAAATTGCCTAAGTGTCCAAATAACATTCACACAATAATCCACAATATAACATAATTTTTAAATCTCATTTTCATGAATTTCTGGGCCAAATGGAAGGAATTTAGTGTTTGATTCCTGTAAATTAATGGCCATTTAAATCAACTAGCGAGTGGGTTTTAGTGGAATGTGGTGGATTGGAACGTTGCGGTTAGCGGTGAAGTCGGGAGGAAAAATACTGTTTGTTCATACATTTTTTTGGACCCCATTTCACAACATGAAAATGTTATTAAAGCCTCCCGAAAAACTAACGTTTAATATAAAAATAAACTATTTACCTTTTTTTCTCCCCTACGCAAAATCCTTCCGGTTGTCGGCGCTCACGGCTTTTGAAGGTGATTTTTAAATTACTCTAGTTAATAAATAATTTAGAGTAATTTAAAAATACCTTCATTCATGAAATGTCGGAGCGATTTTTCTTCCGCAACTAAATCGCCTGACGTTGATCGATTTTCCCTGCCTGTGGAAAAACTGAACTTTAAGCCCGCCCCCCTCTGAAAGGCGCCAAAGTCACGCACACGGGGAGCGGCAGAACTGCAGCGCTGCTCAAGGTAAGTTTTGTAACATACCTACTTAATGCAGGTAGAAGAGAGCTCTCAGCACCTAGTCTTTCCTCCAGTCTTTCCTTCACCTTTGGAAATTTTTACTACTGTTTATCAACATGAGGATCAAAGTTGTGCCAATGAAAGTCAAATAAGCCATTCTGAGACTGAGAAACAAGAATAAAACTGTGAGAGACATCAGTCAAACCTTAGGCTTACCAAAATCAGCTGTTTGTAACAGGTTTAAGAGAGAGAGGACTGGTGAGCTTACTAATTGCAAAGGGACTGGCAGGCGAAGGAAAACCTCCACAGCTGATGACAGAAGAATTCTCTCCACAATAAAGAGAAATCCCCAAACACCTGTCCAACAGATCAGAAACACTCTTCAGGAGTCAGGTGTGGATTTGTCAATGACCACTGTCTGCAGAAGACTTCATGAACAGAAATACAGAGGCTAATCTGCAAGATGCAAACCCTAGTTAGCCGCAAAAATAGGATGGCCGGGTTACAGCTTGCCAAGAAGTACTTAAAAGAGCAACCACAGTTCTAGAAAAAGGTCTTGTGGACAGATGAGACGAAGATTAACATATCAGAATGATAGCAAGAGCAAAGTATGGAGGAGAGAAGGAACGGCTCAAGATCCAAAGCATACCACCTCATCTGTGAAACACAGTGGTGGGGGTGTTATGGCCGGGGCATGTATGGCTGCTGAAGGTACTGACTCACTTATCTTCATTGATGATACAACTGCTGTTGATAGTAGCGTAATCAATTCTGAAGTGTATGGACACATCCTATCTGCTCAAGTTCAAACAAATGCCTCGAAACTCATTGGCCGGCGGTTCATTCTGCAGCAAGACAATGATCCCAAACATACTGCTAAAGCAACAAAGGAGTTTTTCAAAGCTAAAATATGGGCAATTCTTGAGGGGCCAAGTTAATCACCCGATCTGAACCCAATTGCGCATGCCTTTTATATGCTAATGAAGAAAAAACTGAAGGGGACTAACCCCCACAACAAGCATAAGCTAAAGATAGCTGCAATACAGGCCTGGCAGAGCATCACCAGAGAAGACACCCAGCTACTGGTGATGTCCATGAATCGCAGACTTCAAGCAGTCATTACAAGCAAAGGATATGCAACAAAATACAAACATGACTACTTTCATTTACATGACATTGCTGTGTCCCAAACATTATGGTGTCCTGAAATGGGGGGGACTAGTGCTGTAATTTCTTCATGGTGAAACCAAAATGTGTAAAAATGGCCTTTATTCAAAACTAACAATGTGCACTTTAACCACATGTGATTTCTTTCTATTACAAATCTCAAATTGTGAGGTACAGAGGCAAATAAATGATGGGTCTTTGTCCCAAATATTATGGAGGGCACTGTAGGATGAACGCTACACAATTAGTGCAAGTCCCAATATACATTTCAGTGTTGATAGTAATATAGAACATTTGATTTCTCACTTACCGTCTCTCCACTGGGTAAGTGCAGCGTCTGTGGCCCTTGCTTGTTGAGGAATTTGTTGACCAACCGGATATTTGCAAATGTCCCCCTTGCCATAACTGCATCGTTGCCCCTGCGGGATCCATACGAGTTGAACTGCCGGGGAGTTAAACTGAAAGAAGATTAAAAAAGTAAGTTATATTTCAAGCAGGTTTTTAAAGTGCCAGTCTTAAAAGAAATCCATGGCTTTAACGTTACCAGTATAAGGTATTTTTAACATTTTTCTCATCTTCCATCCTTAAAATTTGTGTCTTTGTTCATCCAATCCCCACAGTTCCCTCAAATCAAAATGAAGTGTTCAAATCATGAAGGTAACTTGAGCCATTATACAGGAGATATAACTGAGATTTGGACAACTGGGTTTGTTTCAAACCTCGGGATTCCAGCTTTATTATTGGCTCATGCCATTTTAAGGAAGCAAAGGAACTGTACTGAAAACTACAGTTCAACCTTGCTTTTGTAAGGTTGCAAGCATTTCCTTTACTTCTAGAATAATGTAACACTGTTCTTTGTTGCAATGGGCTAAAAAACAAACATAATTTAGCTCTCCCAAATTTGCTTTACAATGAACCTATTCCTCTGTTCACCAACCTGTCTTTTGTCCACCTTGTCCACCTCGTATTACTACTCCTGCACCTATTTTCTATGTTTCTACTGAAGATACTGAGTTGGATGATCAGCCATGATCATATTGAATGGCGGTGCAGGCTCGAAGGGCCGAATGGCCTACTCCTGCACCCATTTTCTATGATTCTATACAGTCCTCCTAGATCATCACTGGATCAATAATCACTATCCATTGTTCCTCTAGTTATGTCCAGCCAGTCACTGGTACAACAGAGGGAAGCCAATCTACTTTGGTGTGGCCCGTGTACTTTCAGGTTAGATCCCTTCTTCAGATTCAGGCTGCCAGTCTGAAGAGGGGTTCCAACCCGAAACGTCACCTATTCCTTTTTGCCAGAGATAGATAAATACTTTATTAATCCCCTCGGGGAAATTCAAATTTAAATTTGTTTTGCCACACAGCCATACAAGCAAAATAAAGAACACATCACACAATAGAGTCCAACATAAAACATTCCCACACAGCAGAATCAAATTTTCCCACTGCGAGGGAAGGCACCAAAGTCAGTCCTCTTCCCAATCAATCAATCAAAAACTTTATCATTCAAAAATACACCAACAAATGCAAGTCTGAATGAAATTTCATTGCATCTGGCTCACCATGAAAAATAAAGCAACAAAAGGATAAAATGGATAAAAATATAAAATAGATAAAAAGGATAAAATAGATAATAATGGCGGCACATATGGAATTTAGGAGTCTGATGGCTCGGGGGAAGTAGCTGGCCGTTCTGCTCCTTATGGGCCTGTCCCGCCAGCATGCAACTCCATGCGGCAAGCGCAACCTAACATGGCCGCTTGAGCCATACGGCCTCGCGTGGCCGGTCCCACTTCCATCGCCGGAGTTGTGCGAAGCTGGTCTCGACATCGCGCGGGGCTCCGAAAAACTGACCGTGTTCAAAAATTCCTCGCAGCAACAGCTTGCCGGCCCGCAGCCGCCTCGACGTCGTCTCTGTGTGTGCCCCCGTGACCCTCTCTGTGTGTGCCTCCGTGACCTTCTCTGTGTGTGCCTCCGTGACCCTCTCTGTCCTTGCAAACTTCCCGCGGACTTCGCTCCAACTACACGTCATTCACCCGACCTCCGCATGGCCCCCGCTTCCGGTTTGGTTGCACTCGCCGCATGCAGGCGCATGCTGGTGGGACCTCCGCGCGGCCCCTTCTTCGGTCGCGCTTGCCGCATGCAGGTTGCATGCTCGTGGGACAGGCCCTTTATACTGCGATACTTTTTGCCCGAGGGCAGCAGAGTGAACAGTCCATGATGGAGATGTGTGGGGTCTTTTAGAATGCTGTTGGCCTTGGACAAGCAACGTTTGCACGCAATGTCCCGGATTGAAGGAAGAGAAGAGATTATTTTTTCAGCTGTCCTCACCACTCTCTGCACGGACTTCCAGTCAATAGACAATAGGTGCAGGAGTAGGTCATTCGAGCCAGCACCACCATTCAATGTGATCATGGCTGATCAACCCCAATCAGTACCTCGTTTCTGCCTTTTCCCCATATCCCCCGACTCCGCTACCTTAAAGAGCCCTATCCAACTCTCTCTTGAAAGCATCCAGAGAACCTGCCTCCACCGCCCTCTGCGGCAGAGAATTCCACACTCACAACTCTCTGTAAGAAAAAGTGTTCCCTCGTCTCCATTCTAAATGGCTTACCCCTTATTCTTAAACTGTGACCCTGGTTCTGGACTCCCCCAACATCGGGAACATGTTTCCTGCCTCCAGCGTGTCCAAACCCTTAACAATCTTGTGTTTCAATAAGATCCCCTTTCATGCTTCTAAACTCCAGAGTGTACAAGCCCAGCTGCTTCATTCTCTCAGCATACGACTGTCCCGCCATCCTGGGAATTAACCTTGTAAACCTACGCTGCACTCCCTCAATAGCAAGAATGTCCTTCCTCAAATTAGTGGACCAAAATTGCACACAATACTCCAGGTGTGGTCTCACTAGGGCTCTGTACAACTGCAGAAGGACCTCTTTGCTCCTATACTTGACTCCTCTTGTTATAAAGGCCAACATGCCATTCGCTTTCTTCACTGCCAGCTGTACCTGCATGCTTACTTTCATAGACGGATGAGCAAGGACCCCAGATCCCACTGTACTTCCCCTTTTCCCAACTTGACACCATTTAGATAGTAATCTGTCTTCCTGTTTTTGCTATCAAAGTGGATAACCTCACATTTCTCCACATTAAACATCATCTGCCATGCATCCGCCCACTCTCCCAACCTGTCCAAGTCACCCTGCATTCTCATAGCATCCTCCTCACAGTTCACACTGCCACCCAGCTTTGTGTCATCTGCAAATTTGCTAATGTTACTTTGAATCCCTACATCCAAATCATTGATGTACATTGTAAGTAGCTGTGGTCCCAGCACAGAGCCTTGCGGTACCCCACTAGTCTCTGCCTGCCATTCTGAAAGGGATCCGTTAATCCCCACTGTGTTTCCTGTCTGTCAACCAATTTTCTATCCATGTCAGCACTCCACCCCCAATACCATGCGCCCTAATTTTGCCCACAAATGTCCTATGTGGGACCTTATCAAATGCTTTCTGAAAGTCCAGGTACACTACATCCACTGGCTCTCCCTTGTCCATTTTCCTAGTTACATCTTCATAATCAGTCGGAGTCTTTGCAGTCCCCAAACCAGACAAAGATGCAGCTGGTCAAAATGCTCTCTATGGTGCCCCTGTAGAAAGTGGTGAGGACAGGATGGGGTAGGTGAGCTCTTCTCATCCGGCACAGAAAGTGCAAACGCTGCTGCGCTCTCTTAACTACTGATGCAATGTTTTGTGACCAGGTCAGACTGTTCATGATCTGCACCCCGAGGAACTTAGTGCTACTGACCAACTCCACATCGATGTCATTAATGTGTAGTGGTGTGTGACTGCCAGTTTCTCTTAAAGTCGACGATGACCTCCTTTGTCTTGTCAACATTCAGGATCAGATTGTTCATGTTGCACCAGTCCACCAGTTGTTTCACCTCCTCCCTGTAAGCCAGTTTGTTGTCGACCCGGATAAGGCCCACCACTGTTGTGTCATCTGCGTACTTCATGATGTGGTTTGTACTAAACCTGGCACACCAGTCGTGGGTCTGTTGTTCTTAATGTTCACCCGTGGTCGGGGCCTCCTGAACCCTCCGCAGTCTCCACTACGGGTGGCCCGATATTCTGGCCCGGCCCCGGGATGATGGAACTCCGACGTCGAAACGGGAGAACAACCTCCGCGGCTTGGACCTCCGAATCGGCCGCCTCCTACCAGAGTCCGCGGCTCCCGGATTCCACAGGCCGCGCTGGCCGGAGATTCACGCTGGCGGCCCAGGGACTCCGCGATGTTGAGGTCAGCACCGCCACGTTGGGAGCTCTTCAAACCTCAGCTCCGCAATGTTAGAGCAGCGGGCCCAGCACTCCGGAGTAGGCATCTCTCCGCGGTGAATCCAGCGCTGTGACTCTGCTGCTGAAGCTTTGGTCCGGTCCCTGGCAGGAAAGGCTGCTCCAATCCAGATGGTATGCCGCAAGGAGGGGGGGGGGGGGGGGGGGGGGGCGAGGACGCTACTCAGAGAATAGTCGCGTCCTCGCCAGGAAGCGCTTTCCCCCTTACCCTACTCCACCACATAGAAAAAGTAAACAAACTCCAAAACACACTTTTAAGACAAACTAAAATAAAAAAAGATAGGAAAAAAAAACCCAGTCAGATACTGCCTGACCCGCTGAGTTACTCCAGCTTTTTGTGTCTATATTTGGTATAAACCAGCATCTGCAGTTCCTTCCTACACACTCCATTCTGCATCGTTTACTTTCTGTTTTGTGCTATCTAATGTGCTCATGCATGGTATGATTTATCTGGACATCGTGCAAAATAAAGATTTTCACAGAACCTTGGTACATATGACAAAAATAAAGCTATAATGCCTTTGAAGGAGCTAAACAATTAGCCTCAATTTAAAACGATTGCTCCTCACATCCCAACCTTGCTCTTTCCAATTGATATATTTATCCAAGGGAGATAAAAATGCTGGAGAAATTCAGTGGGTGAGCCAGCATCAATGGAGTGAAGGAACAGGTGACGTTTCAGATCGAGACCCTTCTTCAGACACATATATTTATCCAAATCACTTTTGCATGTTATTTTGATTCTGCCTCCATTATAGTTATAAAGCAGGACATTATGAATCGTAACCATTCCCAACAGAAAAAATATATTCTTCATGTTCGGCCCAATGTCAATCCTGTAGCCATAAGGAAATAATTTCTCCTTATTTGCCTTATCAAAAGACTGCATGATGTAGAACACTCCATCAACATTTCCTCTTAATCTTCCATGCTCTAAAGGTCAATTGTTGATCTTAAATCTGGAATTGAAAGACTTCTATTGAAGACTTAAAAGTTTATTTTAAAAAGTATAAAATCATGATGGGTGTAGGAAGGGTGATTGCTCAGAGTCTTTTGCCCAGGATAGGGAATCAAGAACCAGAGGACATGGGTTTAAGGCGAGAGGGACAAGATTTAATAGAAACCCAAGGGGGAACTTTTCCACTCAATGGGTATATGGAATGAGCTGCACAGGAGGTAGTTGAGGCAAATATTTAAAAGACATTTGAAAGACACCTGGACAGGTACTGGTTGGTATGGACGAGTTGGGCCAAAGGGCCTGTTTCCATTCTGTACGACTCTGCCTCTCAAGTTCCTCTATGCGGAATGGATGGTAGAGGTCATACACTGGCCATAATCTCATACTCAGACCACATTTGAAGGGCTAAATGGCCTCCTATGTTCAAAGTACAGATACTGATCCTGGTGACAAGGGACTGCAGACTTTTACTAAATTCTCAGAGATTTATTACACAATTGCATTCAGTTTTACAAGACATTGCCTCCTCTCACTTTCAACCGATTAACATAAATATAGAATTAAGCCACCTGTTACATTAAAGTGTCAAGGTGGAATGTCAAGTATTATATTCACATTGACAAGTGACCCATAGCAGCATGCACAGTAAATATTAACATTAAAATAGTATTAACAGCCTGTGCTTACCCTTGATCAGTTAAATACCGTGCAGCAGGGCTGTTTCTTGCAATATTCCCTGCTGGGGAGATGTGATCAGTTGTCACTGAATCACCCAGGTTCAAAAGGACATATGCATCTATGATGGATTTACGAGGTTGAAGATCCAAGGTCTGGACAAAATTAAAAAAAATACAAGATTGCTTCTTAAAAAATCTACATGCATTGTATCTTACATTAATCATTCAACAAACCAACTACAGTTGTTACATACAGGCAATCCATTACTAATACCCAATTCCTAAAGATACTTCACACCCATGGATGCCAAATGAGGAGGTAATTTGGTCATTTTAAGAGATTTCCACTTGACTGTGTCATTTCATTTGATAAATAATATGACAAAGAGTAACATTTTATTTACAGACGACACTAACATATCATTGAGTGTGGTGTATAAAATGAAAAGGGGAATAAATAGGGTGATTGGACAGGATCTTTTTCCCAGAGTAGGGGAATCAAAAATCAGAGGGCACAGAGTTTAAGGTGAGAAGGAAAGATTTAATCGAAACCCGAGTGGCAACTTTTTCCACTCAGAGGGTGGTGGGCATGGAATGAGCTGTCAGATGAGATATTTTAGGCAGTTACTATACCAGCATTTAAAAGTCACTTGGACAGTTACAATGGATAGGAAAAGTTTAGAGTGATATGGGTCAAATGCAGGCAAATGGGACTGTCGTAGATGAGGCATCTTGGTTGACATGGATGAGTTAGGCTGAAGGGCCTGTTTCCATGCAGTATGCCCAAATCATTCTCTTGAAATGCATTGGGATGTTTTACTATTTTAAAAGGCACTATATAAATGCAAGTAACACAGTTTGGCAGAGGCAATGGCAGAGACTTGAGCACAAGGATGCAGTCAACACTTCCAGTGCAGTATCGAGGGTGCACAGTACGGCCAGTGGAGCCATCCTTACCTTGAAGAATTAATTCTAAACCCATTATTTCCGGTATACGCATAAGGTTCCATGGCACTATTTCAAACAAGACTAGCAGAATCTCCTGAAGCCTGTATAAACTTCAATCGCATCGTTATACAACAAGGGCAGAGTCCCCTGGTCCTCACCTTTCTACACTTGTCCCTTCACCTCCCCCATCCACTCCTTTCAGGGATCCAAGCAGTCCTTCCAAGTCCGACAGAGGTTCACCTGCACCTCCTCCAACCTCATCTACTGCATCCGTTGCTCCAGATGCCAGCTGATCTGTATCGGTGAGACCAAGCGGAGGCTTGGCGATCGTTTCGCCGAACACCTCCGCTCGGTCCGCAATAACCAACCCGACCTCCCGGTGGCTCAGCATTTCAACTCCCCCTCCCATTCCATAACTGACCTCTCGGTCCTGGGCCTCCTCCACGGCCAGAGTGAGCTTCACCGCAAGTTGGAGGAACAGCACCTCATATTCCGCTTGGGGAGTCTGCATCCTCTGGGCTTAAACACTGAATTTTCTCAATTCTGAGAAACCCTGGCTACCTCTCCTTCCCACCTCTCCCTCAGCCCTGGCATTCCTTCTCTCTCTATCTCTCCCCCACCCAACTCGCACTAGCTTCTCATTTTCACACTACAAACAGCTTACAATGGCCTGTTTTCTTTATCATCGATACTTTTTTGCATATCTTTCATTCATTGTTCTTTATCTCTCCACATCACTGTCTATATCTCTTGTTTCCCTGATCCCTGACCAGTATGAAGAAGTGTCTCGACCCGAAACATCGCATATCTCCTTCGCTCCTTAGATGCTGCTGCACCTGCTGAGTTTCTCCAGCTTTTTGTGTAACCCTCGATTCTCCAGCATCTGCAGTTCCTTCTTTAACGCATCATTAAAACTGGTCATTTGTTAATTGACAAATTGCAGTATGTGGGATCTCGCAGTAAGGAAATTAGCTACTGCGTTTCTTGTCTAAACTTCAAAGATATTTACAGATTGATATTTTAGGATATCCTGAAATCATGAAAGTCAGCAGAGAAAAACATCCTCTTTTATTTACTGTTTATTACTGCAGTTTGTACATTAAATACATCAAATCCCTCTCAATCTCTACCACCCCATGAGATTATTTAACCGAATATTACAGAGATATTGAATCATGAAATATTGAAATCTTTTCCTTTAAGATTTGGGGCTTTGACCACACCACAAGTACATACCAGGTTTTCAAAAAAAGGTGGGGACTTGATGTATGTCGACTGAGGATTCCATGTGTATAGTATATCATTGGGAGCATTCAATAAATTCCAGGATTCGTTTCCTTTCTGTGAGGAAATACAACAAAGTTCTCATCTACAACACCTGAATCTCAAACCCACAGAAGGATTGTGTTATTGATTCTAACTTATTAAAGAATATAACATTTTGTGTGAGGCCAGAATTTCAAATGACAGCTTGATATCCTAATTAAATTTTAATTTAATATGTTTATCAAACAAAAAAACATATTTTCTTTGAGTTTTTTTTAAAGTTACTGAACTTTCCAATCTTCAGGGTAAAGTCCAAGTCGTTTACCTCAATTTTCGCATAAACCTCTTTGAACATGGCAGGAATAACAAATTTCCTCTCAATTGCTTGCAGCTCTTCTCTAGTTGGCCAAATATCTCTCAGGAAGATGTCCTTACCTTCTGTATTGACACCTGAAAAAGGAAAGTGATGCTCAGCTGTAAGTACTAAATTGTGCTGCATTATGCAACATCCCAGAGGATAAAACCAACTACTACCTGGATATGTCCCCAGTCAAAATTTTCATGCAGAGTATCTTTTTACAAGTGCTTATAAATCTCTAAATCTACAACTAAATTACCTCCCTTCTCCATTAAAGTGCTACTGCTCTTCTAAGCATGCCTCAGCTGAAAGCATGGTTGCCTCCCAGTCAGATCTAGGTTTAAATACCCATCTAGATAAGCAAGGACTTGGCACTTCCATGCAGCACAGCGGTTTTTGATGTGCTGTTTTTGGAAGTTTCATTAATCTGGCCTAACCTGCGTTGTCTGGTTGGCACAGTAGCTTCCATGGAACTAATGTAAACAGCAGCCCCTGGGGGCTAATATTTCTCAAACAACATAATTAAAATAGATACTGATTACATTTATATCACTGATTCACACATTCTCATTTTCCTTATGATGGCAGCAGCCATTTAGGCCCATCAAATCTATGCCACTCCCCATAAAATATTTCCTGCAACCTATTTTTTGCACCTTCCCATCAAATATTTCCAGATTCTACTCGTCATCCGAAGCAACTTGGAGGTCAGTTAAGTTATTCAACATTTTCTAATGTGGGAACTGAACTCTCAGCTGCATCACAACACTGACTATATGTCAGAAATATTTCACTGCCTATTTGGAACATCTAAGCACTTGAAAAGCACTATAGTAAACTAAAAAAATTATGTTGCTTTAAGTAGTATGCAGGATTTTAATTCAGTGGCAGTTACATTATTCTTAGTCCATGCTTACAAGGTTCAGTGCAGATTACCAAACTGCTGAAGATACTGAGCAGTCAAATGGATAACTACTTAATCTGCTCTGAGAAGAATTATTTATTTAAAAAAAGGAATGTGACCAAGTAGGAAATGCTATACATAAAGTTACACAACACATAGCTACAGACACCTCTTCTTTTAACGCTGCACTTTCAGAGTTAATGACAAGGGAATATAGGGTACAGGGAAGAATTAATTCTGGTTTGTCGCGTAATGAAAAGGAGAAACCAACGAAAAAGTAT
This sequence comes from Raja brachyura, assembly GCA_963514005.1. The sequence goes on along the minus strand of OY740783.1, from coordinate 100,367,157 downwards.
TTGCAAGCAACTATCTCCCAATGCTGCCCATAGAACAATATTACGAGCTTTTTGATCAATCCTTAGAATAAATGGAAGGTTACCTACAGTTTTTCTTTTTTTGATCAGGAATTCCTTCGATGGCAATTCCAAGGATGAAAGAGGCACAAAGGTAGCTTACCCAATGGCTGCTCCTCAAAATTGATGCGAATGCTCCCAGCTATGGCGTATGCAATAACCAATGGTGGTGAGGCCAAGTAATTAGCACGTGTGTGGGGATGTACACGGCCTTCGAAGTTTCTGTTCCCGGATAACACGCCAACAGTGACAAGGTCACCCTGAACAAAGATTATATTACTTCAAATCTGATGCCATTAAGCATTACTGTTTATTGGAATAAGGACACAGATCACAACATGTTTTATTGCTGTATCTTTGTCTCTCTGAACAATTACTGCAAGTTAATTCTTCCTCTTTTGGCCTTGTGGTATTTTGAAGAGACTCTTAAACTAACTGCCTCCTCCATGACAATCTCTGGGAGCGGACCACTGTTAGTTACCGATACATATCATGTACCTGAAACCAACAGCATCAAACCTACAGAGTACAAACGCCTCATCAATCAGTCAGTTAAAAATGTGACAGTACCACAACATTTTCTCACAACTTCCAATTTGAGCTGCACTTGCATTTAAATTTAGTTTTACAATTTCAGGATATCTCAAAGCATTCTGATTGCTGGGAATTCTTAGGTCTACTTCATATTTTCCTGTGCATTCACAGACAATGCCCAATTACATTGTACGTTAAATTGCTCAACATTTCAACCTTCAATGGATCAAAATGATTCGATACTTTGACATCGTATCAGGTGCACCAACAAATTGTATTTCCAAAGTACATGCCTATTAGATGTTTTTCACAGGAATATTTTCATAAAAGTTTTGACAACAAGCTACAAAATGATGTTAAGGCTGATAACCTAAAACCTGATCCAAAGGTGGATTTGTAAAGAAGCAACAAAGAGGACATTTCCATGCTCAATATCCAGGCGGCTGTCAGCATAGCAGTAAACAATGAACTGATTAAACATTGAAACCATTAATATGCCAGAGTTGGAGTGAATAGAAAGAGAAGATGACAAAAATGGGGAAAGGAATGGCCATGGAAAGATTTGAAAACATGGGTGTGATTTTTTGAAAAAATGGTATTCATTAACCAGAAGCCAGTGGTGGTCATGGGCAAATAGGAACTGACATGAACTAGAACACAGACAGCAGAGTTTTGGATGCCTTGGATTTAAAAGGTAAAATGCAGGAGGTTAGCCAGAAGCAATCCGGAATAGATAAATCTGAGGTAATCGCAGAAATTATAGATGTCATTTAAATACAGTCTAGAAATAAGCGTTTCATTATATTTCAGTCCATGTGACAATAAACTAAACTAAGATATTAACAGTAATTTACCTTAGTAATGGCTTCCACAACAGTCTCTGGGAGAGGACCACTGTTACCAATACATGTCATGCAGCCGTAGCCAACAACATCAAACCTAAAGAGTACAAAAATAACTTCTCATAAATCAGACAATTAAAAATGTGACAGTAGTGCTCTATTTCCCTAAATCGTCCAAGTTAACATTTTGTATTACGATTAAATGCAGCTTTACAACTTCAGGACACCTCAAAGCATTTTGATAGCTGGACATTATTTGGTCTACTTTAAAGGTTATGTACATTCACAGGCCACCTTGTTGAACTCCTTAACCAAACCCAGCCATTACAATGCATGCCATCACAAGCACTGCTGTTATCCACATCAGAATACTGCTAATTGGTCTAGCGTACCAGTTCCTATACAAACACATTGGCAGACAAATCAATGCCACAATGAGAGCAATTAGCAGCAAGTCTTAACTTCCAATCCTATCCACGTCCATTGGTTCCATCCAATATTCTACCAACATATATCAAATAAAGTTACAGTACTTCAACGTTTCTGCAGGATCCTGGGTTACTCACAAAAGCCAATGTACTAGGATCCAGAAGTGTGCTGTTTTTGAAATTATTCAACGGATTCAAAAGAATGCCAGCAATGAGTGGTCTGCAATGGGCCAGACACTCAGCTTAAAAGCCTAGGCAGGCTTCACCCAGTGTAGGTACTGGTAGGTGACAGGGTGTTACAATGTATTATGTTTGAACAACACAGAACGGGCACGGCTCTTTCCAGACTGAAACATCCAACTTCAAAGGTGGTGAAGTGAAGTCTGCTTATCACGGGCGACCATCGACAACTGTACGCAGACATAGAAAGTACTGACACAAGTCAGCCTTTGATGCCACAGATATAGTTTTGCAGTTTGCTTCTCAAATTTCATAAATAAACATTTTTTCTGTCACATTACTGGACTTTTTCATAATTGGAAAAGGATTCAGAACAAATGGCAGTCATGCAAGTCTTTCTTGCTTATTTAGCCAAGGTCCTGCCTGCAAGCCTATGGTCTGAAAGTAGGTTCGAATCATCCAAGTCAAGTACCAAAACAAGATCGGATTAGGGGTCCGAATTAAACTGCAGTACATCTAAACAAAAACTATTAATGTACCAGATTTAGAGAGATTGCTACATGAGAACGTCCATTTTTTTGTTTCATTTGAGGCTCAAAATTCTTTCAGATTTACTTCTGATGTACGAAGAGTCAGGAATTCTACCCAGATGTTGAAGGAAGTTCAGAAACGATTACACTGTAATCAGCACTTATTAGAATACCAGTCTGCAGAAAATCGTCAGCAAGGTCCAAGACTGCTAATGTAAATTGCAGACAAATTCTGGACTTACCCCAGTTTGGCAAGATATGGCATGACCCCACTCTCCTTTAAGTAGTACGTAACTACACCACTTCCTGGAGATAGGCTGGTTTTGATGTATGGTTTAACATCAAGACCAGCTTCTACTGCTTTCTTCGCCAATAACCCTGTAAAAAAAACATTTGAGAAAGGAGAAAAATTAAGCAAACTTCCTGAACAAATCACACCATTAGAATGAAAAGAGAATATTGTTATAGAAACATAGAAATTAGGTGCAGGAGTAGGCCATTCGGCCCTTCGAGCCTGCACCGCCGTTCAATATGATCATGGCTGATCATCCAACTCAGTATCCCGTACCTGCCTTCTCTCCATACCCTCTTATCCCCTTAGCCACAAGGGCTACATCTAACTCCCTCTTAAATATAGCCAATGAACTGGCTTCAACTACCCTCTGTGGCAGAGAGTTTCAGAGACTCACCACTCTCTGTGTGAAAAAAGTCTTTCTCATCTCGGTCTTAAAGGATTTCCCCCTTATCCTTAAGCTGTGAAGCTTGCATCTTCCTGAAGCCCAATTGGTGATTTCATAAGTTTCTAACACCAGCTATTTCTTCAATAATCAAATGTTCAAAACTGGACAGATTTTTATGCGGTGTGCATCAAATACAAGTTGAGAGACTGTATTTCTTCTTGCAAACTGGATAATTGAAAATTGTAGATTTAAATTAATTGGCGGAAACTGGGGAAATTTCCCATTGCAAGAATTGTTAGAATCTAGAAAGTGGTGGATCAGTTTCAATAGAAATGTACAAATCTGAACATAACCGCTTCATCTTGCATTTGGTATCAGTCCTGGTGGGTATTTGTTAATCTCTTCTGTGAGTTGTCAATCCTCAGCACAACAGTGATTCAAGTGCCTGCCCCAAAATCTAAGCAGCCAGTTTGTATGCCCGTCTGATTCCCCATTATTTGGAAAATACCCAAGGTTTCAATCAAAATGTATTGTGGATTAAGAGGATCAACCATTTAATTTGATATAAACTGTAGTTGCAAACTTACATTCTACCACTGTGTGGCACAGTGCGCTTGAATATTGCTGTATTTAAGGAAATGTGATCAGACACTAGAAAAGTGAGTTATAAAAGTGACCCTAACCACAATTTAATCTTGGTTACAATCATTGAAATTACCTTCTAGTAGTATCACATGGACAGTCAGGAGAAAAAGGCACAGGAGACACGTTAGGCACAATTTAACCTCAAAACTTCCATCAACACCAAAAAATAAATTCTAACCAATTTTTTTATTTTGCTGCAACTTAATATTTCTGTAGCTTTAAAAGGGACATAAAGACTAATCTAAACTTAGCTGTTCTTCAGCGGTGTAAAATAGGTGGTGTAATGCTCCTTGAGAAATAAATTATCAACCGAATCTGCAGCATAGTATAGGAATTCTATATTACTCTGCAAAATACTTCACAAGCAAAACTCAACGCATACATATTAACTACAGGCAAGCCCAGCAAGATAACCAAGTACTACAGGAAATAACAAACCTGCTCCCAACATTACAGATGGATTGCTGGTGTTGGTACAGCTGGTGATTGCAGCAATTACCACTGAGCCATGGCACAATTCGTATTCATTTGTGCAGTATTCAAACTTCACTGTGCCATTTTGACGGGCTGGTGGAATCTGAAATCCCTTAAATCCTTGCTGAAGTTGAGAGGAGAGAAACAATCAAAGTAATCTCAGTTTTATTACAATTCTTTATCCTTTTCCATTCAAAACTTCTAGGAGATGTGATTAAACTGGGCAGGAGGATATGGGAGGAAGAGAGAAGAATGGGTGCAATGGGCAGGAGGAGATGGGAGGAACAGAGAAGGATCTTGTAGTGAAAATAATTTTGTTCCATTGCAAATGGTTTAACTATGGATAGATAATTATGAGAATTTAATCGCATAAAAAAAATGCTCACATGTGCAAAACCAATATAGATAAGTGAGAAATATTATTTTTAATTCCTCTCATTATAGGCATATTGATACAAACCCGATGATACAAGATTATGATTTAAAATCATTGTTCTGGAACATTAGCTTTATTTCACTCATCAGATGCTGTTTTGTCTATTGAATATTTCCAGCATTTGCTTTGTTTAACTTAGATTTACACAATATTTGGTTTCTGATTTGGCCTTCCTGTGCTTACATAGATATACAAACACTTAGTAAAATTTAGTGTGCACAAATTTGCAAGACATTAAGGATTAGAAATTGATCAACCAACCTTAATTCACCCATCCAGATATTCTAATGCCCCACCCTTGCTACCATTTAGAGTCCTACAGCACAGAAATAAGCTCTTCAGCCAAGTTTGTCCGACAAAGATGCCCCATCTATGCTTCACATCGGCTTGTGTTTGGCCCATATCCCTCCAAACCTTTCCTATCCATATACATGTCCAAATAATTGTTATGTTGTCTCCTGCCTCCACCACCTCCTCTGGCAGCGTGTTCCATCACCACGACCCTGTGTGGAAAAAGTTGCCCCTCAGGTTTCTATTAAATCTATCCCCACTCACCTCACATCAATGTGTAGGAAAGAACTGCAGATGCTGATTTAAATCGAAGATAGACACAAAATGCTGGAGTAACTCAGCAGGCCAAGCAGCATTTCTGGAGAGAAGGAATGGGTGACCCTTCAGGTCGAGACCTTTCTTCAGAGATGCTGTCTGTCCCGCTGAGTTACTGCAGCATTTTGTGTCTACCACCTCACATCTATCTCTGGTTCTTGATTCAACTACTCTGGATAAAAGATTCAGTGCATTCACTCTATTAATCCCCCTTGTGATTTTAAACACATCTAAAAGATCACCCCTTATCTTCCTGCATTCCAAGGAATAAAATCCTAGCCTGCCCAACCTCTCCCTGTAGTTCAGGTCCTCGAGTCCTGGCACCATCCTTGTAATGGGCCTGTCGCACTTCGGCGACTTTTTAGGCGACTTTGCAATCACCACATGTTCATGGGTGGTTGCCGGGGAGTTGCCTTCATGGTCGTGAGGAGTTCCCACATTGTGGGACCTAGTCGCGGCCTCATTATGGTCACCGAGAATTTTTCAACATGTTGAAAAATTAGCAGCGGCTAGAATAAAGCCGCCATGGAGAGTAGCGAGAATTCTCGAGCCGTGGGTGGGTCGTAAGGAGGTCCTAGTGGGTTGGCAGGTGGTCGAAGGTTCTTAGACAGTAGCCAGTGATGACTGGTGAATTTCATTGGCCCGTTGGGGGGAAATAACTTAAGCAGTAGTTTTCAGAACCAAGTATAATGTCCTTTAATGTTAAATGTCCGCACGCGTGTCCGTTTTTTCTATTGAACGCATAAGTGGGACAGGCCCATAAATCTTCTCTGCACTCTTTCCAATGTAATGATACTCTTCCTATAGCAGAACAATACTCCAAACGCAGCCTCGCCAATGTGTTGTACAACTGTAACATTACATCCCAACTTCTATATTCAATTCCCTGAGATGAAGGCCAATGTACCAAAAGCCTCCCTGACCACCCTATCTATACGTGTTGCCACTTGCAGAGGACTATGTATCTGCTCCAGCATTTTCCACAACATTAGTGTTCGTAGTAGTGGACTAATATGGGCCAAGACTGAGGAATATGCTAATTTCTCCACGGTAACACTGGAGTTAGAGGTCAAAGAACATTACATCTACTCAGGTCTCGACTCGAAACGTCACCCATTCCTTCTCCCCAGAGATGCTGCCTGTCCTGCTGCGTTACTCCAGCTTTTTGTGTCTATCTTTGGTTTAAACCAGCATCTGCAGTTCCTTCTTACTCATAAAATCTACTTCCTTACATTCATATCCCTTCCACTTACACTGCATTTTCTGAGCCAATGCCTCAGACTTTTTGAAACTGCCAATAAATGTAACCAGTATCCATGCAGTTTCTGAACTCTGGATACTTATTCAACGTAAACAGATGTAGTCACAAGCACTAAGACCCAAGGAACTTCAACTCAGCCTTCACTCTGGAAGGTACACTCCTCAAATAAGCACAGTTGGCTCGCAGATTTTGGCCAGTTTATACTCAAACAAAACATACATGTATATCAATAGAAATTCATAGCAAACACTTTAGCAGCTCACCTTTGCCGTCAGACAACTTTCAAAATCTTTCATCATATCAGACACAGCCACTTTGTCCTGAGGACGTTTAGGACCACTGCAGCATGATACTACAGTGCTCAGATCCAGTTCCGCAATCTGTATTGAACAAAAGAACACAGATTGCAAGAGCTCATGGTGTAGCAAACACTATGAAAACAGTATTTTTTTAAACGTTTCAATAACTATTTTGTTGAAATAGATAAGAATTTAGCATGCATCAATATCTGATTGTGCAGCATCTTCTGCAGCATTTTACATTAGTTACATGTCACTAATCCACACACATGGTAGGTTCCAAAAGTGGAAAGGTAGTGTCCTACCCACACCACTATTGAAAGCACAGCTTGTTGCATTGGCTGACCATCGAAATAAGCCACTTAGTTATTTTTGCTGATGCAACATCTCAACATATTATGCAATGCATTGGTATTGTAGGAATACAATTTTCTTGTAACTGAGAGGAAGGTTAGTAAAATCAGTATATCTATGGGAATGATCCCCACTAACTATATTAATCAGACTACAAAATAAATACCAGGATGCCCTAACATCATGAAGTTGCTCAATTAAATAAGATAACCATTTCAAAGAAAAAGTTAAAAATAACTGCACTGTATGTCTTTACTGATACCATCATTTGTAGTAGAGTTATTAATAATACATATTGTGATCTTTTATTTATATACATAATAAAGGCAGAGGTTAAAAATTTTAATTTATTTTTTTTTATTTTTTTTAGTTCTTTTCTCTTCTTTTCTTTTTTACAATTATCAAATTATTAGTTAACTATACCCTCATTGATTTATAAGCTACTTTTTCTTTATCTTTATTTCTAAAAAAATAATAGATAAGTATTATTAATGTTTTACATGTATGATAAAATGAATTATCTGATATCTGTAAACTTGTTTAAGGTATCGTAATTGATTATCTTTAATAAAAAAATATTACATAAAAATAACTGCACTGTGAGGTATGTACAATACAGTCCTGTCAGTACTGTTAGCCAGTCTCATTGCACTCGGGCTTCTGTGGGGTCATAAAAAACCTCAACAAAGCCTGCATTCCCAACTACTTAATCTTTCTGTTGACATTGGGCACGGAATTTAAGGGCAACTAACATGTAGGCACCCTAGAAAATGTTTGCTGTTGTGTTTAAAAATCCAAATAAAAACACTAGTTGCGCCAGCAGAGTCAATCATTGTTTTGATAGTAGTCGTCCACAACTTGTCCGGGTGTGTGCTCGACGAGAGGGGCCAAGCCCTCCAGTCGGCCCAGCCTTCCCACAGCGGATGTTGATGGGCCTGTGCAGCGAGAGCGAGGAGGGACCCGCGAGCAACCGCCTAAAGCAAGATGGGCTGTCGGTGAGTGAGGAGGCGGGCCGGAGAACAAGGCCGGCGGCTGAGAATGAAGGGGGACCCGGCGGGGGGGCTGCTCTCACGTGCAGTGGCAGGCAGAAGATAGGACTGTTCAGTTGAAACTTTGTTTGCGCAAAAACATGGCGACACCTGTGAATTGCCTAGGTGAGCTCTGCTACTTGATTTTACCGGGTTGCATGCAAAACAACATTTCACTGTACCAAAGTACATGTGACAATAAAGAATTATTGATTAGTTAAGATGAGGATGCAAAAATAAACAGATGTTTTGGAACAGAGAACTGCCAGATTCCTTATACCTGTGGAGTTTAGCATCTGGAGTGATAAATCATGTCAACATTCAAGACCAAATTTAAGAAAATCAGTCTGCTGTTTATACCACAGATGCTGCCTAGCGTTTCTGGCATTACCTGTTACATTTCAAAATTGTAGTACTTGCTTTATTTGCTTTTATTGTGGATGACTAAACATAGGAAGCGATAACGAGGAGCTTTGCAAAAAGCATGGACAAATGTAATCACAACTAATTGCTTGTGGGAAGATAAGTGCTACCAGGAATTGTTTGCTCAAAAAAACCCACATTGTAGCTTCTATATTCTAAAAGGGGAGTTAATTAAGTGAAACAATATTTGCGTAAGGTGTATGTGTTTCCATATGTATTTTCTGGTTTATTAATATACATTTAACAGAATATTTTATGTATTCTGTAAAATGCGTGTATTTTATATTTTTATGGCTTTCCTTCTGAGCAGCCATTAACATTGAATGCGAGTTAAAGTGATTACTTGTTTAAGAAAGAACTGCAGATGCTGGAAAAATCGAAGGTAGACAAAAATGCTGGAGAAACACAGCGGGTGAGGCAGCATCTATGGAGCAAAGGAATAGGTGATGTTTCGGGTCGAGACCCTTCTGCAGACTGATGTGGGTGTGTGGGGGGTGGGAAGAAGAAAGGAAGAGGCGGAACAGTGAATTGTGGGAGAGCAGGGAAGGGGAGGGGAAGGAGAGAGAAAGCAAGGACTACCTGAAATTGGAGTAGTCAATGTTCATCCCACTGGGGTGTAAACTACCCAAACGAAATACGAGGTGCTGCTCCATCAATTTGCGGGGGGACTCACTCTGGCCATGGAGGAGGCCCAGGACAGAAAGGTCGGATTTGGATTGGGAGGGGGAATTGAAGTGCTGAGCCACCGGGAGATCAGGTTGGTTAATGCCAAATCAATGGGTGGGAATCGGACAGTTTCTCTGCAAGGTCTGGAGTCAGGCAGGGTTGTCCTCTCTCTCCTGTCTTGTTTGTCTGCTGTATTAAACCCTTTGCCAAATCCATCAGGAAGGATGCGAGCATAAGAGGAGTGACATTGCCAGGCAGTGGGGCATTCAAGTAAAGACCTCCCTCTACATGGACGATGTCGCTGTCTTCTGCTCGGACACAGGGTCGGTCTGCAGACTGATTAGTTTCTGCGACCAGTTTGAGTCGGCCACGGGAGCCAGGGTGAACCGCAGGAAGAGCAAGGCCATGCTCTTTGGCAACTGTCCCGACAGATCTTCCGTCCCCTTCACCATCAAGCCTGACTTCTTGAAGGTGCTGGGGATCTGGTTCGAGGGGGCTGAGGCGTGTAACAAGAATTGGCTGGAGCGGATAGCCAGGGTGGGGAGGAAGCTGGAGTTGTGGAGGCAACGCTCCCTCTCCATAACGGGAAAGAAATTGGTCATCAGGTGTGAGCTGCTCTCGGGGCTGCTGTACTTGGCACAAGTGTGGCCTGTCCCTCCCTCCTACGCCACAGGGATCACCTGGGCTGTCTTCCAGTTCATCTGGGGGCCAAGGATGGACCGGGTGCGACAGGCCACAATGTACAAGTCAGCAGACAACGTCGCTCTCATCCTGATGACCACCTTTGTGTGTGGCTGCATCATGCGGTGCGTAGAGCCAAGGCACATGGGCACCAAGTGTCTGACCTGCTGAGGTTCCACCTGCCCCCGGTATTGTGAAGGATGGGCCTGGCGCAGATGCCACGCAATGTGCCAGTCAGCTGGACATTGCTGCCTCATCTATCGTCTGTGGAAAAGTTCTTCCGGACCAACACCTTTGTCCACATGTCCATTGGGCAGTGGTCAGCACAGAGTGTCCTGCAGGCACTGCAGAGAAAGGACTCGATGGATCCGGTGGCGTGGTTCCCTGAGCAGACTGCCCAGCTTGTCTGGCAAAATGCCTCGTCGCCAGAACTCACCAACAAGCACCAAGACCTGGCTTGGCTGGCGGCGAGGGGAGCCCTCCCAGTCAGATCCTTCCTGCACCGTCAGAACCTCACTGCCAGCGCACGCTGCCCTCGGGACGGCTGCTATGGAAAGCAGATGGTTGCCCAACTCTTTGCAGAGTGTGGATTTGCTGAAAGAGTCTGGAGAAAAATGAAAGGGTCCCTAGTACGCTTTATTCCGAACAGCTCCGTCACAGAGGACTCTGTGATTTATGGACTGTTTGCAGGGACACATTCAGAGACTGACATCAAGTGCTGCTGGAGGGTCATCACTCGGTGAAAGACGCCCTTTGGTCTGCCCGAGCGTTGTTCACCACCCAGCAGAGCGAGATGTCCGTCAGGGAATGTTGCCGACTGGCCCGCTGCAGACTGCAGGAGTACATGCTGAGGGACGCACTGAAGCTCAGTGCAGCCAATGCCAAGGCTCAGTGGGGGAGGACCACAGTCTAGGGTCCTTCCGCTGCTGGACATGGGGGGCACGGTATGGTGGAGACGCCCCTCAAAATAAGAGAAGGTATCCCACGCCAGGAGGGCCACATGAGTGGCATGGCTGGGGGTCACATTTGTGAAATTAGGGGAAAAGAAATGTATAAACTGTATTGATCAATTTGTATAACCTCCGAAAATAATTTGAATAAAGTCTATTTTGAAATATAAAAGGACTGTGCGGAGGTGTTGGGCAAAGCAATCGCCAAGCCTGTGCTTGGTCTCACCGATTTAGAGCAGTTGACACCTAGAGTAGCGGATACAATAGATGAGGTTGGAGGAGGAAGTTGGAGGAGGAGCCTCACTTGGAAAGACTGCTTAGGTCCTTGGATGGAGTCAAGGGGGGAAGTAAAGCGACAAGTGTAGCATTTCCTATGGTTGAAAGGGAAAGTACCAGGAGAGGGAGTCGTTTGGGTGGGAAGGAACGAATTGACCAGGGAGTTACAGAGGAAGCGGTCTCTGTGGAAAGCCGAAAGGGGAGGAGATGGGAAGATGCGGCCAATGGTGGGATCCCGTTGGCGATGGCGAAAATGTCGGAGGATAATCTGTTGAATGTGATGGCTGGTAGGGTGGAAAGTGAGGACAAGGGGGACTCTGCCCTTGTTAGGAGAGGGGGGGGTGGGGGGAAATGGGGAGTGAGAGCGGAGCTACGGGATATAGAAGAGACCCTGGTGAGAGCCTCATCTATAGTCGAAGAGGGGAACCCCCGTTCCCTAAAGAATGAGGACATCTCCAATGCCCTGGTTTGGAACACCACATCCTGGGTGCAGATGCGGCATGGACGAAGGAATTGGGAGTAGGGGGTAGAGTCCTTACAGGGAGCAGGGTGGGAAGAAGTGTAGTCCAGATAGCCATGGGAGTCAGTGGGTTTGTAGTAGATATCGGTCAGTAGTCCGTTACCTGCGATGGAGATAGTGAGGTGCAGAAACAGTGAGTTCTGCATGGGTAGCACCAACGCAGTCGTCAATGTAGCAGAGGTAGAGTTCAGGGATAGGGGCACGGTACGCCTCGAACAAGGATTATTCGACGTGTCCTACAAAGATGCAGGCATAGCTGGGGTCCATGCGCGTGCCCTTTAGCTATGCCTTGGATTTGGAGGAAATGAGAGGAGTCCCAGGAAAAGGTGTTGAGGGCAAGGACCATCTCCGTTAGGCGGAGGAGAGTATCGGTAGATGGAGATTGTTTGGTTCTGCGTCGAGGAAGAAACGAAGGGCTTTAAGACCCTCCTGGTGGGGGATGGAGGTGTAGAGTGACTGGACATTCATGGTGAAGATGAAGGAATGGGGTCTGGAAAACGGAAGGCATGGAGGAGACGAAGAGCGTGTGAGGCGTCTTGGACATAGGTAGGGAGAGATTTGACCGGGCAGGGGGGAGAGATAGGATGGAGTCGAAGTATGTGGAAATAAGTTCAGTGGGACAACCGAACATATCACATTATTACATTCCTTTTTGCAAAGGCTTGCCTTTGCAAACACCAATTGACATACTTCTTACAACAGTGATTCGCTGGCTGTAATGTCTCAAGGAAATACACTAATAGTCCTCAATATCTACTGAGTTGCTCCTGCTGTGCATTATTCTAACAGAGAGCAGTCAGTGTGCACATTGCATGCATCTTGTATGACCACTCACGGCTTGCAAATATCAATACATTCAACTCCAGTACATTGCTAGATAATATAATTTCCCTTTTGCATTTACACATTTCACTGTTATGAACTCTTTCAATGTACATTAATTCTTCTGGAATATCACTAAACATTTTTATTTGGGGAACTTATTGGTTACATAGGAGACAACCTTAATGCCATTCGGAATTTTTGTTCTCCATGGAAAGGCCTCTAACCTTTATGGATAAGGACTTAATGTACTGAAGGTTCTAATAAAAGGATGCTTATCCTTTTATGATGATAGGATGGGTGAACAAAATGAACAAAAATCAAAACTAGATACATTCTTTTGCAAGAATTTTGGAATGGGGAAAGGATCAGAATTGTTGGATTTAATTTAGAACTGGAAAGGTAAGGGGACGTCATAGTAAAAGGTACAGAATGTTAGGATTAGCATCGATCAGGGCTCAAAACAATGGTGATTGGTGAATGGCAGCATTGAAATGATCGATGAGGAAATGGTGAAACTCCAGATGGTTCAGGGGGTTTCAAAGGTGTGGGATGAATGCAAAAAAAGAGGTCAAGGAGGAGTCAGGGTTTTTATGAAGAGAATGGCTAGGCTAAGAAAAAGGAGAGCATCTAAATATACTTTAATAAATGATGTGTCTAGAATGGGAATATTTTATTTTAAAATATCAGAAATCCTATGAAAATATTTTTTTAACTCTCAAAGCTAGATTGAAGAATATGCTAGGGCTAATTTTTGCTTAAATCAAGCATGAGGTGTTGAAGCAAAACATTTACAGGCAAAGGGACTTAACTACAAACTACCAAAGGAGTTAAGGCAGTTTGAGCACATTTCAACTAGAAACTCCCAAAGGAAAAGCAAATCAAATGGACATTTATTCCTCCGCAAAACCATTTTCCATTATTTGCCCCTAATCGAGCCTCTATGTTGTCAACCTCATCAATTGAATGCTCTTAAGTCTATGAAACACTGAGATACAGAGTCACAAAATGTACAATTGAAAATATATTTTCTTCCATCCTTCATTGCTCAGACATCCTCCATTCAATTCAGATTTCTCAACTTTCTCACCCTCCAACCTAGTCAGAATTTAATGACTTGAAAATGCTGCGATTACTGTATATTTTGTAATTTTGTAAAAATATCTAAAATTACTTGAGAAGTCTCTCCGAGCCCTGAATATAAAGCAATAATTTTACCTGAGTAAAATCTGGGTCTTGGGATGGATCATTGAAATCTCGGAACATTCCCACAGCTTTGAGATATCTTTCAATGTAACTCAGTTTACTTTGATCTCGACCTTAAAGAAGGAACAGAACACAGCAAGAACTGTTGGTTTCTAGAAACAGAAAATATTTTCTTAATAGCCAAACAGAAATTCTGATGTTAAGATGCAAAAGATTACACGTGCTCTAAAAAGCAAAACATTCTTGTACTATCAACATGCAACAATACAAAAACAATCGGCAAATGTTCTCAAATGCATTTTCCTACAGCATTAAGTTTTGAGATGGGTCATTTTACGATAAAATTGCGACTTCCTCCTTTTGCACATTCAGGTTTCACTGCATCACACACTTTTCCTGTGGCCAGTCAACCTACTTCCCAAGTTTCCTGGCTCCATTCTTCAACTTGTTACAGCGTCACCATGTTGATGCCATCCCTCCCATTTTTCTATCAAGACATGGAAACAATGATTTTCCACACAAAAATGATGGAAAGCGAGTCGGGTAGAAACTTAAATCCATTAGCAGACTGAGAATGCCAGACAGTCCAAAGAAAATGTGGTGACTTCCAGCCAAGGGGTTTCTAAACTTCCATTGTAGACAAGGGAACAGGAAAGCTCTGCTTGTTGTTCCTGACAAACGTTATCTGCATTCAACATTTTTAATTGATTATTCACTCCTTTTACTTCTGCTTCTTGGAGCTTTTGCGCAAATAAATCCTTGCATTCCTTCCAACAATAACTATCCATTGAACACACTAATTCCAAATTGGCTTGGAAGAATTTAGGGACATTCTATCCTTATTTTTTTTAATTGCTCTTTTGATATTAGTACAATCTCTCCGCAATATTTTATTAAAAAGTCAGAGAAAAGCTTCCTAAATCTGGAGTGCCTAAACTGCTGCTTGAGAGCTGTAGAGATCTACAGGCCAGTCCAGCTGGCCCTTAAAGTCACAAAACATTGTTTATTTTTCCCACTCAAGTAATTTAAACTGCTTACTTTTCTTAAAAATAAGCCAAGGGAAGATTTGGTATCCGATCTGCTTTCGCAATGATGAAGATCCCAGATAGGTGTCAAGTCATGGCAGTCTTCATAAATTTTACATAATTTATACACCGGTGTAATATGGGTCAAGAATATAATTGTATTAAAACTAGTCCACTGCAAATAGCAGGACACTAGAATAGTAAGATTAAACGAGAACTTACCAGTTTGAAGTTTGATCTTTATTTTATGAGGAGTTACGATGAGGGATTACGTGAAGACCCCGCCAGCACGCATGCGCGACATTCTTCAAAGCAGTGGTGTGAAATCACAGAACAAAAAACAGTCTCAATGACTGACATAGTAAGAGAAAAAAGAGAACTTTCATACCAGGTGATCTTTATAATAGAGGGTTGGGAGCGGAGGGCACGTAATCCCTCATCGTAACTGGTAAGTTCTCGTTTAATCTAACTATTTTACTTCGGAGTCACGTGAGTGACTACGTGAAGATTTCAAAGCTCTGTGATTTCATGCCCTGGAAGCTCCATGCTCACACACCGCTAAAGCTGGGATAAGAGGATGGACGTGATTCAGACAAGACACTGGCTGAAAAACAAAACAGGTATTTATTCATACCAAACACAATATTGTGTCCCAAAAGGGTTATTTAACTGGCAGCACTTAAGATCCTCCCTGCATAATTGTCAGGGGAGGTCACGGGTTTGTTATAAAAGCGGTGGAAGGTTCTCTCATTGTTCCAACCCGCTGTGGCCAGGATGTGATCCAGTGGTACCTCCATCCTTCTAGCCGCCGAGGTGGATGCTGCCCTGGTGGAGTGAGATTTATACACATTAGTATCCACCCCCGCCGCATCCAGTACCACCCTTAACCATCTGGAAATGGTTTGCACCGTGACCCTGTGATTAGGCTTCTTGTGACTGACAAGCAAAGCTGTTTCCGTGCCCCTTAGATCTTTAGTGACTGAAATGTATCGCAGAATCAATGTAACGATACAAAGACGAGTGTCCGCTGGGTAACCCAGGAACTCCAAAGTATGTCCAGACACTCCGGGTCGATCTTGCTTCAATAGTCCCTGCACCTGGAAAGTGATTTTCCCACTGGTAATTGCCATGGCATCCAGACTGAGTTTGTGCAGGGACTGGACCCGTTGCGCCGTGATCAGTGCCATTATCATGACCATTTTGTAGGTTAATTTGGCCAAAGGGAGTCCCGTGTTCGGTGTCCATCCTCGCAGCATCGTCAATACCGTGCTGATGTCCCAGGTATGGCTATATCTGGGCCTGGGGGGATTAGAATTAAATATTCCCCGCATAAATTTGGATACCAGGGGATGTGACCCAATTCCCAATTGGTCACTCCCCTTGCCCAAGTAAGACGATAGGGCACTCCTGGCACAGTTAATGGCGCTGTAGCTTAAACCCTCATCGTAATGAAGGGTAGCCAGAAACTCCAGCACTTCCGTGATGGTGGCGGTTTCGTATGTAGTTTTAGTAGTCACGCAGAATCTTTCCCACTTCCTGATGTAGGTCAAGTACTGCTTCCTTGTGGACTCTCTGCAGGCTCCCGTGATAGTATCAATGGTCCTGTTGGAGAGTCCGAGTCCATGAAGTGGCCGTTTTAAAGTCTGCAGATTAACAAATCCATACGATCATGACATGGATGACTTTCTCCTGTAACAGGATGAACAAGCAGGCTTGGTCTTTTATTCACCCTGTGTTCTGTGGCCATCTTTTGTACCAGAGGGAACCATGGTTGAGTAGGCCAGTCGGGCACTACCAAGATACCCGATGCGGAGTCTTGCTTGATTTTTGCAAGACCCGACTGATGAGGCAGAAAGGGGGGAAAGCGTAGAAAAACAAATCCCCCCAGTGTAGCGAGAAAGCATCCATCGCTACCGCCCCCGGGTCTGGCTCCCAAGCAACATACGTTGGTAGTTGGTGATTTAGCCTGGACGCGAAAAGGTCGATATCTGGTGTCCCATAACGTTCTACAATATCTGTAAACACTTTCCGATCCAACATCCATTCTATGTTGTCGTTGAATTTCCGTGATCTGGTGTCTGCCACTGTGTTTAGTTTACCTGGTAGGTAAGTTGCAGAGATCCAAATTCCTCTTTGCAGACACCAGTGCCAGATATTGTTGGCCAATTCATCACACGATATCGACTTTACACCGCCCATGTGGTTAATATAGGCTACCACCGTGGTGTTGTCAATCTGTAGTCTAACATGAACTTTGTGCATGTTAGTGCAGTATGCTTTAAGTCCGTGAAATGCTGCGAGCATTTCTGAATAGTTAATCCCTAAGTTTTTAAATAGGGTTAACTCTGGTGCACTCCATCTACCTCCACAGCTAGAGGTAGTGTTAGTAGCTCCCCACCCTTTGGCACTGGCATCCGTTTGTAAGGTGATCGAGGGATTGGCGATAGTCATGGGTTTGGAACAATTTTGGGCATTACCCATCCACCAATATAGTTCAGCTTTTGCCTTTTCTGGAATTTTCATGGGCCTATCAAAATGGCCAGCATGATTTTTGAGCGCCGTAATTTTTGCTCTTTGTAAATTTTGGTAATGTAAGGGCCCATATTGTGCTGCAGGAAATGCAGCTACTATCTTCCCAATCACCCTGGCCACCTGCCGAATGGATGGGACCTTAATGCCAAAGAGGCTCCTGCAAGCCTCTATCAGGTCTTCCACCTTGCTTGGTGGTAACGTGACAGACATTTGCACTGAGTCAATAATGAACCCCAAATATTTCATGGTGGTAGAGGGTTCCAATATTGATTTATCTGGATGTATCGTAAACCCCAGCATCTGAAAAATATGTTTCGTGGCTGTGACTGCCAAAGTAGCCATTTCCAAATTCTCCCCCACTATGAGGATGTCATCAAGATCAGCCATAACAGTATGATTCTGTTTCCTTAAATAGGCCAAAGCTGGTTTCAATATCTTGGTAAACAATCTGGGTGCTGACGATAGCCCATTAGGCAAAGCTTTATATTGCCATAATTGTCCCATCCAGATAAATTTTAAGTATTTCCTATGATCCTTGTGTATGGGTACTGAATAGTATGCATCTTTAAGGTCAACGCATGCCATGTAGTACCTATTGGCTACAAGCTGAGTAGCAGTGTCGAAGGTGTCCATTTTAAAATGAATATACTGGACAGAAGTATTCAGGTCGGTCAAATCTATGATGATGCGGCACCCGCCATCTTTTTTGTTTTTAGTGAATATATTAGACACGAACTCCTGAGGTTCTTTAAAGGCCTTTTCAATTACCCCTTTTTCTATTAACCTCTGTAGTTCAGCATGCCCTGCTGCCTTATCTCTATGAGAAAGGACGAATTTCCGACTAGGCGCATGCTGTACCGGTGTAGGGAGTTCGTGAATAAATTCAATTTTGTAGCCCTGAATACTCCTGAGTATATAAGGATCAGAGGTAAAAGTGAGCCAATTCTCGAGGAACATGTGCAACCTGCCCCCTATACAGAGTGAATTTAGGTCAGTAGTGTTCTTGGGGATCCCAGACCCACCTACCTCCATGGTTACTGCCGGTGTGGAGGTTTCTGCCCTTGCTTCCTCGGCTGGTTGTAGGTGTTCTGGGAGTGGCGCATCTTCCAAGGAGGCCGGCCTGGGCCTTGGCCTAAAAAAGACCGCTGTGCAGGTATGCCGGCCTTCGAGCTTTCACCACCGGCAGACCTGTTAGGGTAACTCTGCCCGGTGGGTGCGTAGGGGTGCGTTCTGTGTGGGTGATGAGGCTTAGTGTACCCAGGTACTTTAATAAGGCCCAAAGCCTTAGCCTCCTCGTCAAGATCTTTTACCTGTTTGGGGAGATCTTCCCCGAATAACAGGCTTGGAGGCTGCGTCTTCCCAGGCTTGCATAACCCCGCGAACTTGGGGTTAAGCGCCGGCTTTATAATGCTTTTCCTGAAATTGTTAATTTCATACTGTGTATTGCACAGTAAGGCCAAAGCATCTTGCAGCTCTTGCGGCATATCCACTCCCACTGCTGTTCTGGCTACTGCAGTAATCCCTGCGGTAAGGAGCTTCAGGATCTTCTGAAGTTTCATCTCCTGCCCTCTACTTGAGGGGCTCATGTTCCCCCATATCGGGTTGTTCACCGCGGGCACATTTAACGATTTGCAGTTTTCTGGCGCCAAATATTTATCTGCTGTGGCATTGATGGCCTGTTCCTGAAGTTGGTTGGTGGCCATATAATCAATGCTGGCAGCCAGCTTGGGGTGGATGGGTAGGCCCTTCTGGTGGGGCATGGCATGTTTGCTCACCACATCCATATAATCTTCACACACCCCTGACGCTGCAGGTGCTTCAGCCAACTCTCCCTCTTCTGGGTCAGCCCAGTTCTGACCCTCAATGCTCCCCTGTATAGAAGGGGATACATTGGGCAGTCCTCGAAAGGAACTTGCCGTGGGCCTACTAGGGGTCCCACTGTGATCCTGCCCCTGCTGTAACAGGTCACGTTGGAGCATCTGCTCCATCAGCCGCTCAATGCGGTCAAGGCGACCTCCGTCGCTACCAGCGAGCGGGGTGCCCTCGGGACCGGACTCCGCTGAGTCCGCCCCGGCCGACTTCCGGGTAGTTTTCCCCGACCGTGGCGTACCAACGGTCTCAAAGTCCGAGAAGTCGGGAGCTGCAGGTGGAACCTGAAGCTCTGGAGAAGCGGTTCTCCGCTGGCTGCTGTCCTTAGCCGCTGATTTGGCCGCCGCTCTCTTACTCTTTCTCCCTTCCATTATGGTCGACTCACTCCTTCGGTGAGACTTACCTGGCGTGAGCTTTTTAAACTCACGCTGGAGGAGCCCCGCTCCTCCCGACCGTCGCTTCCGCATGCGTACGACGATATGTCACGCATGCGTGCTGGCGGGGTCTTCACGTAGTCACTCACGTGACTCCGAAGTAAAATCTGGAATGCATTGTCCATATAGGCAGTGGAAGCAGGTTGTGCAACTCTTTAAAAATTGAATACTTGAAAGCAAAAGGAAATAGCAAGTTTTAGGAGTGGTTTATAGCTCTTTCATAAGCTATGAGTAGCTTCCATCTGTAAATGTCCACAATACTGTTGTTGGATATTCATTAGCACTCAAGCACAATTCTCTCCCAAAGCATATAAGGAGGAAGATTGTATCCAGATTATTGCAGTTCATTAACGATGGTTTCCGTGTTCTTACCTGTTTGCTCCAGGTACTTTATGCTTATGTTATCCACTGGAAAGAAAGCTGCTGTTGCTCCATACTCTGGGCACATGTTGGCAATAGTTGCTCGATCAGCAATGGATAGTTGTGCCACACCTGGACCAAAGAATTCCACAAATTTCCCAACAACTCCAACCTGGCGAAGGTGCTTTAAAGAATAATTTAAAAAAAATAAAAACCTCAATGTCAGTTAATTCTCCATGTTAACAATAATGTAATTGTTCTTAAATTGATGACATAATCTGAAAAAATGAAGTGATTACCATTCACTTTATAAAAATATAATACAAATTTTATATCCTTTGGGTTGAAACATCGTAGTATTGAAATTCATCCACACTTACTAAATGCTCATTCTCGAGCAGCTGCCTGTTGATTTGCAAAATTCAATTTTAATGACTTTGGATTGAATTACTACTTCCTTATATTTACTCAGTTTATGAGGATATAGTCTACTTACTTTTGTGATTGTGAGGACTATATCCGTTGAAGTTACAAAAGATTTTGGAGTTCCTGTCATCTTATAACCAACAACCTTTGGTAGAACCATGCTGATGGGTTGACCAAGCATCACTGCCTCGGCTTCAATGCCGCCCACACCTGCAAAAGACCCAGTTTTAAACCATCAGTTTCTCATTATTTGCAACATCCAGCACAAACAAATGCCTGACGTTTTAATCCAGAAAGAAACTATATAATTTACTGGCAAAGGAGCACCTGTTCTCTACACAAGGAAAGATTGGTCAGAGAGGGGTTATGAGGAGCATGATATAGGAAATTTTGGGAAGAAATTACACAGCTCAGTAAGGAAGAAGGTATACTAGGTAGCTGAAGGTATGCAGTCAAATAAATTGGGGATACACACAATAATGTAATACGAATCACATCCATTGTGAATGGAAATGGACGTCTTTCACACTTGCATGGACTTCACTGTGCTTCCATTAATGATACAAGGCCTTAATTTGTATTATTTACAGGCTGCAAGATGCAACACAAGAAACAGGCAGATGTAGAACTTATGACCTTTTAAGACCCATCTTTGCCATTCAATAAGATCCTGTTGATATTCTACAACCTTCCACTTTCTCATCTGAATCAATATTCTTTGATTCCATTCATATCAAAATGCCATAAAACTCAGCCTGGAATAATCTTAACTTCCACCTCCCACTGGAAATTGAGAAATCCATATCATTATAATGACATTTATTGTATCATGAATATGCAAGGACATTCATTAGAACATCTGAACAAAGAGTTGTTGATCGGAGCAGATGCTTTGAATCCAATGCATCCTCTTATAATCTACATTTAATTTAACAGTCACACTTCAACAAAGCATAAGCAAAGTGTATTACCATAAATCCTAATAAATAACAGTGGGCTTCCACATAATCCCTAGAGTATTGAAACTTTTGTCAGAAAATTGATTCAAGACATTTGATTTAGGGTGAGACTGGTGATTCCAGATTTTAATTCTACAAGTTTAAGATTTTTAAACATGCATAGATTAAGCCAATCCAGAGCTAAAAGGACCTTGGAAGGATATAGCAGGCACTTTCAAACAAAGCTAGTTAGTTCTCAATCATTAGATAAGAAAATATCCAATGTGCAGCTTACCCCAGCCGAGCACTCCGAGGCCATCAATCATCGTTGTGTGGGAATCCGTACCCACGAGACTGTCAGGGTAGTAGCAACCATCGCTATCAAATACCACCCGTGCTAAATATTCCAAATTCACCTGGTGGATGATTCCCGAGCCCGGAGGAATAATCTTCAAATTTTGAAATGCTTTAGAGCCCCACTTCAATGTACAGAGAAATGCAAGAAGATAATTTAAAGTTGAATATAATTAATACATATGCTGTCTCAAAATCCGCAAAACAAAGGTACTCCCTTTCAGTAAACCTTGCCAAGATATGCCATTGGCCATGATTTGGGTTTTCTTAAAATGAATAATTACTTACAATCCCTATCTCTTTAAATTCATCTCTGTTAATAAGTAGTTACTGTTGGTACAAATAAATATCCTGCACATGTTGCAGCTTCATATCATAATTTACCAAAATACCCGTTCGGTGATTTACCTATTCACCTTACTGAGTGAAAATGTTCGCAAAATTTCCCTTAATGGTTCTGGGCACCAAAAACGATAGCGGGAAACCTTCCTCACCCTCCAACACAGAGGAAGTCCCAAGGCAATTTTAACCTCCCATGGTCACTGTGATTGTGATCAACCAATGTAAAAGGTCAATGTGGTTGTGATCAACCAACTCAAAAGATTGGGAATCAAAAACAAACTGCAGATGCTGGAAATTTAAAATAAGTTCAGAAAATCTAGAAATAACCAGCATGTCAGCATACATCAGCGGAGAGAGAGAGACAGGGTCAACATAGGACAGAGATGTGTCTCTGTAAGAGCGAAACCAGGGTGACCATGGGATAAGTTGTAAACAAGGTTATCTGGTCAGAGTGTGAATGGGATCAGTTCTAGAGTGAGAACATGAACTAAAGAATATGGGAGTAGCACAATGCATATCAGGAGGACCTGCCCAGCAGGTCAGGCTGGACAAATCCTCCATCCTGGAGAGAATAAAACAAGGTGAGCTAAAGTCACAATTGGATTACAGATACAGATCGAGAAATCAAGCTACCTTTATGTTGTAGAATTCAATATCGATTCATTCCCCTTCTTCAATTGAAATGCTGAATCTGTTTCTCTTCTCACAGAAGCCACTAGTCTTATTGAGTATGCCCAGCATTTTCTGTTTTTGTGACTGGGAACCAACTTTGGTATTTTCTGGCTCACAATTTAGCCACATGCCACTTTTGTCGGCAATATGCGCCAGAGTATGGCTTTGTCACTAGTTTAATCATATATCAACAAGGATCATCAGACCCAAATGATGGGAAGTAGGGAAGAAATTCTAATACTACTGAGATAATCAAAATTTATAGAATGGACTTTTCTCGAGCATTTATGTGATGTAAACATATTTGATCTTGGCTCATGGGATTTTCCATCATCTCTGCTCATGCTG
Organism: Raja brachyura; assembly: GCA_963514005.1. The sequence continues at coordinate 100,343,959 of OY740783.1, read as the reverse complement.
GAACTGTGGGTGGAATTGGACAAGTTTCAGGATTCTGGTCCATGTTCACTCCCTTCCCACATGCTTCCTGGGCGAATCACTCTTTCAGTTCACAAGGTCAAAACCAAAAATCACTAGATCTTCCTTCGCAGGCAAATTAAACAATGAAAATACATTTTTATTACAGAGCAGATAACATTGCATAGAAAAATGGATACCTTCAAAAATTCAAATCTTTCTTTGTTTCTTTCAAATTCCATATTTTGGTTTTTTTGCAAACTATCTGGCCTGCAAAAAAAAGGACCAAACATTTGTTGCTTAGTTTATCAAAGGACAGTACTCAAATTAAGCTACTAAAGTGAACTGAGCAGAATTTAATTGTAATGTAATTCACTATAGTGAAGACTTGTTAAAGACCAGCCACCAATCATAATGGCATATATTGTTATATGCAGCTTTATAATGTAAAGAATAAACATGAAGGAATTATTCAATTCAGATTGCTAATCTATACTGAATAATTACTTCACTGAATGTCTTATATATATATATATATATATATATATATATATATATATATATATATATATATATATATATATATATATATATATATATATATATATATATATATATATATATATATATTCTTATTGATTACACTGCTAAGTGAGAAATGGAGTGGCATTGTAATCTCAGGATCATTAAAATAATGACTACGTAACTCAGCTTTACAATATGTGCCACTTGCAATAAAATACCAGGCTTATTAACTTAGTTACACCCTATTGCATTCTTCCTGTTATATTAAAATTATACTGGAGTTGGGAGAGTTAAATTTCAAAGATGTTCCATAGATTAGAGGCACAAGAGACTGTAAATGCTCAAACCTGTAGCAAAAAAGGAGAGCAGCTGGAAGAACTCAGCAGGTTGACTGGCACATAGCAGTCAGGTAGGGGAGGGAAGGGTGGAGGTAGTAACAGAGGCTGTGAGGTAATGAGTGGAGAACACAAAGCTGTTTCTGGAATCTGATGGGAAAGGAAGGTGAAGAACAGAACTGAATGACAAGTGCTGACATATGAAAGCAACAGGGGGAAGCAATGGGAATGGAGAGATTCTAGTCAGTAGAGAGTATGGGAAAGGGGGGGAAAAGAAACAAGGTAATTCAGGGCTGGGGATAAGATGGGAAAACGATGTTGTGAGAAGGGATAAGGGTGGATAGAAGGAGAAAGGAATAGAGGAAGTACGGGATACCTGAAATTGGAGAATTCACTTCATTATATTGTTTGTATAGTCTGAAGCAAGGTCTCGACCTGAATGGTCACCCATTCCTTCTCTCCAGAGATGCTGCCTGCCCTGCTGAGTTACTCCAGCATCGTATCACATACCAGTGTTCAAAACCAACTTTTGCTCCATTACCAACCGTGCCCATTTCCTTCTCCCCCCCACCCCATAAGAAGAAAGACCAATGCGAAGAAAGACCAATGTGAGAATAACAATTGAGTCTGTTCTAGGATGTTGCTGCTTTGCAATCTTACTCAAAATTTTCACATAACTATGGCTACCTCCATCGCTTTTTGATCCTCCAAAATTTCTACCACTATACTGTAGCTGCATGTGATTTAGCGAAACTAACAACCAACCAAGGAATATTGCTTCCTTCAATATTAATCGCATTTTTTAAATAATCCTTGGAAAGTATAATAATAATTAAAATGGAAAAGGACTTTTTCCCCCCCATTAGTTGACGTTTATCATTTTTAAACGAACATGCATCAATTCTGATTAGCACATCAAAATCTAGGATTCAAAAGAATCAGCTTAATTTCTACTTGATCTTTCAGCAAGTCCTCAATGTAACAAGGTATACATTGCCTGAGATTTTGAGCAAACTAAAATGAATTTAAAATGCTGGAAATAGAAAATGTCAAGTAACTTTTCATAAAAGTTCTGTTTTTGTAAATAAGAGTTTAAGTATACAATTTAGCCAGTTTCTGTAAAAAATATACACAGTTCCCTATTTTCCATTTCCCCAAGGAGCCATTTGTACTTCATAGATCAAAGTAAGCCTATCTGGGGAAAAAAAAAAACAGGGAAGTGCATAGATCACATCCACATTAAAATAAAAACAAAACAAGTCGTGCAAATCCAAACTAAAACCACTAAAAATAGATTTATGGACTTAGGAAACTATCCGTGCTTATGTGAAGTCAAAACAAGTGACCTTTATAATAGGGGGGGGGGGGGAAACAGGAGACAGAACAGGATTAGAAGAGAGTAAACACTTGACTGATCTATACTAAAGAAATAACATGCTTCAATACTTTTTAAGAAGCAATGCCAACTATCTGAAGACCACCACCAAATAATCCTAAAGATTCATATACAACTCAAGCAAAAAAAAGTTCATAAACAATAGGCATCTCCATGGGTCACAAGCAAGGCAAGCAATTTGCTAATATTCAGAATCCTGTTGATTGATTGGTTCAGGAATTTAACGTAAAAATGCTCCACATCAATACTGAACACCAATGCCGTATGCTTTAAGTTTATATACTAATCTCTTATGTGGGACCTTGTCGAAAGCCTTCAGGCAGAAACTAATGCTATTAATTTTATATGGTTTGTATTTGTTGCAAGATGGTGCACTATGTTTTGTTGCTTAGGTATTTAACATTTGTGGGAAAATTATATAATTTTCAATTACATCTAATATCAAATAAATATTTGCATAAAACTGCATTAAACATGTGTATTAAGCAACAATATAATTCAGCTAAAAAGTAACTGTATAATTACTTAATGTTAATTTATTGGGGACAGTTGACATTGTTAAACTACATTCTAACCGCAATTAGGGTTAACCTAATCAAGAGTCAAGAAGACAAGTCAAGAGTGTTTTATTGTCATATGTCCCGGACGGGACAATGAAATTCTTACTTGCTGCAGCACGACAGAATATGTGAATATGTAAACATTGTATATAACGGAGAAAAAAAGAAAAAAGTTCAATAAATAACATAGTGCAGATAACAAATAATAATAGTCTTTTGCAGTTTAGAGCTCATAGCTTATTCGTTGTGTTTAATAGCCTTCCTGATGGCAATGGTGAGATAGATATGTGGCCAGGATGGTGTGGGTCCTTGATGATTTTGGTTGCCTTTGAAGCAGCGACTGCGATAGATCCCTTCGACGGTGGGGAGGTCAAAACCGGTGATGGTCTGGGCAGTGGTCACATCTTTTTTTTTTTTTTTTTGAATATTTTTTTATTTGAAGTAACCAGTTTACAATGTATAACACACATTTAAAACTATCATCTTAATTCAAAATTTCTACAAATAGCACATCGATAATTAATATCGTCTGTTTTTTTGGAAATAAAGATAGAAAAAGATATATAATAAAGAGGAAAAGAAAAAAAAAGATAGAAATAGAAAACAATCTACAAATACAAATTAAAAAAAAATATATATTATATATATAAATCAAAAACAACTAAGTACATTATACATGAAATTATTTCAAACAATAATATCAATGGGACATGCGCATTAATCCCATATGTAAATAAGTTATTCTCATCGGATTCCGTAGGGTGCCCGTCGAGCCGTGATGCCAAGAACAGCTACTTCTCTAGATACTGTATATATGGAGACCATATCAGTTCAAAAGAATTATACCTGTCCAATAGGACAAATCTAATTCTTTCCAAATATAACGTCTCCTGCATCTCTGCTGTCCACATTTTAATTGTGGGGGATAATGTTCCCTTCCAAAATTTCAATATGATTTTTTTCCCTATTTTCAGACAGTAATCAAATAAATTTCTTTGATTTACTGTCAAAACCAAACTTGATTCTGGAATTCCAAATATTATTAATTTTGGGTCAGGGTCCAGTTTAACTTTAAGAACTTCAGAAATTACTTTAAAAATTTCTGTCCAGTAATAATTCAACTTAGGGCATGTTACAAAACTATGTATTAAGTTTGCTTCTAGATTCTTACATTTATCACAAATAGAGGAGAGATTGGGAAAAATACTATTTAATTTGGTTTTCGAATAATGTAATCTATATAGTACTTTAAATTGTATCAATATATGTCTAGCATTTAAAGAACACCGATTTATTCTCTGTAAGCTTTCTTCCCAAATTTCTTTTGTTATAGGTAATCCAATTTCATTTTCCCATGCTTGGCGATATGTTTCAGTTATTGGGGTCTCTTTATCTAGAATAATATTATATATATGAGCTATTAACTTTTCCGTATTTGGATGTAAATTAAACAAACCATCTAATAAGCCTGGTTCTTTATTTTTATAATCTTGTGTATTACATTTAATGTAATCTCTAATTTGTAAATATCTAAACAAATGTTGTGAAGGCAATCCAAAAATATCTTGCAACTCTTCAAATAATAAACATTTTCCATTTCTATAAAGGTGTCCTATCCTTTTAATTCCTAAATCCTCCCAGAGTCTAAACCCCGCATCTAATATTGAGGGTTTAAACAATGGGTTATTCCTAATTGGTAACCTGAAAGATAGATTATCCAGATGTAAAGTCTTAACTATCTGTTTCCATATACGCCTATTATTATAAATTATAGGGTTATCCCTATAAATCTTTTTTTGTACTTCCTTTGGGGCAAAAAGAATCGAGCCTATATTAAAAGGTAAACAGTCTTCCTTTTCCATCTTTAACCACAATGGTTCATTATCCAGATTTATCCACCAAAAATTCATATTCTTAATCTGGACTGCCCAGAAGTAATATAAAAAAATTTGGAAGTGCTAACCCTCCATTTATCTTAGACTTACATAAGTGTTTTTTACTTATTCTATGACTTTTATAGTCCCAAATAAAACTATTAACAATATTATCAATTTTCTTTAAAAAAAATTTCGGGAGAAAAAAAGGAATAGCCTCAAACAAATATAACAATTGTGGTAAAAAAATCATTTTTATAGCATTAGTTCTACTAACCATAGATATAGGAAGTGTTTTCCAATATGAAATATTTTTTATAAGTTTATCTAATAATTGAGGATAATTAGATTTAATTAATAATTTATAGGATTTAGGTACATTGATTCCTAAATATTTAAGTTTATCTGTGACTATTTTTAATGGATATTGTTGCAATATATTTACATTTATGCCAGTTATAGGCATAATTTCACTTTTATTCCAGTTAATCCTATATCCTGAAAATATGCTAAATTCATTTATAACATTAAATAACTTGGGAATACTGCATTCCGGTCTTGTAATATAAATCAAAACATCATCTGCATATAAAGATATTTTATTAATTGTTGTATCAGTATTATAACCATATATTTCAGGTTCAGATCTAATTCTTTCAGCCAAAGGCTCTATGACCAAGGCAAATAATAAAGGGGATAACGGACATCCCTGTCTGCATCCCCTAAATAGTTTAAATTTAGGTGATAGTATTTGATTAGTTAAAATTCTTGCAGTAGGATTAGAGTATAATATTCTTACCCATTTACAGAATCCATCCCCCAATTGAAACTTTTCCATTATATTAAATAAATATGACCATTCCACCTGATCGAATGCTTTTTCTGCATCCAACGATATAACTGCTAATTCTGTGTCTCTTTTTCTTTTCGAATATATGATATTAAACAGGCGCCTAAGATTGTGTGATGAATAACGTTTTGGAATAAAACCTGTTTGATCGTGATGTATTATTTTAGAAATCACTAAACTTAGCCTCCGAGATAGTACTTTAGTTAATATTTTTTGGTCAGTATTTAAAAGAGCAATCGCTCTATATGATCCAGGATCTTCCAGATCCTTGTCTAACTTAGGGATGAGTGTAATTGTAGATTCGTTTAAGGATTCTGGTAATTTTCCTAGTTCATATGCATATCTATACACTATCTGTAATCTTGGTGAGATTAGATCATTAAATTTTTTATAAAATTCTGCACTCAGGCCATCAGGGCCCGCGGGTTTTCCATTTTTTAACGAACCAATTGATTCTTCAATATCTCTTACTGATATTTCAGCATTTAACAATTGCCTACTTTCCAGATCTAGCCTATTAATATGACATTTGTCTAGAAATATTTCCATTTCATCTGTTTGCCCTGTTGATTTTGATGAATAAAGATTTTGATAATATTGTAAAAATGTGTCATTAATATCCTTTGGTATAGTCAGTATGTTTCCCTGCATAGATCTAATACTATGTATAGTTTTTTCATCGTCTAATTTTCTGAGTTGTCGTGCTAATAATTTTTGTGGCTTATCTCCAAATTCAAAATGTACTTGTTTGGTTTGTTGAAAAAGTTTAATAACTTGGTCAGAATATATTTTATTTAATCTATATTTTAATATTGCAATTTTATTAACTAACTCTTTAGAAGGATGTCTTATATTTTCACTATCTAATCGTTTTATCTCCTTTTCTAACCTTTGCTCCGTCTTTCGATTTTCTTTATTAAAATATGCTTGTGCTGATATTATTGCACCACGCATAAATGCTTTAAATGTATCCCATAATAATAATGGGGAAATCTCAGGTTTATCATTAGTTTCGAAAAATAATTTAATCTGTTCCTCCACATAATTACAACAGCCTTTGTCCTTCAATATTTGTGGGTTAAATCTCCAAGTATTAGTTTTATTAACTATATCTTTTAATTTTATCTTGAATGTTAGCGGGGCATGATCTGAGATAATAATATTGTGGTATTTTGCATCATACGTGAAGGGAAGTAATTTTGAATCGACTAAAAAATAATCTATCCTCGAATAGGTTCCAAATACCGGTGAGAAAAATGAATATTCACGTCCAGTTGGATTATCCAATCTCCAAATATCCTTAACATTCGATGTATTAATAAAATAATTTATAAATTTACTTGACTTAGAAAGAGCTTTCCTTTTCGTGGAAGATCTATCTAAATAATTATCTAAAGTACAATTTAAATCACCTCCAATTATTAAATTATATTGAGTGGATATAGGGATATTATTAAATATTTTCTTGAAAAATAATGGGTTATCGAAATTGGGTGCATATATATTCATAAAAATTACTTTTTTTGACTGTAATTCCCCTGTAATTATTAAATATCTACCCTCCTTATCCTCTATTATAGAACTAGGTTTAAAAGGTATGCCTTTACGAATAATTATTGCAACTCCTCTAGATTTATGTATAAATGATGAGTGATACACCTTTGAAATCCACTTAGCTGTTAATCTATATTGAGCATCTTTTTTAAGATGTGTCTCCTGAAGAAACGTAACATCTGATTTCAATCTATTCAACTGAGCTAACACCTTTCCTTCCCCTTTTAACTGGTTCATTAATTCCCTTAACATTCCAACTACAGAAGGTGATTCCATCACCCCCAATCCTTACATTCATATCTTGCATTTTATTATTAGGGTGGCTTTTTTTGGGGTAGCCTTCTTGACTCCTCCAGCCCGACATAACAACCCAGCTTTAGTCCGATGACAATTACCAATTCCATTAATCCATGTCCATTTAACCTGGTTATATAATACAAGTCGTAACCATAATCATATAATATATAATATAAAATCGAAAAATAGTAAAAAATGTAAATATAAAAAAAGTATAGGGTGATAAAAGGGTGTAGAGAAAAAAAAGAAACTACACTTTTATAGCGTGTAGTGTGCACAAGTGGGAGCCACACTAGTATGGCTATTAATCTAAGGACTTCCGTTTTCTTAGAAAAAAGATGTTGGTTATTCAAGCTCTTATCTAGAATGCTGTATATGTTGGGGTGGGGTACTAACTTTATGTTCTTAGTAACTATTTCTATTATTCATATAACTGATTTCTAGTTATTAGTTTCTATCATAATTAGTATTATAATAAGTAATACTATATTAGGGGGATAAGGAAGGTCATAATAATTAGTAATTAGTAATTAATAATTAATACAATACTACAACTTTAAGTCCATTATTCCGCCTTTTTCTCAATGAATGATTCATAACCGCTGGTCAGTAAAGTTCATGCTTAATCCTCTCCTGTCGGGTCTTCTCCTCCTTGTTGTTGTTCTTCTTCTTCTATCTTCTTCTTTATATTCCGAGCGAATTCCAGTGCCGCCGTATGCTTCGGGAAACGATGCTCCTTCTTCTCATAGGTAACTCTCAATATTGCTGGGTACACCAGACCATATCTGATATCCTTTATTTCCTTTATGTCTCTCAGGATGCGTCTTGTTTCTGTGAATAGGGATCTTCTTTTAGCCACTTCAGCCGGGTAATCTCTGAAGATACTGATGCTATCTCCATCGTATTTCAGATTTCTCTTTCTTATTATTATCTTCATCATTTCTTCAAATTCGTGATCGTAAGCCACCTTTGCAATCATTTGTCTTGGTGGTTCATCTCTCCCAGGGACACGTCTTAAAGCCCTGTGGGCACGGCCCAACAGAGGTTCTTGATCCAAATTCAGAATGTCCTTTAGGAGTTTTGCAGCGAATTTACGTGGGTCTTGATTTCCTTCGCGACCCTCGGCCAGACCTACTATACGCAAATTCTTACGTCTTTGACGCCCCTCCAAATCAATACATTTCTCATTTATTTTACGTAATAACTCTGAGAGACGTTTATTCTCGGCAATTATCTTCTCGGTCTCCTTAGCACTTTTTACAGCGACCTCGGCCAGTTCTGTAATCGCTTCATTTTGCTGATCAAGTGTGGCTAAAATAGGATTCAACCTTGCCTCTATCTTCGCATCCATCATTTGCTCCATCCCATCAATCTTGTCGGTTACCTCAGCCGTTAGATTTTGTATCTCCTCCTCCGCCTTTAATTTCCATTCGTTCATCATGCTTTTTACCATCACTGTAACCTCTTTTGTAAGTTCTTCTTTGATCTTCTGGATATCTGTTTTTAAAGCCTTCATTTCATCTTTATATTCTTTCTTCATTTCTGTCTGTGTTTCTTTCTGCATTTTCTTCATCTCGGCCAGCAAAGACTTTTTAAGTTCTTCTATTTCACCTTTTCTCTGTGAAATCTCTTCTTGGGAGGCAGCCAAACTCGAGCTCGAAGCTTTGGCGAGGCCTACCTCCTTTCTTGTGCCTTTTTTCCCCGGAGGGGGGGGGAGGAGGTATTCATTAAGCATTTTAAAATTCTTACTGAAGTCGCGCGCCTGATGACGTCACGCAGCTTGCAGTCGCAACCGGAGCCGTTTTAAATCGTTCTCCTGCAGTAAGTACCGTTAGTAGCCTCCTTTAACCCCGTTATTTTTGCAGATTTTTCAAGAGCTGATCTGGCGCTGTTCTCTCTTAGAACATGGCGCCACCGGAAGTCGTGGTCACATCTTTTTGTAGTCTTTTTCACTCCTGGATGTTCAAGTTGCCGAACAAGTTACCAGGCCACGATGCACCCAGTCAGAATGCTCTCTACCGTGCACCTGTAGAAGAATCCTCTTCGACTTGGCAAATCTACATAATCTTCTCAGGAAGTAGAGTCGCTGATATGCCTTCTTTACAATTGCATCGGTGTGCTGGGTCCAGAAAAGATCTTCTAATATATGCCAGTCCAGGAATTTGAAGTTATTGACCCTCTCCACCTAGGTATGGTACAATACCTACCTTTAGCAGCGCTGCAGTTCTGCTGCTCCCCGTGTGCGTGACTTTGGCGCCTTTCAGAGGGGGGACGTGTTAAAATGCAGTTTTTCCCTAGACAGTCCAAATCGATCCATGTCGGGCGATTTCGTCGCTAAAGAGAAATCGCTCCAACATTTCATTCATTAAGGTATTTTTAAACTACGCTAAATTATTTATTAACTAGAGTAGTTTAAAAATCATCTTCTAAAGCTCTGAACGCTGACAGCAGAACGGACCTAACGTAGGGGAGAAAATAAAGTGCACAGTTTATTTTTACATTAAAACGTGGTTTTTAGGAAGGCTTTAATCACATTTTCATGTTGCGAAAAGGGGACAAAAAAAATTGTATGAACCGGCTGTATTTTTCATACCGACTTCACCGCAAACCGCAACGTTCCAATCCACCGCATCCCACTAAAACCCACTCGCTAGTTGATTTAAATGGCCATTCATTTACAGGCATTAAACACTAAATTCCTTCCATTTGGCCTATAAATTCATGAAAATGAGATTTAAAAATCATGTTATATTGTGGATTATTGTGTGAATGTTATTTGGACACTTAGGCAATTTAAAAAAGTTTATCTTTTCTTAAGAAATGGATAGATGTTTAGATCTAGTAATTGAATTTTGTAATTAGCTACAATTAGATAACTAACTAATTATATGCTTTAATTTCAGGTCAACCAAGTAAGATTGTGTCATATTTGTTTCAGAATGCTTCAATCTATAATAACTGAAAAATGTAATTGAGTTCTCTTAATTTTTAAGAAAGTTATGGGCTTTTGACTGTTCTAGATCACAGCTTTTGAGTTAAGTCAATGGAAAGGCAATGGGGAACAAGATGCTAATTTCAGAGTATGAAAATGGCCATAACTTTTTTAATACTGAAGATATGGAAGTGAATTAGGTGTCAAATTAAACTTCTTTTTATGCTTTATCTGATGGGATAAATTGCAGACTTGATTTTTAAAATCTCAAAATTTTGTAACATTGCTACTCCACCATCATCCCGTTGATATAAACAGGATTGTGGGTCCTCATCCTTCCGTTACTAAAGTCCACAATCAGTTCCTTGGTCTTACTGATGTTGAGAGCCAGGATGTTGTGCTGGCACCATTTGGTCAGTCGGTCGATCTCACTTCTGTACTCTGACTCGTCCCCATCTGTGATTCGTTCAACCACAGTGGTGTCATCAGCGAACTTGATGATGGAGTCGCACTATGACTGGCTACGCAGTCATGGGTATACAGTGAGTAAAGCAGGGGGCTGAGCACGCAGCCTTGAGGTGCTCCCGTACTAATTGTTCCACACTAGATTTCCAGCAGTATCAGAAATACTGATCCTGCCTGACCTGCTGAGCTACTCCAGCACTTTGTATAATTAATTAACGGGAGAGGGGGAAGGGGGGAGGGGGGGAGGGAAGCAGCGCCCAGGGAAAACCCACACTTTGAAATGTGGGAGGAATGATCGAACTACTGCAGCACCACTGTGCTGTCCCAAGGTATTGTGTGTTTTGTGTCCTTTACTGTTTATTGTGTAGTGTATGTTTATTGACTGTTTTTCTCTTCGTACTGTACATATTAACTCCCTTATTCGTTTGTAGTGGACAATCGATAATAACGGACACCATCTCCCACCATGTGGTCCTGTCCGTTATAGTAATGCACATTAGAGGAGTCTGCTGCTGTGAAATTTTGTGTCCAGTCTCAGAATATCCTCTGGGATCTCCCCTCTATAAAGTTTCAGAATACATGGCTGTCACCTTTAATTTTCAGCCACCATAATTCAATCACAGATGTTAGCAACATCTTATAATGTACGTATTAATTTAATGTTAAATATTATCCTTGCTTTCTATGTTGTCAAGCACAATTTTAATATATTTTGATTGTCTCACCTACATGCTCTAGGACTACATCTATTTGCTGATAATCTATAAGACCAAGTCGATATTAAATAGATTCACTGTAATTATTTCAGCAGCATAGTATAATCAATCACATGGAAACACGAGTACTGATATTGGAATTGGTTTATACCAAAAATAATTTTTAAATGCAAATTATTTAATTACAATGCAATAGGAAACCAACAAGTAATGAAAAGTTAATAAAGCTTTGTTACTACTACTTTTTAGAAAATAAATTGATAAAGTACAGTATTTTAAACAGCTTACAAGCTCTGAAGCAAGAGTTACAAACGATTTTATCACTGTAACTTACCATCTGTTAAAATCCACTTGGATGGAGTGGTCGATTACCAAGTCCGCTGGACAGATTGGGTTGATATTCTCTGGATCACCTCCTAGTTTTTTCACAGCGTCTCGCATGGCAGCAAAGTCTACCACTGCAGGCACACCACTGTGGATAAACACAGGCATGATTATTTTCGTAGAAATTCATTAGTTTTGAGCTTATAGGGGCGTAGCCAAGTTTTTCTCTTTTCAAAGCAGTAGAACGCAAATATCCAAAGATTCAAAGTCAAAGGTTTTAGTCAAAGTCAAACATTGCCAGCAATAATATTACAGGAGTTGTACAGGATGAACAGTGGTCTGTTTTTGCCTCTGGGATCCTTGCCCAAAATTAATCCAGAATGAGGAATGAACTCTGCCTCAACAGCAAACATTTATGTGGACTCAAGCATCTTCAAACTTCCAGATCACCATTCCCAGGTAGTTTGGGAATTAGAGCACCAGGCTTTGATCTTACTTAAAATGGATATCACAAAATAGGTTTGTGAGCAGCTATCTGTCTAGCCTTTCAATACGATGAAGGCTGAGCTATCATGAGGCCAAACTCTTTCTGTAGAAGTCTCACTCAGCCTTTAATCTTTCAATAAAAAATCTCCTTCAAATACTTAGTATTTAATACTCTAAATACTAAATAAATAGTGCCATAAATAGTGCCTTGGCCACCACAACCCTGCAGAATCCCAATGGTTTACCACCCTCTGTGAGAAGAAATTCTTATGTACCCCAGTTTTAAATGACTGACCCCATATCTTATAATTATGGTCCCCTTGTTTGAGATTCTCCCACCAACATTGCAACATCAACCCTGTAATGTCCCATTACGATCTTAAATTTCTCATTCTGTCCCTTCTCATTCTTCTAAAACATTTTCTATCCTCAACTTTTTGGTTTTATTCATTTTCTTATTCCTCTTTCTTTTCCCAGCTTACCTTTCAGATTCATTGCTTCTGGCCAGATGCACAACCTCCTCTGCTTGGCAACATCAAGTGCTACAAGCCTCCGGCTTCTGCAAGTTTCCTTTCCTCTCCATCAAATACTTTCTTCTGAAGAGTCATGACCACCATTCACCTTATCAACCTTGTGGGGGAGCTTGCATGACTTGCACCCTGTGATGAGTGCACCCATATTCCAGATTTCAATTAATTTAGTGATACCAGGTTTCTCAACCATTAAGGTTGTCCAACCAAGCTGCAGATTTCAACAGGTCTCTTATTTGGATTAATCCTTATGCCGATCTCAGCTCTCCTTCAAACAACCTAGTTTCTCCTTGATATGTAATCCACTGGCATGGATGGGGAGAAGATAAAATGCCCTTGCCCAACATGGGTATGATGAGTTGGAATGTTCTTGTTTTGTATCTTGCACAGATTCAAGCCGAATGGCAATTAGAGAAATAGAATGTACTAACCACACATGATCATTTTCCATCAATCCTGGAAGCATAAATTTCCTATTTTTTTACTTCACATTTTTAAAAAAATATTTACCCATAAAATGGAAACTAGTTTTGTGGTACCTTAATAGACAAGTAATGTTCAGAACTCGACTTTAAGGTTAAATCACTTAATGAATCACTTAAATCCATGTCAATGAATGTGAAATCATGATCAAAACCTTCTTGCATTTAAGATGGAAGAGGTTGAATAGTCATAGAATGTAATACTTCACTCAAACCCCACCATTATTGGATGAAAAGTTAAACTAGTCATTAAGTGTCTTTCCAAGTACAAAATGTGAATTATCCCTATAAAACTCTGATAGGATTACCATGCTTAGATTTTTTTTATTAGCAAAAGACCGTTTCAGCATTTTACATTCAAGTTACCCTTACGTGAAATCTTGCAAGATGACACGAGCAGGCTTAAAAGGCACCTCAACATTTTGGTGCTGTGTCACCTTCCAGTTCAATATGTTTTCAACATCTTCTTTCTTCACAAGAAAACTGTCACAGTTTCTGATTGCTGCTTCCAGAAGTACACGGATAGAGAATGGCAACTGTGCTATTGAGGGAAAGGAGGAAAAGTTATTTTTAATTAGTTAATGTCACAGTACATAACTCACATTAGCAGCTATGAATGGACAGACAGCAATATATAGTAAAATTGTTAACAACATAAATGGCTGGTGGGGAAAAAGAAAAAACAATGATTTTGTGTTTTAATTATGCCTTTCTTGAAAGGCGCAATAAAGTAAAGGGATTTTTTTTAAACAGGAATACTTTAGCTGCTCAATGTCCCAATTGCAGTTGGAGTTTGCGCAAAGCCTGGGCAACCGGCCAGTAGCAGTGCAATCTTGCAACCATCCCCAAACACTAAAATCCATGGAAACAAACAAAAAAACATGCAAGCCAAACAGTAGAAGTAGTGGCTTGTAAAAAACTGTTTACCAAATCAGAAATATTTTCATTCACTGAAAACTTATTCCTGTACTGAACCATATTTGTAAAAATGCACATTCCATCAATGCATGGGATGAGCCAGACTGCAATTTTGGAAAGTTGCTAACTTTTGATGTGAAGATTTATTTAAAGAGCGATACTGGAGAACAATGCTCTCTCAATTAACAAACGTTATTTTGAATACAGAGAAATTAACCTGTCAATATTTTTCCAACCTATTTGTTGGTACCGTTGTGCAACATATATACTCCCAATTCCTGAAATATTGCAAAGATCCTTGCCAATGTACATTATAACATGAGAGCAGTATTCACAATGTACAAGGATATGTTAAGACGGGAAGCAGCGGATTGCAGAAAAAAATATCAGAATTTGTCTCTCCGCAATAATACTAAAGGAACAGCTACTTTTTTAAAAAGATGTGATTAGCCCACAGCTTTAAAGAGATAGTGACTCAGGATGGTATTTCTGCAGTATTAGTAATTCTTTGCAATGGGTAGTTTGTGAATGTGGATATCCTTCTATATAAAGTATAGATTCAGAAATTATTAATAATTTGAAATAATGACATATATATTCTACACCACCTCCTCCCATCACTATTTTTCAGTTTACTGAGATGATATTGGCATCATACCCATCTTCAGTTGCTAAAGAAACTAACAGGGAGAAAGCGGAAGAGACTCGACTTTAGTACAGAAGAAAGCATGATGAAAAATAACTCTAGCTGAGGCAACAGCACCCTCCATGTAGTTACCATCTCGTATGTACTGTAAGGTTCCAATGCACTTAAGTTCATAAGTTCAAGGAGCAGAATTACGCCATTCGTCCCATCAAGTCTACTCCGCCATTCAATCATGACTGATCTATCTTTTCCTCTCAACCCCATTCTCCTCCTTTTGCTCCATAACACTTGACACCCCATGCACTTATTGGCAATATTATCATATTTTAAAAAATGCAAAACCGTACAGGGTAGTCTAAGTGATAGCTTTTCAGCGGCATTTTAAAGGAGAAATGAAAGGGACGCAAAGCATGTGGGAAAAAGTTTTCAAAGCTAAGGACAAAGTGGTGAAATTAAAATCAGAAGACTATATGTGGAGTGAAGTATTTTATAAAGGTTCATAGTACGATATTCCCTTCACTGTGGTTATTCATTTACTTCTGCTAAAATTGTGAGAACAAATCTCTGCCGGTTGCAACATGTGCAAGGTTTCATTAGCTACTGGATATCGACATTAAAGTTCAAGTGAATCACAGCTTATTTTACTCAGTCTTTGCACTTCTATTTCCTAAATTTCACACACTCAATGACAAACATGTTTTTGCTGGATTCATCAAGCTAAAATTAATTTATAATATATTCACGGATAAAATTGTGGTAGTGTCATAGAAGGAAAAAAAGAGTTTTGCTTACCATATCTGTCATCTCTCATTTTGAGCAGATTGTAGAACTTCTTTTCCTTACAATTAGGATTAAGGGGCTCCAAGAGCTGTCTATATGGGTTACTCATTGTAGCACCTGCACACAATGGATAAAACAGATCACCTGTATAAATTTAAATATTATTGCTCCAGCAAAACAGAAACACTACCACAAAAGTTTGTTAAAAGTCATGTCACTTTAGTTCCCAAATATGAACATGTATCGTAACCAAGACAATATCACAATTTATTAAGTACCACTCTAAAGCCAAAACAATTCCAACAATTATTATACTGCTTGCATTCTTAGACTGTGGTTTTGTAATTTAAAATGCAGTCAAGACATGGCATTAGTACGCCTATTACAAGGCATAAGTTGGGTACAATATGCAAAATATTTGGCACCAAGGCAGTCATGTTGAAAGTGTAGAAGAAAATACTGTAAATAAATGACCTTAAAGTAAACCTTACAACCCATGTCCAAATCCCTTACTAAAGTCCCATTAATGCACCATCCCGTGGTAAATGGCATAATATGACTCCCCTTTGCACTGGGACTTAGAAATGTGTCACCATTCTCTCATTATTACAGGGTACAAATTCTGGGATTCTCTCAACAATTATGGAAATACCTTCAGCCGAAGAACTAGTAGTTCAAAATGGTGGCTCACCAGATTGTTCGCAAGAATTATTACAGATGATTTGATTCCAACTTTGCCAGAAATACCCAAATGGCAACTTTGCCATATATACCAAAATCACAACAAAATAGGGCAAAAGAAAAATTGCATTTGCTCTCCTTGGATATTCGTAGAGAACTATCCTTACTCAGTCGACTATTAAGAAATAACTAATTCGTTAGAGTAGAAAATGCAAGATTGGTTCAAGTTCACTCGAACTTGAACAGATTGGTTGGTGTGTCTATCGCAATTCAATTTACTGACAAGATCAACCCCCAATGGGGGGGGGGGCACATCATTAAATCATGAGGGAGCAATGAAATTCAGAAAATCCATGTTGAAGGACTGAGTGATCCCTATTGTACTTTTTGCTAACAGGCTCTTGCAACAGGCCAGTTAGCTTATATCTTCCTGCAAACTTGCAGCTTCCCATTATTCAATGCCATCAAAAGTACTTTTTGTTCTCTGGTGTGACAGATTGCAAAAGATGCTAAAGAAATACAGGTCTTCCTTATCATGTTTTATGTTCGAAACAAAGAAGATATTTCTCCTTCCTAGATAGTCCACAAGTAGAAATGATCAGTTTGTGATTCTTTGATGAGATGTTGGCTAACACATAATAAAACAAAGGAGAATCTCTGCGCACAATGAAATAGGAGGAGTGGGCTATCTTGCCCACAAGCCTGCCCCATAGTTCAATGTGATCAAGCTGACCTGCCTCGGGCCTCAGCTCTCCTTCTGTGTCAGATTGCCACAGCCCTCAATTAACCTATCTCCACCGTACATACTAAGAACCTTGCACAACAGTATCAAGTGCAACATTTCAAATGAAACTTAAAATATCCTCAAATGAGATAAAATGTTTCTGGTGTGCCACACAAGCCAGAACACAAAGAACATTGCAAATATTTTGCTGCATTAAAAGTTTCTCCTGAGCAATTTTAAGTAATTATTAACAATATTGCCCTTTGAACTAAAATGTCATTTATTTCACTCACTGAATATAAATATATAATGCCAGCTCAAACATCATGAACATAGTTTTAAAATACGATCAGGTAATCTTTGTACAACATTATAACAGTGGTTCATGTCAAGAACACTACGGCATTATGACCTGTGAATTAACAAGTTCACAAAGTAAATTAATTGATTTGCAAAACCGGTTTCTTTGCTTATGTACAATAACTAATTGATTTCAACTTAGCCTTAGTTCTTTGGGCTCGTTGGATCTGGAGAACTGGTAAAAGTTGCATCATGGATGGTAGAATTAGCCCAACGAGAAATTAATTACTGTTAGTTATTGAGGGCCAGAGATTTTTGAAAAGCTGTGAGTAAAAGTTTCCAGTTTCCTTGGAGAAGATGAGGATGGAATAAAATTGGGAAAGGCCTAGATAAATATTGATTACATCTTCTCTGTCACTTCCAAAGTGATATTTCATAACTAATTAAAACTGATATTATTTTTACAATCAATACCAATTTCTATTCCCCCCTAGGAAACAGGTAAAAAGAACATCCAAGAACAAAGCAACATCTAAAATCACTTCAGAATTTAAATAGTGGATACTGTGCAAAGCATCGCACAACTTAGTTTATAAACATGTGCAATACTGATAGCGAAATAATTTTCAAACTGATGCCATGAAATCCGCACGGTTGTGCTGATGGTCTTCAAAGCCCAGTCAAAACATACTTCTAACAAAATTTCACAAATTTTGTCTACATTTCCTGATTTACTCATGAAATGATTCATGTTGACAATGCAATATCACATGCTTAAAGTCTAACCTAAAACACTTCACAATCAATGCCATACTCCTGAAGAGCAACCAAATTTGCTTAGTAAACAGAAGGGTCTCGACCCGAAACGTCGCCTATCTCCTTCGCTCCTTAGATGCTGCTGCACCCGCTGAGTTTCTCCAGCTTTTTGTGCAACCCTCGATTCGCCAGCATCTGCAGTTCCTTCTTTAACACAGCAACTAACATGCAAGCAGAATTTACCACAAAAAAATTAATGACCACTTTGTTAAAAATCATTTATGGATGGGGATGTTCATTCAGGAGATCTGGGTGTTGGTAGTAAAGTCAATTCTTTAAATCCACTCAAGAAAGTGGTGGTGATTGACAGTCTTAAATGCTGCAGTTCATGTGAAGTTACACCAAAAAAAAGTAAACAATTCCAAGATATTAACTCAACAGTCAGTAGGAATGAAGAATAGAATGCGAGTTGAAGGAACTTTCAAATGATAATGTTCCCGTGTGTTTGCAATGCTGTCTTCCGGGTGGTAGTGGTTGTGGGTTTTCTAGGTTCTTCTTTACTTCTTAAGGGCCTGTGCCACTTGCCGATTTTTTCGGATGACCTGATAAAGTCAGTCCCGAAAAAAATCGCCAAGTGGGACAGGCCCTTTATACACCCGTGACTGTGCAGCTCAATACAAATCCAACTCAATTTACAAATTTGCAGATGACACCACTATAGTGCACCGGATATCAAATAATGACAAGATGGGGTACAGGAAGAAGATTGAGAATGTCATAATTTGGTGCCAAGACAACAACCTTCCCGTCAATGCCAGCATGGCAAAGGAAATTGTGATTGACTTCAGGAAGCGAAGAGATACACATACCCCAGTATATATTGACAGCACCAAATTATAAATGATTGAAAGCTTCAAATTCCTAGAAATAAATATCAGCAGCAACTTGTCCTAGACTAACCACATTAAGGAAATGGCCTAGAAAACACTCCAACTTCCTTCAAAGGCTTAAGGGCCTGTCCCCCTTGGTGATTTTTTCGGGGACTGCCGGCGCCATATCAGTGTCGCCAAAAGATTTAAAAGGTTTCAAAATCCAGCAGCAGCAAAAAAAAAGTTGCAACATTTGGAAAAACATACGTCGTACGTCATTACGCCGCAAACTTTTCGGTGACCTGATACGTCAGTCAATGATGCCGGCAGTCGCCCAGAAAAAAATCGGTACGTTGGACGGCCCTTTAGGAAGTTCACTAGGTCCCCAACAACTACAGCTGTGCCATAGAAAGCATTTTATCGGAATGCATCATGGCATGGTTTGCAACAGCTCCGTCCAAAACCACAAAATTCTTAAGAATTGTGAATGCATGCCAGACACACAAACCATGCTCCCTTACATTGACTCTACACTTCACACTACATTGGCAAGGCCACCAACATAATCAAGCACGAGTTTCTTCTCCCTTATCTCATCAGGCAAGAGATACAGAAGTGTGAAAGCACATACCTCCACATTCTGGGACAGTTTCTTCCAAGTTGTTTATCAGGCAAGGGAACCATCCTATCACCACTAGAGAGCAGTCCTGACTTACCATCCATCTCTTTGGAGACCCTCGGTCTATCTTTAATATTAGTTTACTGGACTTTATCTTGCATTAAACATTATTCCCTTTATCCTGTATCGGTACTCTATGGACAGTTTGATTGTAATGTATAGCCTTTCCACTGACTGGATAGCACACAACAAAAAAAGCTTTTCACTGTACCACGGTGAACATGAGAATAATAAAAAAAACTTCTGTTAAAGTAGCCTTGCTGAGCAATGGCACACTCTTGAGAGATGATGTGCAGTACTGCTACATGTGGCTGTGGTGCAGGAAGTTCAGAAGGTTGATGACCATCATGTGGACTGCTTTTTTTAAATACATGCTGGGAACTCACATTCATCAAGTTACCTAAGAGTATTCAAACCTGCCTTGAGCCTGTGGGTGGCAGGAAGACCCAAGTGAATAAAGAGGCAAGTCATTCATGAAGGAATACTCAGGCTCTGATCTACTCTGCTAAATACTGCTTTTATCTAGTTAAAATGTTTAAAGCTAAGGTCCATGGTAACCACACCCAGTGTGGAAGATTCTGTGGTGGCAGTAATATCATTAATCACAAGGAGGGGTGGTTACTATCAGCACCACAAGCTTTTTACTTCTTGAAAATAGCCTTTGATGCAGCATTTTATCAAAGGCCTCAGGAAATCCAATGAGCCTCTTTAACTGTAGCACATTCTACTCTACCAAGAAATGCTACTTGCCAATTATCAGCTACACTTGGACACTGTCCTGGTCCTACTCCTTGAGAAATTTTCAGTGGTGAGCATCCATTTTGGATGCCTATGTGGGTATGAGATGGAAAATATGATGAATATGACATAATTATTTTTTCTTGGATAGAGTCTGAAGGGTTCCAACCCGAATATTTGTCGTGTATAGGCACAGGCCTTGAACCTGGTGAGACACAGGAGGAGCACGGTCGGGAGTCGCCCCACAGAGCCCAGTCCCTCCATGCACTAGAGTCTCCCAACCCCTGCAGAGTAGTTATTAAGATGGCTGATCCATGGGCGGTTGCTGCTGGGACGCAAGTCAGGCCCTGATCAACCCCGGCTGGGCCGCCTGGGCGAGGTTGTCTGATGTTGTGAGACCCGAAACACCCGATGACTCTAGGTCACATCACTGAGGATGCGTCCCAGCGCATCTAAAGATGTATATTTTTCACATTGAAGTCTGGCTCAGCCAGTGGCACCTAGGAATAGACTGGGTGACAACCAAGAATAGTTTGGTGACTACTGGAGAGACAGTTGACGGCACGGAAAGACAGCACCCGGGAAAGGCTGGGTTAGCACCCCAGTCTGTGTCTTTCGTGAGAAAGACACCCAACAAAGCTACGGAAAGGCCTAATGAACCATCGTGGCCTAAACATCCATCAGGCGAGAATGAAATGCTCGGAGAAGGAGAAAGAGGTGCAGCACACAGGCCTTGAACCTGGTGAGACACAGGAGGAGCCCAGCCGGGAGTCGCCCCACAGAGCCCAGTCCCTCCACGCACTAGAGTCTCCCAACCCCTGCAGAGTAGTTATTAAGATGGCTGATCCTGCTGGGATGCAAGTAGGGGCCTGATCAACCCCGGCTGGGTCGCCTGGGCGAGGTTGTCTGATGTTGCGAGACCCGAAACACCCGATGACTCCAGGTCATATCACTGAGGATGCGTCCCAGCACATCTAGAAGATGCATATTTTTCACAGAGTCTGTATCTTCCTCCCTCTGGAAACTACACCTTGCTCCATTATCAACGCAATTTTGAAGTGACCTGCAACGTTTTCCTGCAGCGTACAGGACCCTGCAGTCTTTCCCATACGTCAGCCATTGCATAGGATCCTACAACTTACACTAATTGCATTAGTATTAATGCACAAAACCCTGCACATCCCCTCACTATTCGTCACTACACATCGTCTGCCGCGGCACAACATTGCTGTCAGTGTAAAATAACCTACACTGGAATCATCGCACAGCCAGTTGTGTCTGTTCGCCTTTCGTTAGATTCACTGAACACAGCCGCTCCCCTCCACATGACTGTCACTGCACTGGATTCTGCACCTTTCCCCATATTGGTGTCACTGACTCCCGTGCCTTCTCCACGCACTCCTGCCACTACAGGGGGCCGCACATTTTTTCTGCATTTAGCCCCTACACGGTGTCAGTCAGCGCCGGGCGGACCTTCCCGTCTGAAGGGTCTCGACCCGAAACGTCACCCATTCCTTTTCTCCAGAGATGCCACCTGTCCCGCTGGGTAACTCCAACATGTTGTGCCTACCTTCGGTTTAAACCAGCATCTGCAGTTGCTTCCTACTCATTGATATCAGTGCTCGGCGTCCGTGGTGGACGAGAGCGCCGGGGACGGCGTTGCAAGAGGAGAGAGTGAAGGCAATATTCCCCCACTGGCCGTCAGAGTCAGCGCCAGCCGTGGTTACCTGCCGGCCGCGAAGCTGGAGGCCGCCGGCTCCCGGTCGATCGAGGCTTCAGGTCGCGGATCCTCCTCGCGCCTTCCCCGGACCAACCAAAGATTAACGGCCGGCCACGCGCGCACGCGCACCCGCCCGCCAGGCAGGCAGCCAGCGCACCTCCGCGCATGCGCCCACCGCGGTCAGGTGACCGGCCGCGTTACGCGTATTTCGTACGACGTCACCGCGTAACACGGCCGCTCAACGTGCTTACGCCTGCCGAGCACGTGGAGCTGGAGGTGCTAAAGTTGTGCCTGCTCGTCACGGTGGCCGCAGACGGCTGCATTTAGCTAGCTTCCTGTTACGTCACTTGCAGTGTAACAAAGAACTGCAGATGCTGGTTGAAATTGAAGGTAGGCACAAAATATTCAGCGGGTGAGGCAGCATCTCTGGAGAGAAGGGATGGGTGACGTTTCGGGTCGAGACCCTTGTTCGGACTGATGCAGTTGCAGCGCCAGTTTCCTGCCAATTAATAGCAATGTTACAAAATTTTGAGATTTTAAAAATCAAGTCTGCAATTTATCCCATCAGATAAAGCATAAAAAGTTTAATTTGACACCTAATTCACTTTCATATCTTCAGTATTAAGAAAGTTATGACCATTTTCATACTCGGAAATTAGCATCTTGTTCCCCATTGCCTTTCGATTGACTTAACTCAAAAGCTGTGATCTAGAATCGTTCAAAGCCCATAACTTTGTTAAAAATTAAGAGATCTCAATGACATTTCCAGTTATTATAGATTGAAGCATTCTGAAACAAATATGAAACAATCTTACTTGGATGACCTGAAACTAAAGCATATAATTAGTTAGTTATCTAATTGTAGCTAATTACAAAATTCAATGAGTAGATCTAAACATCTATCCATTTCTTAAGAAAAGATAAACTTTTGTTTAATTGCCTAAGTGTCCAAATAACATTCACACAATAATCCACAATATAACATAATTTTTAAATCTCATTTTCATGAATTTCTGGGCCAAATGGAAGGAATTTAGTGTTTAATGCCTGTAAATTAATGGCCATTTAAATCAACTAGCGAGTAGGTTTTAGTGGAATGCGGTGGATTGGAACATTGTGGTTTGCTGTGAAGTAGGTATAAAAAATACAGCCGGTTCATACATTTTTTTTGGACCCCATTTCGCAACATCCTTCCCGTTGTCGGCTCTCACGGCTTTTGAAGGTGATTTTTAAATTACGCTAGATAATAAATAATCTAGCGTAATTTAAAAATACCTTCATTCATGAAATGTCGGAGCGATTTTTCTTCCGCAACGAAATCGCCCGACATTGATCGATTTGCCCAGTCTGTGGAAAAACGGCACTTTAAGCCCGCCCCCCTCTGAAAGGCGCCAAAGTCGCGCACACGGGGAGTGGCAGAACTGCAGCGCTGCTTAAGGAAAATTTTGTAACATACCTACAATTGAGGCTCCTTGAAGTGCACTCACTTCATAAAGTTGCAAACACGGTGGCCAGTTTGTCGCCAAACAGCAACGTGGTACTGAACAGGTATTCTGTTTTATTAGTGCTGATCTGATAAAGGGAAAGTTTATATGAGTTGGAGGGGCAAGCTTTTTTGTGTACAGTGGTTGGTGCCCCTGTTTGAAATTCATGGGATCTTTTTGGCACAACTTAATGAGCATCCTCTCAATCAAAAGGCAATGTCTTTGACTATGTAGCACTTCCTGGTAACCAAAGGGTTCCTCGAATAGAAGATCCTCGAATAAAATTGGCTGCCACAACTGTTGCCCAAGAGGGAAAAAGTGCCACCAATTTAGTTACACCAAAGGTTGTCAATGGCCTAATTTTTGATAGAATGCCCAATTATTTAAATGGCAATTGGCTGTCCATTTATCCAACCCAAACATTTCAGGGACAAAAATAAGTTCAACAGAGTTGAGGCACATGGCCACATTTTAGTAAAATTGTGTGCAATTGGTATACAACAAGATAATCCTATTTTTAATTAAAGAGTGAAAAATAGTACATGCGGAAAATCTGCAATAAAGACAGAAAATGCTAGAAATACGTAATGTATCTTATCTTAAACTTAATGGAGTCATTACACCTTTCAAAATTACTGTTCTCTCCAAGAATGTGCCATGGGATATTTTATAACTTCATGAGAATGTAAATAGGGTCTCATTTCATTAAAAGAAAAACAGCATCTCTCAGTACTATTATTCTCTCAGTACTGTCATTCTCTCAGTACTATCATTTGAACCAATGGTTTCAATGGTGCTTTATTTGTGACGTGTAACTTTACAGTGAAATTATTTTTCCATATTCACACATGTGGGCGCCCCCATGTTTTGGCGCTATTTCCAAAGTCCAAATTCCGGTCCACTGTTGAGCTCTCCAGGGTGTAATTTGAACCTACAGTCTTCTAACTTTGAGGTAAGAGTCCTTGCAGCCAGATCACATCAGCACTGAAAAAGTTATGTTACCTTCAAGTAAATGCCTGTTTAGCCATTTTAGGCAGGGTTGGAGTCATTGTTCTTGGCATTCAGCCAGGATCCTAAACAAGTACGTGCAGATTTGAAGTCATGAGGTCTGGGATTATGTAATATTCAAGTAAAAAACACTCTTGCAGGTTCTTATCAGCGACTATTTATTTTCAATTTTATTTGTTTGTATCAGTCTAATTTTATTTCAATATTTAGGATTTTGATGTGCCAAATTATTTTGAAGGATGTTTTTACCCAATTTTATGGAAAATATACACAAGAACCTTTAAAACACACATTTCCACCTGAAGGTAGACAAAAGTGCTGGAGAAACTCAGCGGGTGAGGCAGCATTTATGGAGCGAAGGAAATAGGCAAAGTTTCGGGCCGAAACCCTTCTTCAGACTGATGGTGTTTCGACTTCTGACTGAAGGTGTTTTTTTAGTCAAGTCAAGTTTATTTCTATAGCACATTTAAAAACAACTCTCGTTGACCAAAGTGCTTTACATTAGTGCAGGTACTCACGTGCAACAAACAGTGGTACATATATCAACAATACATACATAAATACATGCAGCGCTCCCTCAGAGGACCTCAAGAAAGGCTTAAGAGTAGAAATAGGTTTTAAGTCTACTTAAGAGAGTTGATGGAGGGGGCAGTTCTGATGGGAAGAGGGATGCTGTTCCACAGTCTAGGAGCTGCAACCGCAAAAGTGTGGTCGCACCTAAGCTTATGCCCAGACCGCGGGATGGTCAGTAACCCCAAGTCGGCCGATCTGTGGGACCTGGAGGTGGTGGGAAAGCAGATTTTTGATGTAGGTGGGGGCAAGCCCGTTAAGGGCTTTGTAAAGATAAAGAAGGATCTTGAAATTGATTTGGAACCGCACAGGGAGCCAGTGGAGAGAGGCCAGAATCTGGGTGATGTGGTCCCTTTTTCGGGTGCCCATCAGGAGTCTCGCTGCGGCGTTTTGGACCAGTTGCAGGCGGGACAGCGAAGATTGGCTGTTGCCAGTGTAAAGGGAGTTGCAGTAATCAAGGCGGGAGGAGATAAATGAGTGGATGATCTTTTCGAGGTCGGTACATTGGAGGAATTGTTTTATTTTAGCTATCGTCCGAAGCTGGAAGAAGCTAGCTTTTACCACGGCATTGACTTGTTTGTCAAATTTCAATGCTGAGTCAAATATCACGCCAAGGTTTTTGACGTGAGGTTTGAGTAATGGGGTAAGGCTTCCAGGGCTGCCTGCTATCGTTTTGATGGAGTCCGAGGGGCCAAGTAGGATGACCTCAGACTTACTCTCGTTTAGTTGGAGGAAGTTCTGGGCCATCCAACACTTTATATCCTCGAGGCAGTGGATAAGGCTGAGTAGATCTGATTGGTTGTTGGGTTTCAGACCCAAATTTTTAACCAGTTTTGATCAATTAATTATCCTATCGCTTTAGAGTCAGCTGATGACCAAGCCCCTAATTAACTAAAGGTAAGCAGTCATAAGGTCATAAGTAATATGAGCAGAATTAGGCCATTCGGCCCATCAAGTCTACTCCGCCATTCAATCTGGGTGACCTTGCACATCAGTCACTGAAAGTAAGCATGCAGGTACAGCAGGCAGTGAAGAAAGCAATTAAAAATGCTCATGAGTAGAAGTAATTTTTAATTAATTGTATGTGAAGTAGAAAGATAGACAATAGGTGCAGGAGTAGACCATTCGGCCCTTCGAGCCATCACGCCATTCAATGTGATCATGGTTGATCATCCACAATCTGTACCCCATTCCTGCCTTCTCCCCGTATCCCTTGACTCCGCTATCTTTAAGAGCCCTATCTAGCCCTCTCTTGAATCGGCCTCCACCACCTCAATCGAGGCAGAGAATTCCACGGACTCACACTCTCTGTGTGAAAAAGTTTTTCCTCATCTCCATTCTAAATGGCTTACCCCTTATTCTTAAACTGTGCATTTGCAAGATGCATCTCAAACAGATGCAGCATGTTTGTGATTACCAGGAATTTCTTAACATTCAACCTCGCCAAGACACCCTACCTGGTCCATGCTGCTGATCATGCTCTCCACTCCACTCCACCTGCACTGTTAAAGGGGGCGCCGTCCAGTTGGTATGGCTGCCCAGTCTGCAGCTGTCTGTTTTTTAACTTCTTTCTTTTATTTTTAGTGAGTTTTAGTGTTTTGTTTTAGAGTTCTAGTGTTTTTTTATGTGGGGGGTGTGGGGGGGAAGGGGGAAACTACTTTTCAGGGTCCCTACCTGGTCGGAGAGGCGGCTTTTCTCCGGGCTGCAACTTAGACCCGTCCTCGCGGCCTACCAGCGGGCCTGGAGCGGCGTTTCCTGAGGGGGCCACCCAGAACCTCGGCTTCGGCAGCGGCTCAGCGCTGGAGCACCATCGGGGAGCGGAGCGGGTGATACCTTGCCTGGGTCGCCGCGCTGGAGCTCCGGAATGCTGAGACCGCAGGTGAACATCGCGGAGCTGCGGGACTGTGGAGCGGCCAGCTGCGGGCGGCAGCGCTGAACTTTAACATCAGGAGCCTGGGATCTCTCGGCGAGATCGCCAGTTGTGGAGCTCCATCCAGCGCGGCCTTGTCGGCTTCGGAAGCCACGGACTCTGGTAGGGAAGCGGCCGTTCCAGGTGTCCCAAGCCGCTGTGAGGACTCTCCCGACACCGGAGCACCAACACCCAGCGAGAAGGCCTAAAACATCGGGCCACCATAGCACCACCGATAACTCCTTTTCTACACAAATTCTTAACCTCTTTATCAATTTGAATTTTTTCAAGAACAGAAACATCAAAGTATGATTAGGCTTATTCTGTCCCAGTGGATCCATACTTTCTACAAAATCAATGGTAGATCCTAAAACAGTATCTAATATAACAGATCAGATGTTATACTGTCCCATTCATTATAAAACATTTGGAGTCTACCACCAATCTGAGGTTCATCCAAAAATTCGTCTTTAATATGATAAAGTTTTTGTACCTCTCCAACTGGACGTAGTGATCTCCTTCTCCCAACAAATGGGTGTACATTCGGCTGTGCTGGTTGGTAATTCTTCCTTACCATACTCCTGCCACGGCTTGTTCCAGCTCCAAAATCAAATCCCCTTCTCATTTGACCAGCCCTTCTCTGGCCAAAATTGAAGGGTTTCATGAGGCCAATAGTTTTTGCCTCTTCATCAATTTCTTTGATTTGTTTAGACAGATTTTCTCCGAACAAATAACCAGGAGCTTGAACATTGCTTGATCTGCACAACCCTGCAAATCTTGGATGTAAAAGAGGCCGAATGGCAATCTTCCTCATACAATTTATCTCAACAATGAGTTGCAGAATAATACCAACATATGCTTCTGAACTTTGGTCATTCCACAACCTTCCACTTGTCTTCCAAAAGCAGTGATGCCAGCCGAAATTAGCTTGAGGATTCTTTGAATTGTAATTCCTGCGCCCGCATCATTGATGACATTGGCGCCCAAATAGCCGGATTCACCGTAGGTACCTTCAGTGAGGTACAATTAATAGGTGTTTTTATACAAATCTGCTGTCTCAACCATAACAGCTTCTTGAGACAGGTGAGAGACCATATAATTAATATTGGCCGCCAGTTTTTCTTCCATGGCCTCACCGCCTCCTCCAGGTATAGCAAACTTTGTGCCACATCAGACACACCTGGATCAACATATTTGTATTGTGGTGTATACTCCGGACTGCAATCACCACTTTCAGGGTCAGTCTCATACAGCCCTGGTACTCCTGAAACTTGTTCAAAGGAGACTTCCTCCAGCCCAATCCCAGGCACTGGAGTTTCAATTCCCAATTCAAACTGGCACCATATTCATGATATGGAACCCCCTCAGGAGCTGCCTGGGAATATTCTGGGTTCTTAGACCCTTGGTTGATTATTGTTTGGAGTATTTTCTCCATTTGATCCATTCTGAGCCATAAGGCTTTCCTTTCAGGACCTTTCGAATTCATCAGAAACCTCAGGCCTTTCAGCTTTTCTTTTACATTTTTTAGGCACTGGGTTTTCAAAGTTTCTGTTTGTGGTGCAACCAAAGGCTCACTAACGGGTATTTCAACGGCCACCGGTATCGGAACCGGCTCCGCAATAATCTGCTGTCCCGACTCTTCTACACCCCGGGACGCACGTTTTACCCGCGATTTTTTAAACTTTCTCTATTTTAGTTTAACTCCTCCTGGTTTACCCACCAGCCTACGGAGTTTAGAAAATGCCCTGGAAGTAAAATTATTTTACTTACCTGCGGGCCGTTTCCTTACTGCTGTGTGGAGCTGCGCTCTGCAGCTCTTTCCTCTACCGACAGCGTCGACGTAATGCCGATCAATCGCCAGGCGGGGCTTCTTCACGTAGTCACTCATGTGACTCCAAAGTAAAACATATTTTCTACACCTGTCTTTTCAAACATTTATAGTTTCAAATATTTTGGGTCATCCTTCATTCAAACGAGACATTGAACTGAGACCCAAATCTCAGTTGGAAGTAAAAGATCCCATGTCTACAACCTTGAAGACCAGAGGAATTCACCTTTTTGTTCTGTAACAATATTTACCTATCAGCAAATACCACTAAAACATTTGGTCATTGCCATATTGCAGGTTGTAACTGTTTGACATGGTGCACATTGTTTGTTGAAGTTTCTCCTTAATGCTCCTGTGTTTCCAAGGCATCGAGTTCAGGAAAATAGCTTTGCAAATGAAAATTGATTGGTGTGTTTTATGCTCCATTATGCTCAATTTCTCCGTCTCCACCGCATCTGCTCCCAAGATGAGGCTTTCCATTCTAGGACATCCAGGTGTCTCCTCCGTGTCCCACTGTTCTGCTCTCACTCTCCATCCCTCAGATGGAACAAGGACAATCCCCTGGTTCTTGCCTTTCAACCCACCAGCTTCAATATCCAACAGCATTCTCTGACATTTTTGCCACTATGCCTTGATTCACTCATCCCTTTCAAACCAACCTGCCCCCTCTCCAGATATTTTCCCCAGTGACCGCAGGAGATGTAACACCTGTCCCTACATTGCCTCCATGCACGGACCTCAGCAGCCTTTCTGGGTGAGATAGAGGTACACGTGCATGTCTACAAACCTCATCTATTGTATTTGTTGCATGTGACCTATTTTACATTGGCAAGATGTAGAGCAAGCGACCATTTTGTCGAACACTTGCACTTTCTCTGCTATGACCTGCTGGATCTCCCGATTACAAACCATTTTCACTCCCCTTCCCATTACCATACAAACCTTTCTGCCCATGGCTTCCTCCATTTCCAAGTGAGCCCCCCACCTCCCCTAACCTCCGTGTGCACCCATTTCTCATACTACCCCACACCACTTCTAGTAGCTAGGATACTGTCTGATTCACCTCTGTTCCGTTGTGGACATTGGACTTTGTCTATGGAACTGATGTGCTACAATGCTATGAACTGTAATCTGCCCTCTGTATCTTCCTCTTTGCTCTATCCATTGTAATCAATTTGACTTGATTGTATTTATGTATGGTACATCTGACCTGTTTGGATAACATGCAAAAAAAGGTTTTCACCGTACCTTGCTACACATGACAATAATAACCTAAACCAAAATCTGCCTAACTGAGTTCTTCTAGCATTTCTATTTTTGTTCGTCAGATCAAGGTGAGTTTATTGTCATATGCACAAATACTGAGGGACAGGAGCAATGAAAAACCTTGCTTGGAGCAACATCACAGTTATAATACGATACGTTAGAACTTTATTTATCCCAGGAGGGAAATTGATTTGCCAGCAATCATAAAACACAAAATACATGAAATTAAAGTGACGAGCAGAAAGGATTGGGGATGTGGAAAGCTTGGGGAAGGGGATGGGGGGGGGGGGGGGGGGGGGGAGGTCAGTCAACCACACAACAGAAGGGGGAGGAGTTGCGCAGTTTGGTAGATTCTGACAACAGAGAAAACATCAATTATATCTAACATAGACACAAAAACTAGAGTCACTCAGCGGGTCTGGAGAAAAGGAATAGGTGACATTTCAGGTTGAGACCCTTCTTCAGACATATCCAAATGATGAGCTAAATTACATACAAAATAACTAAAATAAAAAGACATAACTAAATTACATATGTCATATAACAGTGAACATTAAAAAAAATACATCAGTACAAAGATGCACAATTAGAAACTAATGCATGGTAGAAATACACATGGGGAGAACATGCCAGCATCTGCAGCTGTATTTGTTCTCCCCATTGACCGGTCCTCAGCCGCGCCCCCTGGTGGCGCCCTCAGCCGCCTGCGCGCCGGGCAAACACTCCGCCTCCTGATTGGTGCGGAGCCGACTTCCTGCTCACAGCGGAAGCAGATCAGCGGCCTGCGGAGCGGCCTAGGCCTCGGTCTCGAGTTGTTGTTGCTTCAGGGCGGCGGCGGCGGCGGCGAGTGCGGCGAGGAGGAGCGGGGGCTGACAGCATGTCTATTGAGATCGAATCGGCGGAGTAAGCGAGTTGTCTGAGCTGTACCGTGCAGGGTTGGGGGGGGGGGGGTTTACAGGGACAGGTGGGGCCGGCGAGCCCAGCCCAGTCCAGTCCGAGCCCCGCCGTGATCTGGGTCTCTCTGCACAAGGGGCGTCGGTGAACCGACCACATGCACTCTTTCCAACCTAGGCACAAGGAACTGCAGATGCCGGCTTACAAAAAAAACCACGCACAGTGCTGGAGTAAGCCTGCGGGTCAGGCAGCATCTCAAGAAGGGTCCAGACCTGAGACGTCTGTCTACCCCCCACATATGCTGCCTGGCCCGCTGAGTTCCTTCCTCCAGCACTTTGTGATTCCCATAGATTCCAGCGTCTGCAGAAACAAGGAATTACATATGCCGGTTGACAAAAATGGACACAGTGCTGGAATAACCCAGCGGGTCCGGCAGCATCTCTGGAGAACATAGAGATAGTCCATGTCTGTAAAGAAAGGGTCCTGACCCCAAACGTCACCTATCCATATTCTCCACAGATGCTGTTAGAACCACTGAGTTCCTTCAGCACTTTGTGTTTCACTCAAAGTTACATCATCTGCAGTTCTATGTACACCCTTGTTGACCATGTGTAGAAAGGAGATATTGTGTAGAAAGGAAATATAGGCTCGAATTTTTATAGCACCTTTCACACAGCTCCCAGAACTTCCTGACGTTTGTTGCATACCTTTAAACTGTAGTCGCTGCCGTAACATAAACAGTAGCTAATTTGACATGGAGTTGCACAGCACAGAATAAGTCCCATGGATCCACTGTGTTTGTGGCAATAATCAAATATCATCCCATATTCCTCTATACTATGCACATATAAGTACTTGTTCAGGTGCCTCTTAAATGTTGCTATTGCTGCCTTCACTTTCTCTGGGAGCTCGTTCCTCATACCAATGACTTTGGGAAAAGTTACCCTTGAGAACCCCTTTAAATCTCTCACTTTAAACCTATGCCTTCTGGTTTTATAGACTCCCCCCCCCCCCCCCCCCCCCCATGTTGAACCATGGATGTCTATCCAATCATTTCCTCATATAATTTAATTTGGTCTGGTGAAAACCAACTCAATCTATTCATTCTCTCCATATGACTCAAGCCCTCCAATCCTGGCAATATGTGATTATTTTCTACAAGCCCAAACACTCATGCAGTGTGGCGACCAGAACTGTGCACCAGTAGGTACGCTTCCAAGTGCTGTCTAATCAATATTCTGTGTAACTGAAACATGACAGCCCCGACTTGTACTCAGTTCCTTGTACTGATGAAAGCAAATATGAAATATAGCTTTTTTGCAACCTTCGCTTTCTGCATTGGCCCTTCAGAGAACTAAATATGTGCTTGTACCTCCTTGCCTCTTCAATCTAAAAAACATCCTCCACTATCGGCCAGCCATTTTTGTATACAGTTGACAAGCTCACACTGGATTCCATGTGTTCTGGTCCAACTGGCCAGCCTGCAATAGTCTTGCTAAAGTCCATGTAGACAATGCTCACTGCCCTGCCCTCTTAATTCCTAGTATATAATACTGATGGTTGTAGGGAAGAAGCTGCTCCTGAACCTGGACGTTACAGTTTTCAGGCTGCTATAACTTCTTCCCGATGACATAAATGAAATGAGAGCCCGGGCAGGGTGGTGTGGGTCTTTGATGATGCTGGCTGCTTTTTTGAGACACCAAAAATTAGGGCAGGTTGTTTTTAAATCTGCTTGCTTTATGACAAAGGGTTTGACTTCTGATGATCATTATTGATCTCCCTTAATGGTGGTTTCTGGCCTTTAATCATAGCCACTCATTCTAACAGCTTTGTCCTAAATTGTCATGGTCTGATGTAGGCACATTGCACCAGTACCCATATAGAGGATGTGGAGGCCTTCTATTGTGTTGTCCTGACTCTTTCATGGAATGATGCAAATCATATCAGTCTCTAGCATTTTCCCCCTATTCTGCTTACATTTTGATATTATGAGTTCCTGTGGATGCAGTAATAAAATTATCTATGTACGTTTCTTATTCTCTATTTACACTATCCATTAATGGGCCAAATGGTAACTTTACATACAGTTTCCCATTGTCAAGGAGAAAATACTCTTGCATTTGGATAGTAGCATAGCCTATCAGAACGTTTGAATTCAAACTCTATTGCAGTAAAGTAATTTCATAATCATTGAAAACTGATTTTATATAATGCGCTAATTGAGTTATGTTATCTATTCATAGCGTTGTCCGTCTGATCATGCAGTATTTGAAGGAGAATAATTTGCACCGGACCCTGGCAACTTTACAAGAGGAGACCACGGTCTCCCTGAACACGGTGGATAGTATAGAGAGTTTTGTTGCAG
Source organism: Raja brachyura (assembly GCA_963514005.1). The sequence continues at coordinate 100,310,501 of OY740783.1, read as the reverse complement.
ATATTAACAGTGGGCACTGGGACACTGTGTTGCAAGCCATACAGTCACTGAAGCTGCCTGACAAAACTCTTATCGATTTATATGAGCAGGTAAGATGGTCAAATGTACATTGGCTGGGAGATTGACTGAATTTATGGCGAAGGTTTTTTTATGGCGAAGATTAATACCTGACGAATGGTGGAATAGGCTCTGAATATTTTCTCTGTCTTTAAATTGGAGGTTGTCTGAACCAAGCTTAATAATTATATTTCCAAGCATAATATCACTACAAACAACAGTCACCATTTAGCATCAACGGGTATGTTACCTGGTTTTTAACTTCTGATTGTTTCATGATTATACCTGTTCATATTATAAGTAAAAAATTGTGACAAACACCAAATTTCATCAACACTGCACAGTGCCCAAACATGACAATGCAAACAAAAGGTAAACACAATTTGAATTATATCAAATAAACCTACTGAGTGTCTTTAAACAAAGTCAACAAATCAAAAAGAATGGCATTATAGTTATTGAGTTAATTTTTTTTTTTGCGAATAGTCCAAGTGAAAAGGTATTATTTTAAATTTGAATAGTCCCTTAAATAATTCTATGGCTCCAGTTATCTATTTAAAAATTCTTAAATTCAAAATTATTTGTCATTTTCTAATATGTTTATGACTATACTGATTTATAGAAAACGTGGAAATTTTGTGAAATTGTGAAACACCCCTCAGTGGCCAAATATTTGCAAACATCTGCAATCCAATAACTCCCAGGACTTTACATTCCTCTCACTCTGGTCACTTCTTGCTCATCATCAATCAGCTAGACGTGCACGTCTAGAAGTGACCAATTACAACTTGCAAAGTTATAATCTAGGCCAAAAGGTAAATGTCATCAAGCTGTTGACAGTGGACAATTGCTTCTCAATATTGTGAGAGAAAAAACTGTCAACCAGTATCCAGAATTGTGGAATTGCAGATATCTGGGGGTTATAGTACTGAAGGAGGTTATAGATATGGAGGCAAACCCACCGAGTGATTTAAGCACAATCACAACTTTTAATTGTTGAACATTGTGAAAACAAATTATTTCCTTGTGCAAGTTGTAAAGTTAAAAGGAAGTGTTTTTCTTTGGACTACACAAAATATATTAGTGTTTCATGATACGCTATCATTCAACAATGTGATTAAAACAGATGTTAATGTTACAATTTTTCAGATGTGTTGACTTTAAATCCTTTTTGTTCTCAAATGAATATGAGAATTCCAAGGTAGTGAGTGGATCAAGGTTGTGAGAGCTACCATACAAATAAATTCTTTCCACCTGTGATATTGTCTTCAAATTGAGTCATTAATTCAGGTTCTCTGTCCACCGATGCTGACTGACCTGCTGAATTTCTCCAACGTTTTTACTTTTTTTACAAATATCTAGAGTATGCAATATTTTTATTTTCACATTGTTTTGAAACTTCAGTAGGTTTTCTTGGTTTACAATTATTATTGATTTTTGCAACAAGCATTCAGAAATACACATACCACTATGAATACTCATAACATAAGTTTGATGTTGAGCTTTATTTGTGCAAAAGCAAAAGATGGAGAAGTATAAATAGGCAATTTCACTTCATGAGCCTCCATTCCACATGCATCCAGGAAATATGATCTGTGAAAGTCAAATAATAATTGTTGCACGAAGACTGGATTTCTCCAAGTTTAAAATGTTTGATATTTGAAAGTTATACCCTGTTAACTTTAGACATACACGCAGAGTGATTTTTATTTATCCCTTTTTTCAGGTAAATTATTTGTTTTATAGAAAAGTGTCGCCATTGCGGTCGTGCACAATAATTTGACTTATCGCTGAAATTTTGAATCTTGTTTTTTTCCTAGGTGGTTTTAGAGTTGATTGAACTTCGTGAGTTGGGTGCTGCCAGATCCTTGCTCCGACAAACTGACCCCATGATTATGCTAAAACAGACCACACCAGAGAGATACATTCATCTGGAAAACCTGCTGGCAAGGTCCTACTTTGATCCACGAGAGGTAACTAACATTTGTCATTTATCAAACTTATGAAGGGGAAAGGGAGAGAACAAGCTCCATACTGTATACACTGTAAATGGCTTGATTGTAATCATGTATTGTCTACTGACTGACGAGGTAATTTTTTTTAACTGTACCTCGGTACACATGACAATAAACTGAACTGAAGTACAGAAAGTACAGGCACCTGATTCATTGCTTTAGGTAAATCAGATGCAAAATTGTACGTGTTCAAGATGTCCGAGACCTCATGCTTGTTCTACTTGTGTGGTGTGTGCTGAGCATATACCCGCACTTAGGGAAAGGCTAACAAATTGAGTTTATCAATAAAATGGACAAAAACACACTCGGCACTGTTAAATCATGTAACATACTTTGGAATAGAAACCAAACTGTTCCTTTCAAAGCTTATGTCAAATACAAGGTAAATACTTAAATATAAAGGTCAATAAAGAGTACCCATGTAAAAAAGTTTCAGCATTTAAAAAAAAACTAGCTAGGTGTCATCTTTATAGGACTTTCATTATTTCCCTTTCCTGTGAAATATTCTAACTTCATGGTTTAAATCTGATTTATATAGGTGTTATTTTAATTTTAATTACCTGGGTATCTCAACTGCTGTCAAGTAACTTGCTTCTCTCCAGAGTTACTCCAGCATTTTGTGTCTACCTTCGATTTAAACCAGCATCTGCAGTTCTTTCCTACTCGTCAAGTAACTTGCGTTCATCGATCCATATGGTCGGCTGATTTTAAAAGTTAAGTTTAACCTTATTGATCTTGCAGCAATAGTAGTAGGCACTGGATTCACATGATTTTCAATAAGCAAAAGTCACAAGTTTTTTTGTGATTTTTAAGATTCCTGTTTGTGTACAACTGGTGCCTTTTGAATATTGAACAAATCTAGGTGATTCTTAATAATGTTGGCGAGTTTGGGATCATATTTATTCTTTTTAACACCAAAGCAGGAATGATTGCGATCATTGTACAGCCATTGAAACCTAATGTAGCCTTAAGCTTTGGCCAGGATTTGTGAACCCAGTTGTACTTGGCTGATTTAGCTGTTTTTACATTAAGATTCTGTAATCAACATCAGATCTTCCATCAGCCTAGAACATAGAAAAGCACAGCATAGAAACAAGCCCTTCAGCCACAACATCTTTGCCAAACATAATTCCAAGATAAACTAATTTAATCAGCGTACACAAGATCTATGCTCTATTTTCAACGTATCCATGTTGCCCATCTTCTTAACCGCCACTATCTTACATGCTTTCACCATCACCCATGGCAGCATGTTCCTGGCATCTTCCACTCACTGTGTTTAAAAATAATACTTGCCCCGCACATCTCCTTTAAACTTTGCCCCACTTGCCTTAAAGCTAAGCCCTCTAGTGTTTGACATTTCCACCCTGGGGAAAAGATTCTGACTGTCTATTCTATTTAGGTGTATCATAATTCTAAATACTTCTATCAGATCTCCTCTCAACCTCCAGTGTTCTAGGAAAAACAATCCAAGTTTGTCCAACCTCTCATTGTAACTAATACCCACTAATCCAAGCAACCTTCTGGTAAATCTCTTCTACACACTCTCCAAACGTTCTTGTAATTGGACGACCAGAACTGCACGCAGTACTCCAAATGCAGCCTAACCAAAATCTTAAAGACGTGTATCATAATTTCCTGACAAATGGAAGTAAATGCTATCTGAAGAATCTTCTCAACAGCCTCCCTACCACTGAAGTGAGGCTCGCTAGCCCATAATTCTAGTTCCCATCTTAAGCAAAGGAACAATGTTGGCTACTCTAGTCTTCCAGGACCTCGCCTGTGGCTAGAGAGGTTGCAAAGATCTTCATCAAGGCCCCTCCTCTTTGGCTTCTTTTAATAACCTAGTACAGATCCCATCAGGACTTGGGATTCAACCATTCTGATGCCCTTCGAGAGCCCCAAGTCATAACTTTCTTGATCTCAAACTGCCCTTGCATATTAGTAATCCCCACACTGATCTCACTGTCTGCCATGTCCTTCTCCTTTATGAATACAGATGCAAAGCACTTGTTTAATATCTTCTCTGATTCGCTCCTTTATCCTTGAGTGGTCCTATATTTTCCCTAGTTGCTTACTTTTTTTTAACATAGGCATAAAAAGCCATAAAATTACCTTTACTCCAGTATCACATGCATTTATTAATTCCTCGTTATCCACTGTCTTAACACTCCTTGGTCTCTATAGATGCAAGGCCAGCTTTGTAGTTCAGGGCGTGTTGGTAAATGTTCCTCCAACCCTCTTGCTATGACTCTAGTCCACTCCTGTGGCGTCTGGTGAGTTTTGTTTGGATTGTATGTGATGTCCTGTTAGGGCAAGAAATTCAGATTCAGGGTGGAATGGCAATTTCTTAACTTTCCAATGTCCAACTTTTGATTGCCATTACTATGAGATGTAGAAGAGATATAACTTACGCACTCGCAGATAATAAAAATGAATCTTCCAGTCGTTATCTCTTGATTAATTGCCCCTTTATTGAAGTAGTACAAACAAATAAATGATTCATATCAAGTATTTCTTGTTCCAATTTGGAACACTGGGGAACAGGAATATGAGTAAGTTTAATGTCAGAACCAGGGTCTGGAATGTGATCGCTTTGTGAGTGGACCCATGGTCAGGAATATGAGTACGTTTGTCAAACTGAAAGCTGAAATTATGATATACATCCAATTCCCATTTGAAAGTTAGTGAATCTCCCTCCACCATCTTTTTAAATCACCATAACTGCCAATGTTTTTTTAAAATGGTTTATTTTAACCCCAGTGTCAATACAAAGACTACAAGACATTTTCAACAGAGTATTACTGAATGTTATTTGCTGTACATAAGAAATAATCAAAAGCAAAGTAATTCTCTGACCTACATCTCTAAGTTGTGAATGAAAAGTTTCATTTTCGGCTGGTGTGTGTATATTTGGAATTTGAAAGCTTACTCTTATAAATGTTCTGTCTTGTCTCAGTAACCTGTTGTATCATTGTGCTTAGGCATATCCAGACGGCAGCAGCAAAGAGAAGCGGAGAGCAGCCATTGCTCAGGCCTTGGCTGGCGAAGTCAGTGTGGTGCCCCCATCGCGTCTCATGGCTTTGTTGGGTCAGGTGGGTGCATTTTCAGTAGCTGGAGCATCCTCCTGAGAGATACCTAGTTCGAAGTTATTTGGAACAAAAACATAGCAGCAAAAACAAAAATGAAAACATTGCTATCCGAACGGCCGTTATTAACATATCTACACCCGTTGAAAACTTGCATCCTTAAGGACGCACGGCGGCGCAGTTGGTAGAATTGCTCCCTTACAGCACCAGAGATTCAGGTTCGATTCTGACCTCTCGTGCTGTCAGTGTGGAGTTTGCATGTTCTCCATGAGACTGCATGGGTTTCAATAGACAATGGGTGCAGGAGGAGGCCATTCGGCCCTTCGAGGGCCGAATGTCTGCCGTGTGGGTGCTCCAGTTTCCTCCTACCCCACCCCCAAAGACCTGCAGGTTTGATGGTTAATTGGCTTCTGTAATTGGCCTGTGCATAGGGAGTTGACATGAAAGTGGGGTAAAAAAGCCGATAAGAACGGGTGATCGATGGGCTGAATCGATGGCGTGGGCTGAAGGGCCTGATTCCATGTTGTGTCTATAAACATTAAAAAAAGTACAAGTGATGCCACATTACAGAGGGGCTGCGTTCCATGCAATGGTCCAGATCACAATTTCAGTAATGTGAATCCATGCCATCATGTTCACGTCAAGAAATATGCATTGAAAAAACCCCATTACATGTTGATTTAGTTTCACGCGAGTTCTACAAGAATGAATATTATTCCCTATCATGAATATTCACTCATAATTTGTGAAATTACAGTGAATTTCTATCGCCGAACAGTCATAACGCAAGGTCACCTGTAGCCATGAGGGATTATGGTTTCTTTGTTAGAAGGTGATAATTTTCCATTAAAATTTAGCATTTCTGCATTGTCCAATATATAAATTATTATATCACTTCCTGTCTTGCATATAATTTATTATGTATTTTTATTTATTCTAATGCAAATAAAAGGGGGAAACCTGAGCTGAGTTGCAAAGTCCATATTCTATTAGATATTGAAAACTGCAGTAAATTTAAAGTTAACTTGCACTTTGGATGATACACATAACTCATGTGAGACCAGATACTACTGAATTCCCAACTATTCCTTCCAAGAATACCTGATGTGCATTTGGGATTGATAATCAAACACTTGCCAGAAGAACTGGGAGAATCGCACATTCTAAAGCAATAGATTTTTAATCCTGATTAGGAGCCCTTCCTGCAGAATGACGAGTTCAAATTTTGGCATGAACAGTCCAAAGTGAGATTGCTGGGGGGGAGGGGGGGGGGGGGGGGCGGGAAATGTGGATGTTGAGATCTATACCAAGTCACCCACTATTTCAATTGGATCATGGTGCAGATTCAAGTAGCCAATTGATCTAATGTGCCTACATTCCAAGTATAAGCAATAAATAAACAATATCGTGATAAGGCTGAACTGAGGAATTGAATATAGGAGCAAAGAGTGTACAGTTGTATAGAGCCCTAGTGAGACCACACTTGGAGTATTGTGTGCAGTTTTGGTCCCCTAATTTGAGGAAGGACATTCTTGCTATTGAGGGAGTGCAGCGTAGGTTTACAAGGTTAATTCCCGGGATGGCGGGACCGTCATATGCTGAGAGAATGGAGCAGCTGGGCTTGTACACTTGTACAGTTTAGAAGGATGAGAGGGGATCTCATTGAAACGTATAAGATTGTTCAGGGTTTGGACATGCTAGAGGCAGGAAACATGTTCCCGATGTTGGGGATCCACAACCAGGGGCCATAGTTTAAGAATAAGGAGTAAGCCATTTAGAACGGAGACGGGGAAACACTTTTTCACACAGAGAGTGGTGAGTCTGGAATTCTCTGCCTCAGAGGGCGGTGGAGGCTGGTTCTCTGGATGCTTTCAAGAGAGAGCTAGATAGGGCTCTTAAAGATAGCGGAGTCAGGGGATATGGGGAGAAGGCAGGAACAGGGTACTGATTGGGGATGATCAGCCATGATCACATTGAATGGCGCTGCTGGCTCAAAGGACCGAATGGCCTACTCCTGCACCTATTGTCGATTGTCTATTTTATCATTACAGTTGTGCTAATAATTGAGCAAAACACTCTGCATTGGAGAATTATTTTGCTTTTGCAGATCTCACTCTGTGAATGTCATGCTACTTGTTTAATTAACCCAATGCTCACAATTTGCCATGAAGGGAATTTATACACAGTAGAAATTGTTCATATGTCATTCTGTATGTGATAAAATGATCGCCCTATGCTAAATCTATTTTTTGTGGTGTTTCTCCAGGCCTTAAAATGGCAACAGCACCAGGGTCTGTTGCCCCCAGGTATGACAATTGATTTGTTTAGAGGAAAAGCAGCTGTGAAAGATGTAGAAGAGGAGAAATTTCCCACTCAACTCAGCAGGCACATCAAGGTAATGTTTTAAACAGCTAGCAGTGAAATTCGAGGTGTTTGTGCTTGTTACAAAACAGAACCAAGCTTAGCCAGTGGTGAAGTAAGCTAAGACATTAAATTAAGGCATTAATTATACCATCATGTAACTGAACACAGTAAAAAGCTAAGTTGATTTCTTCATAGTGTTTGATGAGTTATTGATTAACAAGGAAAGCAGTATGTTTTAAATGTAGAAGTCGTTCTAATTAATGTCAGTGTTTCATTTGAATACATATTTGGAATGAATAAGCATTTTATGCACTAGTGAGGGGAAACAAGCTTGTTGGAAAGTAGTCAGTTATGTAGTTTGTCTTATTTGTGCTTTGAACAGTTTGGCCAGAAGTCCCATGTGGAGTGTGCTCGATTCTCCCCAGATGGACAGTATCTGGTTACAGGTTCCGTGGATGGCTTTATCGAAGTATGGAACTTCACCACTGGCAAAATTAGAAAGGTACGCACATAATGCCCATAACAATGTCTTGTTTAAAGTTGATGTAAATATCTGGTTTCTCCACCCAGACCCCTCAAAAATCAATCCAGTATGTAACTATTGTGAATCTTTCACTCTTTCTGAACCGTTGATAATTTTAATGTCACGTGCTATTTTATTTATAGGTTAAATGTTGTTAATACCCAAAAGTAATATGGGAAAAAAAACCCACTGGAATTACTCTGTTGATCATAATGCTTTTAAACCTTTTTATACTGTTTCTGATGTATGTTTCTTTTATACTGTTTGCTTTGATGTATAAATATTTGAAATCGCAGCAAGAATACGCTGGTGTATTGCGGAATATATTTTATCTCTATACTTGTAAAACTCTGATCTTGGATGTGTGTGGGTTTGTGTATAATCATACTGCTCGAAAAAACAACGCTCTGACGGTAAAATGTTTACATATTCTTGTAGAGTTTTATCCTGTGAAGTCAAAAATCGGCTTGACTGAAAATTTGGAGCTTTATTTCTTGAGTTATTTATGAAAATGTTCACAAATCAGAAATATCTTTGAAAGTAAATGAGCTGATGACATCACAATGGGTCTGCGCACTGTTTTCCATGTGCTGCAAGTTACTGAGGAGTAGGCCATTTGGCCCTTCGAGCCAGCACCGTCATTCAATGTGATCATGGCTGATCATCCCCAATCAGTACCCCGTTCCTGTCTTCTCCCCATATCCCCTGACTCCGCTATTTTTAAGGGCCCTATCTAGCTCTCTCTTGAAAGCATCCGGAGAACCTGCCTCCACCGCCCTCTGAGGCAGAGAATTCCACAGACTTACCACTCTCTGTGAGAAAAAGTGTTTCCTCGTCTGTGGCCCCTGGTTCTGGACTCCCCCAACATCGGGAACATGTTTCCTGCCTCTAGTGTGTCCAAGCCCTTAACAATCTTATATGTTTCAATGAGATCCCCTCTCATCCTTCTAAACTCCAGAATGTACAAGCCCAGCTGCTCCATTCTCTCAGCATATGACAGTCCCGCCATCCCGGGAATTAACCTTGTAAACTTACGCTGCACTCTCTCAATAGCAAGAATGTCCTTCCTCAAATTAGGGGACCCAAAACTGCACACAATTCTCCAGGTGTGGTCTCACTAGAGCTCTGTACAACTGAGCTCTATATATTCTTTGCTCCTATATTCTATTCCTCTTGTTATAAAGGCTAGCATGCCATTCGCTTTCTTCACTGCCTGCTGTACCTGCATGCTTACTTTCATAGACTGATGTACAGGGACCCCCCAGATCCCGTTGTACTTCCCCTTTTCCCAACTTGACGCCATCTAGATAGTAATCTGCCTTCCTGTTTTTGCTACCAAAGTGGATAACCTCACATTTATCCGCATTAAACTTCATCTGCCCACTCTCCCAACCTGTCCAAGTCACCCTGCATTCTCATAGCATCCTCCTCACAGTTCACACTGCCACCCAGCTTTGTGTCATCTGCAAATTTGCTAATGTTACTTTGAATTCCTTCATCCAAATCATTGATGTATATTGTAAATAGCTGCTGTCCCAGCACCGAGCCTTGCGGTATCCCACTAGTCACTGCCTGCCATTCTGAAAGGGACCCATTAATTCCTACTCTTTGTTTCCTGTCTGCCAACCACTTCTCTATCCATGTCAGCACTCTACCCCCAATACCATGTGCCCTAATTTTGCCCACTAATCTCCTTTGTGGGACCTTTTCAAATGTAGTAGTTTATAACAAAGGTAGTGGAGGTCGATTTAATTTTCATTTTATGCTATCATTTAAGACTTGTTAACTTGAGTTGTAGGTTCGTGTCTTGAGAATGAAAAAAGGCTGATTCTCCAGGGCTCCATTCTGGGTCATTACTTTGTGGGTGGATTTGCTGCTATTATATAAACAGGACTGCTTTCACTTTTTTTTTAACTACTCCTGTGTTACTTTCCAGGATTTGAAATACCAGGCACAAGATAACTTCATGATGATGGATGATGCAGTCCTGTGCATGTGCTTCAGTCGTGACACTGAAATGTTAGCAACGGGAGCACAGGATGGAAAGATTAAGGTGGGTGGCTACATTTGGGAATTATTTTGAAATCTGAAACTTGTTAACAGGGTTTTAACTTTTGAATTGAATTGAATCATTACATTTACTTGCAATATAGTTATTTCTCTACAAACAAATTGTGCATGTCATGGAGCAGTCAGAGAACACATTAAATTGAATCTGATTGGAAGTAATTGTCCTATTCCCGTTATCAGTAGGTAAGGGAATGGTTAGAACCTGAACTTGCACCACTAAGTGTGGTTAGAGCAAGATGAATGGCAAAGAGTATTTTTAGGGTAAGATGCTTACAAACCAAACAATGAAGGAGAAAGGAACAGGGGGTGTTGTTTGGGTGGGAGAAGATTGATGAGAGGCTCGAATGCTGCCTTGAACATGCTGGGTTGAATAGTCTGTTTCTGTATTTAATATTCTGTATAATTAGTAGCATGTGTAAAGTGCAGCTTGAGTAATAACATAATAATTGGAGGCATTCCTCAGCTATGTAATCCATTAAGCTTTCTCTGCCATTCGATACAATGAGAGGAGATAACAATCGGCATTTTTATAGCAACAACTTGCATGCAGAAGCTTAGTTTGGGTTCTGAGCTCAATACTGCCTTAACGGAATCATGGGCAAAAGAGGTGAACTCCAGAAGTGAACTGAGAGTAACATCCAGGCAGCATCAAGGAGATCTGGCTCAAATGGAATCGGGGAAAACCTGCTGATTGGAATCATACTTAGCACAAAGGAAGATGGTTGTGATGGTTGGAGGTTAGTCACTGTGGGACACCCTGCAAGCGTTCCTCAGTGTAATGTCCTGGGCACAACCATCTTCAACAGCTTCATCAATGATCTTCAGTAGTAAGATCAGAAGTAAGGATGTTCGCTGATGATCGCACAATGTTCAGCATTATTTGCAACCCTTGAGATTATAAAGCAGTCCACAAGAAAATGCCACAAGACCAGTCCTGGGTTGATGGATGATGAGTAATATTTGTGCCACACAAGTGCAAGAAAATGACAATTTCCAACAAGGGAGTATCTAGCTACCACCCCTAACAATCAAAGGCATTACCATTACTGATTTTACCATAATCAATATCCTGAGGGGTTACCATTGGCCAGAAACTGAATTGGAGTAGCCATGTACACATTCCGCTTGGGCAGTCTGCACTCTAGCGGCATAAACATTGAATTCTCCAATTTCCGGAAGCCCTTGCTGTCTCCTCCCCTTCTCAGCTCCTCTTCCTTTTTCCTTTCTTCTCCCAACCCATGACTTTGTTCATCCAAACCCATGACTTCTACCCGTTAGAATGACATGGGCAACAAAAGCACCATCATGGGAACATCTTCACCTGGAAGTCGCCCTCCAAGCCATACATGATCCTGACTTGAAAATATATTACCATTCCTTCGTTGCCTCTGGGTCAAAATCTTGGGAACACTCTACCTAACAGCATTATAGGTATATCTGCTCCTTCAGCAGTTGAAGAAGGCAGCTCACCAGCACTTTCTCAAGGGCAATGGGGGGGGGGGGGGCGGGCTATTAAATGTTGATTCAGCCTATGAAGCCCACATCCCTTCAATGAATATAAAAAAGGGGGATTCCATAGTTGAATTGTGAAACGGGTCTTCCCTGATTAGAGAATGCATTAAGTTAAAAAAAAATAGCAAAAATTCCTGCAGCAAACATACCTTTAGTGGGGATGTGAGTTGCCATGGATAGTAAGAAAAGTTGGAAGCTCATCCTCTTCCAGTAATGTTGCAGTAACCAGAAAGCAAACCGCAATTGTTTTGACAAGCTGAAACATACAAGTTGCTATTGTTGTCATTTGGAAGAGGGTGGATTCTCAAGAGAGTTTTCGTCCCAATTTAAACAGCTTGTTTATTTCACAGACTCTTTCCACATTACCCAGTTCAAACTGACTGTTAAATGTTACTGGTGTTGAAAAAGCACCTGTTTGAAAGACAGTCTCCCAATGTGTTCTGCACACTTCGCTGTAGCAAATAAAATTTTAGTTAAACAACTCGTTAACCAGAACAATCTGCTTGCAAAATTTCATGAAGTGAACATTCACTGCCTGTGGAGGATCTGTATAAACTCGAAATGAGTTACAGTCATGTTCTTCCCATAATGTTTCTACTTGTGTATTTATAACTTGGTCACATCTTATTAGAATACCAGACTACCTTTTTCAAAGTTACTTGTTGAATTTTTCAATGTGTGTTATTTAACTTACTTTATTCAATTTGCGGTTAATTTCTGTGTTGAACATGAAAATCAATTTGGCAGTATCAGTAATTTGATAAATCTTGTCTGATAGATCCCTTCTTATGTACCCACTGATGGTTTTTCAGATAGATAAAAGTGTGATATGTATTCTGTTGCAAATCTTGGGTTGACTGGTCATTGACCTGGCCTTTTAAAGCTTATTGATTAATTTTATATTTATTGGCAATTCCTTACCACCATTCAGCATTGCTTTCACTTCCTAGTGTAATGGCCACAATTTGAAAAACTGACTTTTTTTTGCTGATGCACAATTTTAATAGTTCTGAAATATTTCTTTGTGGAACTCCCTTTAGATCACTTGCTATAAAGAAAGTAAAATTGACCCGCCGTAACAAAAATATACTGCAGTCTTACTTTGATTTCACAATAGGTATAAAACTAGGACCATGAGTTTTGCATATAAATATTACAATGTTCCTGGTTTGATTAAATTAGTAATGGATTAAATTCCCAAAATGTTTCCATCCACCCTCACCTCTACCACTTTCCGCAGTACTAATCCACAAATCATCTTTTCTCTTGCTAAATCATGCAGTTTGTGGAAACAATTAAAATAAATCACTACTGGATTCCTGCTGTAATTGTGAACCTCAACTTATATGAACAGTTCATTACTTTGTGCCACTGTTATCTATTTGATGGCTATATCCTGAATCCTCATCCCCCACACTGCTGGCCAACCTTCTCACAAGAGTAATTTGTTGGATTTTACTGCCCTATTGTCCCCAAGTCTTGAATGGCCACCATTCCCAGCACTGAGAACTCCCCAATGCCACATCCTTAACTCACAACTCTGTTATGAAAATCAGTCTAGAAATCTCTCTCTCTTCCTATGTACTGAATAGTCTCCAACATCAAATCATCCTCTGCGATCTTGAGCGCATTGATTTCAGTTAAGAAACTTTCCACAGACTTCTGTGGTTTAACTACTATTCAAGATTCCTGTATTTTAAAGTAACTACATCACTAACCTTTCCCTGTGCTAGCTAATCTTGTTTTAAAAGCTTAGTTATGGTTATGTTCTATTCAATTCCACTAAACTACTCACTAAAATGAATCCTCACTTTAACACCAACCCTGTGGAATGCTACTTGCTTTTTCCAGGGGTTCCAAAACTAGTGCCGATTCACTGGGATAGTTCTGTCATTTAAAATCCCACGGTCACTGCATTGGATACATGTGATTACCAAACATTTTTCATGCAACGAGTTCTTGTTATGTGGAATTTACTGTCCATATGAGTGGTTTAAGCAGAAGATAGATACAAAATGCTGGAGTAACTCAGCGTGCCAGGCTTCATCTCTGGGATGCTGCCTGGCCCGCTGAGTTACTCCAGCATTTTGTGTCTATCTTCGATTTAAACCAGCATCTGCAGTTCCTTCCTACACAGTGGTTTAAGCAGATTCAATATTCACCCACAAGAGGAAATATCGTACTTGTGGATACAAAACTGAACATAGCAGAACTGAACAGGAAGGTTGTTGTCTAGATTACTTTTATGCAGGCCAACATGGGTTAAATGTGCTGCATGTTTGTCTTCCCTGCTATTTCTAGACCAAAATCTAGATAGGCAGAAGAAAAGATTGTTTTAAAATAGATTTGGTTAAAGTGAAATTTTCAAACAATGAAATTGTGCATTACAAATGCACAGGTTCTGCAGCAGGCTTGGATAAAACACCAAATTCTTCATAAATGTATTGTTTTCTCTGCAGGTGTGGAAAATACAGAGCGGTCAGTGTTTACGCCGATTTGAGCGTGCTCACAGTAAGGGAGTGACCTGCCTCAGCTTCTCAAAAGACAGCAGTCAGATTCTCAGTGCATCTTTTGATCAAACAATCCGGTGAGATTTAATTAATTTGCATTTTGTCAATGTTTTTTTGTGATGGGAGGCAGTAAGTATCTTATCCATATTGTAGTAAGGACTCCCATGCTGAGCTGGGATACATCTTTAGAACTTAGCACAAGATATGACACTTCTAATAATCAATCTTAGGAGGTGAAATGGAATAAAACTATAGTATAAAATCATGAGCAAAATATAAACTCTTTGAACTCAACGGTTCAAGCAGCGTCATTGGAGGTAAAGAGATGGTAGCTGTTTCAGGTAAAGTCCCTGCATTGGGAGCAAGAGTGCAGAAGGAAAACAGCCAGTATATTGGAATGGAATGGAGAGGTGAGGTGGAAATATTGGTGAGAGGGATGATGGACCAGATGAAATCAGGGTGTGGAGGGAGAGGGTGCAAAGAGGGAACAGAGAAGGGGATAGGAAAGATTGGGGGAGGGAGGGTGGTAACAGGCCTTGGCCAAGATGAGTGGAGAAAAGTAAACAAGAGAGAACTGGCAAAGATGATAGTAAACCTGGCATTCCCTCTCCATCCCTCCCCCACCCAAGTTGCACCAGCTTCTCGTTTTCACCCAACAAACCGCTAACAATGGCCTGTTTCCTCTATCATTGTTAGTTTTTTGCATATCTTTCATTGTTTGCTCTTTATCTTTCTACATCATCGCCTATATCTCTCGTTTCCCTCTCCCCTGACTAGTCTGAAGAAGGATCTTGACCCAAAACATCACCCATTCCTTCTCTCCAGAGATGCTGTCTGTCCTGCTGAGTTACTCCAGCTATTTGTGTCTATCTTCAGTTTAAACCAACATCTGCAGTTCCTTCTGACACCTAAAAATTGATCTACACAAGTGCAGGAAGCATTTGGTGGACTGGTGGGAGTGGTAAAGGAACTCAAAATGGGTGTGGATTATGTGAAACTGGAAATTGTTTTTACCTTAACAATCTCATCTGATTCCTGCCACTTTTTAAATCACATAGGCTCCAGTGAAACTGTGCATGACATTTTTCCTTTGCTAGATTTTTCTACCTCCATCTCAAGGGACAAAATAACCATAGATATAGAACCATGAAGTTGAATAGAGCCCTCATGTGCATTTCATCTATTTCCCACACATCTGCTCACAACACCCTTTCCCCAGACATATTAGACTGAGTTCCCATGGCCCTCGCCTTTCACCCCACTAAGGATAATCCAACATGTCATCCTTTGTCATGTCCATCAGCTCTAAAAGGGTCCCACCACTAGTAAACCACCACCCTGTCTTCCCCTTCTACTTTCCACAGAGATCACTATTTCTGTGACTCCCTAATCTGCACATCCCTCCCTATCTATCTCTTCCTGTGTCCTGGCACTTCTCCCTACAACAGTAGGAGGTGCAACATTTTGGTGGCAAAAACAGGAAAGCAGACTATTATCTAAATGGTGGCCGATTAGGAAAAGGGGAGATGCAGCGAGACCTGGGTGTCATGGTACACCAGTCATTGAAAGTAGGCATGCAGGTGCAGCAGGCAGTGAAGAAAGCGAATGGTATGTTAGCTTTCATAGCAAAAGGATTTGAGTATAGGAGCAGGGAGGTTCTACTTCAGTTGTACAGGGTCTTGGTGAGACCACACCTGGAGTATTGCATACAGTTTTGGTCTCCAAATCTGAAGAAGGACATTATTGCCATAGAGGGAGTGCAGAGAAGGTTCACCAGACTGATTCCTAGGATGACAGGACTGTCTTATGAAGAAAGACTGGATAGACTCAGT
Organism: Raja brachyura; assembly: GCA_963514005.1. The sequence goes on along the minus strand of OY740783.1, from coordinate 100,294,529 downwards.
TTATACTCTCTAGAATTTAGGAGATAGAGAGGGGATCTTATAGAAACTTACAAAATTCTTAAGGGGTTGGACAGGCTAGATGCAGGAAGATTGTTCCCGATGTTGGGGAAGTCCAGGACAAGGGGTCACAGCTTAAGGATAAGGGGGAAATCCTTTAAGACCGAGATGAGAAAGACTTTTTTCACACAAAGAGTGGTGAGTCTCTGGAACTCTCTGCCACAGAGGATAGTTGAGGCCAGTTCATTGGCTATATTTAAGAGGGAGCTAGATGTGGCCCCTGTGATAAGAGGGTATGGAGAGAAGGCAGGTACGGGATACTGAGTTGGATGATCAGCCATGATCATATTGAATGGCGGTGCAGGCTCGAAGGGCCGAATGGCCTACTCCTGCACCTAATTTCTATGTTTCTATGTAACATTTGTCCCTTTGCCTTTTTCCCTACCACCATCCAGGGATCTGAACAGATACTGAGAAAATTCACATGTCTCCCTGACTCTTACAAGTTTCTGCAGTTGCACTATACTGTCGGGTTGCATCATAACTTGGTTTGGAAACAGCTCTGCCCAAAACTGCAAGCAATTGCATAGAGTTGTAGAAGTAGGCCAGTCCATCACACAGACCAGACTTCCCACCATTTACTCCATTTGCACTTCATGCTGCCTCAGAAAAGTAGCCACATAATCAAAGACTTGGCCCATTTTGGTAATTCCTTCTCCCTGCTCGTATGGCAGAAGGTACAGAAGCACGAAAGCCCACATAACTAGACTTAGTAACAATCTCTTTCCCGCTTTTATTATGCTTACGAATGGTCCTTGCATAATCTAGGGTACTGTCTGATTCCCCTCTATTTCTGGCATTGGACTTTGTCTATGGAACTGATGGGCTCCAATGTTGAGGACTATATTCTACACTCTGTTTATTGTATTTGACGATTGTATGCACATATAGTATTATCTAAACATGTATGGAAAACATGTACACATAACAATAATAAAGTTCTTCCAGGTGAGTCAGTGAATCACATGCACCTCCACCAACCTGGTCTAGTGCATTTGGTGCTCTCAATGTGAGACAAAGCATGGATTAGATAACCTTTTGTGGAGCACAGACACCCTTTCTGCAAAGGCCACCTTAAACTCTCAGTTTCATGTCATTTCAACTCCCCTCACTGTTCTCAGCCTTCTCCACTGCTACGTAAGGCCACATGTAAACCAGAAAAACATCACTTGACTTTCCACTTGTGCAGTCAATGGTATGACCATTGAATTTTTCGGTTTCATGCAGCGCATACATACTTATGTGTTCCTTTTCCACCCACCAGTCCACCCAAAGGTCTCTCTCCCTTTGTCCACATGTTCTATCACTTCCCATTCCTCTTGGTATCTAAACTCATTACCCTCTCCCAACTGGTTCTATCTGCCCATCACCCACATAGCTATCCACCTGGATTTCTTCTCCATTAATTCACGTGTCCTACCTCCACCCCTTCCTCTAACTGGTGCGATCTGCCCATCCATCATCCCTCCCTTATCTGGTTTCACATATTCCATATCAGCCTGTCTCTAATCATCCCCGATCCCTCCTCACCTGGTTCCATCTGCCTAATGTCTACCCCCCACATCTGTTTCCACCTATCAGCTCCTTGCCCTTTTCTCAGTACTCTCCCTTTCCCCTCCTCCCCCCGAGATCTGTTCATCATTCAACCCCCTCCCCCTCATCTGGTTTCACCTATCACCGGCCAGGTTAGTCTCACCCCTCTCTCGCACTTCAATATGTGTAAGAAGGAACTGCAGATGTTGGTTTAAACCGAGGATGACACAAAAAGTTGGAGTAACTCAGCAGGACAGTCAGCATCTCTGGAGAGAAGGAATGGGTGAAGTTTCGGGTCAGTATGAAGAAGGGTCTCAACCTGAAACGTCACCCATTAATTCTTTCTCTCCAGAGATGCTGCCTGTCTCGCTGAGTTGCTCCAGCTTTTCGTGTCTATTTTCCCCCTTCTATATATTGGCTAAAGATAGACACAAAATGCTGGTGTAACTCAGTCTGTCCCACTGATTTACTCCAGAATTTTGTGTCTATCTTCAGTTTAAACCAGCATCTGCAATTCCTTCCTACAACATTTTGTCTATATATTGGCTATCTTTACCTACACTCTCAGTACTGAAGCAGTGTCTCAAACCAAAATGACAACCATCCCTTTGCTTCCACACATGCTGCTCGACCTGTTGAGTTCTTCCAGCAGTTTATTTTTTGCTCCAGATTCCAGGTATGGTCACGTGTCCAGCATACAATTGACCACTTTAGAATGAAGTTGCAACTCGTAGCCTGTTTAGGAAGTTCTTAGGATTGTGAGAGGGGTGGAGATCAGGCAGGTAATATTAAAGAGCACACAAGTGCTGGTACTGTGTTTTTTTTCAAATGGAGGATTTACAAAAATATTTCCTGATTTTAAGAAAGAAATGGTAAGACTGGCATGGAGAGGATCCAATTTGCATAGCATCATGGAGTAGTGAATATGATTTATACCTTATAATCTCATGTTGTCACACAGGCAAGATTAGCAGAAAAAATAATGTTTTTTGCTTTGTATAATTGGAGACATCTGAGACATATTCACCTTTTCATCCTTTGACATGGCTGTTTGTTTGGGGAAGACAGCATCTCTGGAGAACATGGATAGGTGGCGTACCACTGCTGCTCCCCACCGACTTCAGGCGGGGGCTGGAGGGAGCGTTCTATAGCCGGGGCCGGCTTCAGGTGGGTGGGGGGGGGGAGTGTCCTGCAGTTGGGGACGGCCTCTGGCGGGGGCTGGCGGAAGTGTTCTGTAGCCGGGGGAGAGGGACAGCTTCAGGCAGGGGCCAGTGGGGGAACTCCATGTCCTGCAGTTGGGGACTCCATGTTCTCCAAAGATACTTCTGACTGGCTGATTTACTCCAACATATTGTGTCTTTTTTTGTAAACCGGCATCTGCAGTTCTTTGTTTCTAAATTTGACTGATAAGTTTGCCATTACTGTTGTTGTCAATTTGATATTCTGTTTTTGGTAGGATTCATGGTCTGAAGTCTGGAAAAACGCTAAAGGAGTTCAGAGGTCACACATCATTTGTTAATGAAGTGACATTCACACAAGATGGACATTACATTCTCAGTGCATCATCTGATGGGAGTGTAAAGGTAATAAATAGCACGAGCAGGAAAGATGTTTTACACTAGTGATGAACATGTATAGTTGTGAACATTTTAGTGATAGACTAAGTACAATTCCTTCTGTAGTCAGAGAATCAGAAAAATGTAATCACAGGATATATTTGAACTGAGTATCTTGCTGGGCTGAGTCACAAGATTGCAATGCAAAGACAACATCATTTAGTACCCAAAGAACATTAGTACATCATTAGTTATGACCAATTACTGATACTATATTATTTTAAGTCATAGTGTAGAAGCAGGCCCTTCGACTCAAACTATCCACACCGACCAACATGCCCCATCTACACGAGTCGCGGCTGCCTGCGTTTGGCCCATATCACCCTTAACCTTTCCTAACCATGTTCCTGTCTAAATTTTCTTAACTCTGAATTCATTGAGTATTTGAATTTACATTAAAAAAATACTGTATATTGCATTCGGCGTTCATGTATAGAGACATCTCCTAGGCTGGTTCTAATGTTAATTATGTGAAATATTTTTCTCATCCTTCCAGATCTGGAATGTGAAGACCACAGAATGTGCCAATACATTCAAGTCATTGGGAAGTTCTGCTGGTACTGATATCACAGTGAACAGCGTGCATCTATTGCCAAAGAACCCTGAACATTTCGTAGTGTGTAACCGATCAAATACGGTGGTCATCATGAACATGCAAGGGCAGGTATGACTGTGCAGTTTATTTCCATCTAAGAGTTTGGAGGCCTTTTTAAAAGACTAATAAATAAACAGTCAGCTAAGAAAACAATGTAACGATCATAAATAATTGCTGTTTTCATTCAAGCTGAGACATGCAAGCTGAGCTGAGGGTTTGTTTCCTAACACAAGCGTAATTTTGTTTTGATCTTAAAAGATGGTGTAACACTTTGGTTTAACAGTAACTGGGTTAGACTGGGGCAAGGCTGTTCAACTTGCAGAGGAGGATGAGGAAGGTGGGTCGCCAAAATTATCATTAAGTGGGTAAGTTGCTTTGACTGCGTTCATGATCAGAGGCAACCAATTTAAGGTGATTGCTAAAAGAGCAAGATGAAATGCTATACTTTGCATAACTGCTTGGGATTTGGAATGCACTCCAATAGGGCAGAGGATAGATTCCAGTAGTCTACAGGATGCAGCTAGATCAGTTCTATATGTTAAAAAATCTGCTGGAGACACCCAACCAAACAACCATCTTAAGTGCTGTAGACTTTTAGACTTCCTTGACTTTTATATATAATAAAATTGGGATTTCAAACCAAACATTTTGCTAGATGTAAATTTTAATTCTCCTTTGTTGCAGATTGTCAGAAGCTTCAGTTCTGGTAAAAGAGAGGGAGGTGACTTTGTGTGTTGCTGCCTGTCTCCACGTGGGGAATGGATCTACTGCGTTGGTGAAGATTTTGTGCTTTATTGTTTCAGTACAGTGACTGGAAAGCTGGAGAGAACGTTGACGGTAAGAGAGATTGTGTTTCTAAATCTAAGTGCAATCAAATGTCTGTCTTTGGATACAGGATTATCGTAAAGACAGTCAGATTTTTTTTTCTATTGAGGAGCCAAAAACGACATCAGAATATTCTTACGTCTCTAGTATTATATGCATTTTCACATATATTGGGGTAGTGGGGCCAGAGATCTGAAGAATAATTTCCAGAATTCAAGGCCTTGACAGCTGAAGAGTGGCTAATTGAGCAATGAAAATGATCTGTTTTGTTGTAAGAAGGCATTCACCGTGGTTGCAGCACTCATCAGGTAGAAACATAGTGGTTTGAAATCAAGTTTCTAGGTGAACATGGTGCAAATTAGGAGGCAGGCAAGTGACGTAGAATTTTTTATGGGGATCACAAATAAGGGGCCATAAGAGTAATCACGTCAATGAATGAAGGTAGACACAAGGTCAATCTGAAGAAATCCAACCCAAAATACCACATATCCAGTTTCTTCAGATTCTGTCTGACACTGCTTTACTCCAGCACTGTATCCTTTGAATGAAGGCTTGAAACATGTGTGAAGTTGGATAATGGCACTGTGAATGTGAAGCTTGTTTAAGGATCAAAATTGGCGGAGGGGCAGGTAGTGATGAGAAAGCAGACACTGCAGAAGGACTTGGACAGGTTGGGAGAGTGGGCAGAGAAGTGGAAGATGGAATATAGAGTAGCAAAGTGTGGAGTCATGCATTTTGGTAATAGGAATAAAGGTGTAGTCTATTTTCTTTTTTTTAATTTAATTTTTTTAATTTTATTTATTAGAGGTAAATACATCAATATACACATATATACTGTTACAATCATTGTACCCCATAATTTTATGGCTTTTAGAGAAAGGGAGTGAAATGTGAAAAGAGTTGTGATAGTGAAAGAGCGTGCCAAAGGGGAGAAGAAACCCTTGGTCAAAGAATTAGAAAAGGGGGTTAAAAGATAGACCCTAAAAAAGAAAATAAAAAAGGCCGGTTATTATGTTATATATATCACGCAAAAGGAATCCACCAACTCGATAGTTTTCCATCCCCCCTCTACCAAGGCCCGAGGTACTCCTGCACCCTATCTCTGTAGTAATTCTATAAATGCAGACCACGTCTGATAGAAGCGTTCTGATTTTCCTTCCAGGCGGAGTCTCATATCTTCCAGATGTAGTTGAAATCCACATATTTAATGTTGGTATAGGAGCATTTTTCAAAAATTTTAAGATTCGTTTTTTTCCTATTATTAAGCCGTAATCAAATAAATTCTTTTGATACACATTTAATTCCGAACTACCTTCTATTATCTATTTTCTAAATGACAAAATCCAGAAGATACAAAGTGCAGGATTCCCAACAGTTAATTTGCAAGTCGAATCGCTAGTAAGGAAGGCAAACACAATGCTAGCATTTATTTCCAGACAGAGTACAAAACAGGAATGTAATGTTGAGGCTGGTCAGGCTGCATTTGGAGTATTGTGAGCAATTTTAGGCACCATATCTGTGGGAGGATGTGCTGGTTCTGGAGGGTTCAGGCGAGGTTTACAAGAATGATCCCAGGAATGAGTGAGCTGACATAGATGAGCGTTTGACGGCACTGGGCCTGCACTTGCTGGAGTTTAGAAGGATTGGGGGGGGGGGGGGGGGAAGAGAGAGAGAGAGAGAGAACCTCATTGAAACTTACCAAACGCTGAAAGGCTTGGATAGAGTGGATGTGGAGAGGATGTTTCCACTCGTGGGAGAGTCTAGGATTTGAGGTAATAGCCTCAGAATTAAAGGATGTTTCTTTAGTCAGACGATGGTGAATCTGTGGAATTCTTTCCCATAGAAGGTTGTGGAGTCCGTCGATGGATATTTTTAAGGCAGAGATAGATTCTTGAGTAGTATGGATGTCAAGAGTTATGGGGAGATGGGTTAGGAGAGATAGCCATGATTGAATGGCAGTGTAGACTTGATGGGCCAAATGGCCTTAATTCTGCTCTGATCACGTGACTTTTATGCAGTTGGGAGGTCATGTTGCAGTTGTATAAGACTTTGGTGAGATCACATTTAAAATATTGTGTTTAGTTCTGGGCACCATGTCATAGGAAAGATATTGTCAAGCATGAAAGGGTTCAGAAAGGATTTATGAGGATGTTGCCAGGACTAGAGGGTGTGAGCTACAGGGAGGTTGAGTAGGCTGGGTCTATAATTCCATGGAGTTCAGGAGGATGAGGGGAGATCTTGTAGAGGAATAGATCAGGTAGATGCACAGTCTTTTGCCCAGAGTAGGGGAATCGAGGACCAGAGGACATTGGTTCAAGGTGAAGGGGAAAATATTTAATAGGAATCCAAGGGGTAACTTTTTCACACAAAAGGTGATGGGTATATGGAACAAGCTGCCAGAGGATGTAATTGAAGCTGGGACTATCCCATCGTTTAAGAAATAATTGGACAGGTTTGGAGGGATATGGACCAAGCACAGGGAAGTGTAGCTGGGCTGGTGTGGGCGAGTTGGATTATAGAGATTGAATATTTAAATGTATGATTTAATTCAATTCTGCAGGTTCATGAGAAAGATGTTATTGGAATTGCTCATCATCCACACCAGAACCTGATTGGAACCTACAGTGAAGATGGTCTCCTTAAACTGTGGAAGCCTTAAGTGCCTATTGTACATGCAGCTATAATTGTGATCGTTTGATACCCATTTCAATACAGTTTCAGAAAGCTCTGTCTGGTTTACATTCCCCCATAAACCAGACTGCTAAAGTTACATGCAATGTTTTTATAGTGCTATTGAGTACTGCTGAACCAAGGTAATAAAATGCCATCTCTGGCACTGACCAATTTGTATTGTAATTTGTTACAAATGAAAAGTATGATTGCTGTTAGTAAGTTAAAGGGCAATTTTCCTTTCAATGAGGCATGGTTTCAAATCCAAACTCTTGATTCATCTAAAATAAAGTCTTATTGCCCAAGGGCATGGTTATTTTTTAAAATTCAGTACGCAATTTTCCATATGGTGGAGCTAGATGCCTTTTTAAAAAAAACAGCAAAGGATATTGGTTGGTTCACGAGATTGATCCCTGGGATGGCGGGACTGTCATATGAGGAAAGATTGAAAAGACTAGGCTTGTATTCACTGGAGTTTGGAAGGATGAGGGGGTGGATCTTATAGAAACATATAAAATTATAAATGGATTGGACAAGCTAGATGCAGGAAAAATGTTCCCAATGTTGGGTGAGTCCAGAACCAGGGGCCACAGTTTTAGAATAAAGGGGAGGTTATTTAAGTGAGGTGAGAAAAAACTTTTTCACCCAGAGAGTTGTGAATGTATGGAATTCCCTGCCATACAGGGCAGTAGAGGCCAAGTCACTGGATGGATTTAAGAGAGTTAGAGCTCTAGAGGCTAGTGGAGTCATGGGATATGGGGAGAAGGCAGGCACGGGTTATTGATAGGGGACTATCAGCCATAATCACAATGAATGGCGGTGCTGGCTCGAAAGGCCAAATGGCCTCCTCCTATTTTCTATGTTTCTATGATACCCTACCAGGCAGTAGTTATCTACTATCCAATAATGTACTCTCCATGAAATATGTAACAGTAGAAAGTGTAACATTAGTATTACATTCAAAATTAGGCTAAGCAAATTTAATCTTCAAAGACAGTACCTTTATTTAAATAAAGTTTGTAGAATACACCAAACATTCAAGAATACAAGGATTATCTTCCAATTACAAACAGGACAATCATGATGTTAATCACGTACAAATGATTACCAAGGCTTCAGTCTTGAAATCTTCCACAAACAACTTGAAGTCACAAAGGTGGTCTATTTTTATGAGGTCTGACATTGAACCCCACTCCTGGGGTGGTCATCCTCCTCATCATGATAGGCCTCTCCATTATAGCGGTGCCTTGACTGCTGCGGATCAAAATCTACAAGATCTACTTGTTCCATGTCATCAGTGATATCAACCTCATGTCGAGGAGGCAGCAGTTTTTCTAACAGGCCTAATTTATCTGTGTGGATGGAGCCATTTGAAGGAAAATTCACCTGAAGAAAGAAGGATTCATTTTAGAACCACAATGGTTAAAATTGTAAAAATGTAGACAATTAACAATGACTCTGATACAAGCACCATCTTGACAAATCTATTTCAAACTTAGATAAGTCTCTTGTGGATTGAGAACCAACACATGCTTAATAATTCCCAACTGCAGTCCAGATCAGGAAGATTAGTTTGGCAAATCAACAACTTTAAAGCCTGTTGAAACTATACAAATAATCCTCAATTGTTCCAGTTCATTCTTATTTATGTCCTCAGAGAATCATCACTTATTTTTCACCAGAATGTGAATACAAACAAGGTCAAAGATGCTCCAATACTTTGTTCCATATACAAATTGGTGCAAATTACAATACATTTTAACGCATCAAGGGTACTTCAGGTGCAGTTACAATTTAGGGAAATATTGATAGCAAAACTATCTTCACAACACCTGCACAACAGTGAAAATGTTCCATTCATAGAGGGATAAAGTACCAAGATGTGATCTTCAAAATATTAACTACTGCCCAGCACTGACATTGCAGATGCCTGGGAATCTCCCCAACAAATCAATGATGTAGCTCTACAACAAAGAGAGGGAAAGGATTTAATAGGAAATTGGGGAGCAACACTTTGCACAGATGGTAGTATGTACATGGAACAACCTGCAATAATGTATGGACAGGACAACGATGGGAAACGATGAGAGATATGTTAGATAGACAAATTAGTTAGCATGAACAAATCGGGCCAAATGGTCCATTTCTGTGCTGTATGACTAATTGCATACCTTAAACTGGATGATTAGACGACCTTTTTCATATGGTCTACGATAAATAGGAAATCCCTCGTTCAGCACACATTTGATATCTCCGTGTTTAACAATGTGACCTGCAAACAAACAAAATAACAACACTATTTAGAATTCTCATGATTCTATTCACATTACAATTTTTGAGATGCTTTGCAAACAGTACACCTCATTGCACAATACAGTGCCCTCCATAATGTTTGGGACAAAGACCCATAATTTATCTATTTGCCTCTGTACACCATTTGGGATTTGTGATACAAAAAAACGCACATGTGGTTAAAGTGCACAGTCAGATTTTAATAAAGGCCATTTTTATATATGTGTTTCACCATGTAGAAATTACGGTAGTGTTTATACATAGTCCTCCCATTTCAGGGCACCATAATGTTTGGGACAAGGCAATGCCATGTAAATGAAGGTAGTCATATTTAGTATTTTGTTGCATATCCTTTGCATGCAATGACTGCTTGAAGTCTGCGATTATTGGACATCACCAGTTGCTGGGTGTCTTCTCTGGTGATGCTCTGCCAGGCCTGTATTGCAGCCATCTTTAGCTTATGCTCGTTTTGGGGGCTAGTCCGCTTCAGCATATAAAAGGCATGCTTAAATGGGTTCAGATCAGGTGATTGACGACCACTCAAGAATTTACCGTATTTTTAGCTTTGAAAAACTCCTTTGTTGCTTTAGCAGTATGTTTGGGATCATTGTCTTGCTGTAGAATGAACCGCTGGCCAATGGGTTTCGAGGCATTTGTTTGAACTTGAGCAGATAGGATGTGTCTATATACTTCAGAATTGATTATGCTACTACCATCAGCAGTTGTATCATCAATGAAGAGAAGTGAGCCAGTGCCTTCAACAACCATACATGCCCAGGCACATAACACCCCCACCACATTTCACAGATAAGGTGGTATGCTTTGGATTCTCTCCTCCATACTTTGTTCTTGCCAGCACTCTGATATAAGTTAATCTTTGTCTCATCTGTCCACAAGGCCTTTTTCCAGAAATGTGGTTGCTCTTTTAAGTACTTCTTGGCAAACTAACCTGGCCATCAGATTTTTGTGGCTAACCAGTGGTTTGCTTCTTGCAGTGTAGCCTCTGTATTTCTGTTCATGAAGTGTTCTGCGGACAGTGGTCATTGCCAAATCCACACCTGACTCCTGAAGAGTGTTTCTGATCTGCCGGACAGGTTTGGGGATTTTTCTTTATTATAGAGAATTCTTCTGTCATCAGCTGTGGAAGTCTTCATTGGCCAGCAGTCCCTTTCCGATCAGTAAGCTCACCAGTGCTCTCTTTCTTCTTAATGATGTTCCAAACAGTTGATTTTGGTAAGCCTAAGGTTTGGCTGATGTCTCCAACAGTTTTAGTCTTGTGTCGCAGTCTCATAATGGCTTCTTTTGACTTTCATTGGCACAACTTTGGTCCTCATGTTGATAAACAGTAACAGAAGTTTCCAAAGGTGAAGGAAAGACTAGGTGCTGAGAGCTCTCTTATACCTGCATTAAGGAGGCATTTAAACACACCTGAGCAATTACTAACGCCGGCGAAGCACGTGTCCCAAACATTATGTTGCCCTGAAATTGGGGGGGGGGGGGGGGGGGGAAAGACGGGACTATGTATAAACACAACTGTAATTTCTACATGGTGAGACTGGAGGTTGATAAATCCCCAGGGCCTGATGGTCTGCATTCCAGGGTACTTAAGGATGTGGCTCTAGAAATCGTGGATGCATTAGTGATAATTTTCCAATGTTCTATATACTCAGTTCCTGTGGATTGGAGGGTAGCTAATGTTATCCCACTTTTAAAAAAGGCGCTTGAGAGAAAACAGGGAATTATAGACCTGTTAGCCTGACATCGGTGGTGGGGAAGATGCTGGAGTTAATTATAAAAGATGATAAGGTCCCACATAGGAGATTAGTAGGCAAAATTAGGGCACAAAGTATTAGGGATAGAGTGCTGACATGGAGAGAAAATTGGTTGGCAGACAGGAAACAAGGAGTAGGGATTAATGGGTCCCTTTCAGAATGGCAGGCAGTGACAAGTGGGATACCGCAAGGCTCGGTGCTGGGACCGCAGTTATTTACAATATACATCAATGATTTGGATGAAGGGATTCAAAGTAACGTTAGCAAATTTGCTGACGACACAAAGCTGGGTGGCAGTGTGAACTGTGAGGAGGATGCTATGAGAAAGCAGGGTGACTTGGACAGGTTGGGGGAGTGGGCAGATGCATGGCAAATGCAGTTTAACGCAGATAAATGTGAGGTTATCCACTTTGGTAGCAAAAACAGGAAGGCAGATTACTATCTAAATGGCGTCAAGTTGGGAAAAGGGGAAGTACAACGGGATCTGGGGGTCCTTGTACATCAGTCCATGAAAGTAAGCATGCAGGTACGGCAGGCAGTGAGGAAAGCAAATGGCATTTTGGCCTTTATAGCAAGAGGAATCGAATATAGGAGCAATGGGGTCCTTTGCAGTTGTACAGAGCACTAGTGTGACCACACCTGGAGTATTGTGTGCAGTTTTGGTCTCCTAATTTGAGGAAGGACATTCTTGCTATTGAGGGAGTGCAGCATAGGTTTACAAGGTTAATTCCCGGGATGGCGGGACTGTCATATGCTGAGAGAATGGAGCAGCTGGGCTTGTACACTCTGGAGTTTAGAAGGATGAGAGGGGATCTCAATGAAACATATAAGATTGTTAAGGGCTTGGACACACTAGAGGCAGGAAACATGTTCCCGATGTTGGGGGAGTCTAGAACCAGGGGCCACAGTTTAAGAATAAGGAGTAATCCATTTAGAACGGAGACGAGGAAACACTTTGTTCTCACAGAGAGTGGCGAGTCTGTGGAATTCTCTGCCTCAGAGGGCGGTGGAGGCAGGTTTTCTGGATGCTTTCAAGAGAGAGCTAGATAGGGCTCTTACAAAATAGCGGAGTCAGGGGATATGGGGAGAGGGCAGAGTGGGGTGCTGATTTGGGATGATCAGCCATGATCACATTGAATGGCGGTGTTGGCTCGAAGGGCCAAATGGCCTACTCCTGCACCTATTGTCTATTGTGAACCAAAATGTATAATAATCTGACAATGTGCACTTTAACCACATGTGATGTTTTTCTATTACAAATCTCATGTTGTGGAGTAGAGGCAAATAAATAAATGATGGGTCTTTGTCCCAAACATTATGGAGGACACTGTAATAATAATACCTTTCTTTATCAAGATTAGACCTCAATGTTAAAACCAACTTCAGGTTTCGAAAAAGAGGTGCCAAACATACCATCACATCGTCCTTAAATGGAAAATCACTTTTATTATACTTACCAGGGTGTGATGTGGTGATTATAACTCTTTTATCCAAAGTTGTGATCGGACGGTGAAAGCCACAAAGAGCCTCCACCAGTTCCAGTTCCATATGCATGACAAGGTCTTCCCCTTGCCTAAAATAAAATGATAAAACATTAGAAAAGATTTGTTAATAATACTTCAATTCAATTCACAAAATCAACTGCTTTTATTACTTTAAAAGTTACCTGGTGAAAACACTGTGGTCTTTTTGGTCAAGGACAATGATGATGTCTCCAGGTTCTAACCCAGGTTCCTGGTCACCTTCACCATGGAATGTTAGTTTCTGCCCATCCTTCATACCTTTCAACCCAAAGGCAAGGCAACAAATAAAGTAGATAAACTGATAAGCAAAATCCCGTGAAAACAACTAGCACAGAAAGAGTTAAAGGATCCCAAGTAGGAGAATGAAGCAAACTAGTTGTATCTGAATACAAGTAATAGTAGGTAATTTGTTCTCTTGCACCTGCTCTACGATTCAAGAAGATCATGAGTCATCCTTAGCTACAATGCCATTTTGGTGTTCTAACTTAATATGCCATGATTTGTCTAATATTCAAATCTATTGCTCTGTCCTGAATATATGCAGTGACAAGAGCCCTTGTAGCCCTCTTTGGCGCAAAATGTTAAAGGCTCACTACTCTCTGGGTAAAGAAATCTCAGTAGTGAAATCTCATCGCAGTCCCAAATGGCCAATCCTTTATTCCAAAACTGATTCAAGACACTTAGAACTGGGGATGTATGTTTGCTTTCCCCCATTAAGAGTTACAAGAATGTTTCTTCCCCCTTGGCCTCCTCATCACTCTTCCCACTGAGATAACCATTGTGTATGCAAACACTGAAGCAAAAACCGATCGCTGTTCAGACTTTTATTAAATGAGCACTCTCTAAGAGGCTTAGACAAATTATTTAATATGGGAACCTCAAACAGGTACAGATTAACAGATTTTTAAAACCGTCCCAAATATAATGGCAGTGTTGATAACATGGTTACCAAGGCTCGCAATGCTTTTTTTGGGTAATGGATAGCAAGTTTGAAATTATGTTGTTATCCTCGTGTAATGTTCTCCAAATGGCTGCAGGTCAGATTGGGAATGGAAAACAAGTAATACCAAAGGCAAGATTTTGCCATGCTGTGGCTTGGCTTTGATTTTATATCCAAGTCAACCTCAACATGTATGACAATGCCTGTAATTGGTTAACACAATGTGCAACTGCCCTATGCCGACACAAACACTGATCCCAGAACAAATTGTTTTTTGTCCAATATTTCAGAAAAGTATTTTACGACTCATCCAATTGTTCATCTTGTATAACAATGTGAGACACTGAAATTGCACTCTCGGCACCTTGCTGAAGGAAATACTATACCCAGTTGCAAAGCCTAGGATTTAGACCATTTAAATAATGGATATCTACAATCAGTATATTATGATTCATACCATTGCAGTTTCAGGTGTGCCAAAGGAAATGGTCAAACATTGCTTGCGTTGTAGTGAAATAAATCATATCTTTGGTACATTACATTGTTCAAACTCATAATCGTAAAGCAATTTTGCCAAGCATCGTGTATGGGGATGCCTCTTCCCAGAACTACCAAAATTTACATTCTAAACAGGTTTAGTATTGAGGACCAGTGTACAAAAGCCCTAGTGTTAAAACGTCTGCAGAAAACCTGCAGGGAGCAAGTTCCTTCAGCAAGTAAGATGAGAAGCAGAAAATAAACCAATTGATTATTTTACCTTCCTTATTTTTTGTTTTATAGTTACCAATATCATACCTTTGTCAATATGAACTTCCAGAATCTTCTTTTCTACGATAATTTTTCTTCCACTGCAGATTTTGCATTTATCCTTGGGACTGATGCGCTCTCCTTGGCCATGACATTCTTGGCACACAGACTGAATTTGTTGAACCATGCCCGGTCCAATTTGGTGGATTCGTACTTGCATACCAGATCCACGACAGACAGGACAGCATTCCACTGATCCTTTCTTGCCACCACGGCCTACAGTGCAGGAAGGTCAATAGTTGTGAAATGATACATAGAACCCATTACACATCAATAGTTAAGAGTTCAAAAATATCCCTCAATTCCTATTACAACCACAAGGAGTTAGATACGATATTCTGCAAATTGTACACCCACCTGTTATCAACAGCAGCACAGTGAGCATTGTGTGGATCCAAAGTCAACTCTGCTTTATTACAATAGCTAGGTATATTTTTACGCCATAACTAAAAGATGATGGACTATCCCACATAGCAGGCATTAAGAAGCACAGTGGATTTGCAGAAACATGCGGTGGGAGGAAAACTGGGGGTCCATGCATTAATTCTATTCTTAAGTTCCATTAATCGAATTTCAGGCATTTCTTCAGTGGAGCAAGCATCAATCGTGGTGAGCTAGGGGAGAAAAGTATTGGGAAAACTGAAAAAGGCCAATGAGATTACTAGCATTGAAAGCTCAACTGGACAGGTGCATTGGGCTCACCACTGAAATCTTTTGCAGATGGATTTGGAAGAGCTGCAAGAACTCTGCTAGAATTACAATATGCACCGTAACATTTAAGAATGATTCTTAGAGAAATCACGTGTAGGGTATTTACATCTTCTCTTCTAAATTAAAATATATTTTATAGAGATGTTACGCTGCTGTG
Source organism: Raja brachyura (assembly GCA_963514005.1). The sequence goes on along the minus strand of OY740783.1, from coordinate 100,279,031 downwards.
TTGGGAAACACATTTAAAGACTTGAATTTATGTAACACCATGAAACATTGAACACATGCAGCATTTTACAGAAAACTGAATTCAAAATATGATCACCCATCATTCAATAGATTGTCAAATTTCTAAATAATGAAGCTTCCTGTTGATTACACTAGCATTGTCTTTATTTTACCCAGCTCAAATTTAGTATCAGAATGTGTGAAAATCATTCCATGTTCTTTCACTTTAATCTTTTACCCAAAACAAGGATGGCTGGTGTCTGCAAAGGTATGGGCTGGCGGAGAAAATTAGCTGCAGGAAAAAGGATTTTGGTTGTATATGTTTAAGTTCAGTAGGGCCAGAGGCGGGTTACTGGTATGGCCATCATAATTATGCAGCTATTCACCATATTTAAATCACCAAATGTTCAAAGGTTTGCAATGTTGTAGCAATGCATGGTTAAACAAATCTCTGCTAACATGACATTGTGATGGCCTGGTGTTTTGGTATTTGAAATGCTAATAATTTTGGAATGTGACAGGAATAGCGTATGTTAAAAATGACCAAATTACACATAGCTCCTAATAGTCTTAATCATTCACCGTTAAACTGTCATATTCCAAGATATGCAAGAATTAAAAATAGATTATTAATAATCTATATATAGACAGGAAGGCAGTGACGCAGATGGTGGAGCCGCACCCTCACAAAGCCAGATACCCAGGATCGATCCTGACCTCGGATGCTGTCTGTGTGGAGTTTGCACATTCTCCCTGTGACCGCGTGGGGTTCCACCAGGTGCTCCGATTTCCGCCAAGATCACAAAAATGTGCAAGTTTGTAGGTTAAAAGGCCTCCGCAAATAGCCCCTAGTGTGTAATGAGTGAATGAGAAAGTGGGATAACATCAAACTAATGGAAAATGGTGATCGACAGTCGGCATATCAGTAGGCCAATGTTTTGTGTGGCCAAGTTTACAGACTCCACTATTTCATGGAGAGCTAAGAACAGGTTTTCAAACACTCGTCTATGGGGTCGGGGATGCACAGGAATTTCACAAAGCAATTTTGCCCACTAAGTTACCCCCAATGTGTAGGTGAGTTGTAGAATTTGGGGCAAAGGGGAGAGTTGATGGCAATATGGGATGAATAAAGTAGGATTAGAGTAGATATTTGATTGACCGTTAGTGCCGACTCGGTGAGTGACATATTCTGCCCGAGTATTCGTTTTGTCATAATCCATACCTTCACATTTCTCACATATTACATTCTTCTGTAATGCTAATTTCCGAGTGGCTCCATTGTACATATCCTCCAATGACACAGAAAGCTGATGGACCACATTTTTCCCTACATTGAAAAGGAATTTGTCAATTATTTGTGAACGTAAACATATGCAAAATGTCTCGAACAAAGGCAGAAAAATCCAACTCACATAAGACAGCAAAAAAATGATTCAATATTGCAAAGGGATTTGTGAAGATGGTTTTGCTCTAGCCTCCCCATTTGATATTTATTCAAAAACTAGTCACTTCAATTTTCTCCACATCAGTAATGAGAGGTTGGAGTTCTTTCTGCTCACCAAAATACATATAATATTTTCTCAGACCAAGTCTAATATTACATTAGGTTTTGGATGACTTTTTGTACACAGTGGCAATGCAGTAGGGTCATACAGCATGGAAACAAGCCCTTTGGCCCAACTCATCCATGGCGACCAAGAAGCCTCATCTCAGCTAGTCCCGTTGCCCACATTCCTTTACCATGTACCTGCCCCAAATACCTTCTCTAGCAACTTGTTCTATACACACAGCATCCGGGCAGAAAAAAGTTGACCCTCTCAATCCCATTAGGTCCTTCCACTCTCACCTAAAATCTATGTGCTCTGTTCTTCACTCCCCATAACCCCTGTAATTCACCCTATCTATCTACCTCCCTCATGATTTGATAATACTATGTAAGATCATCCCTGTCTCTCGCATTCCAAGAAATAAAATCCTAGCTTCTTCAAAAGTTATCTTGGGACCTTTGTCTTTTTTTTTAATATTCCTAATCTACCCATTATCTGCATCCCATGTTAAAATTGTCACAACTATTTTCACCCTCCTGTTCAACATTACTAGCCTAATCTTTAAAAAATTATTGTAAGTACCAATCTATGTACACTGCAGAACACTCCATGGGGTTCATCAAAAAGCTGCAGATGCTTGTCTGCCCTTCATATCCAGGTGTTCCCCTTGTTTGTTTCCAAAGAACCGTATTCTAATATTGAGTAAAGTTCCACTCTCGACAGCTGAACTCCAGTTCCAAAGGCCTTTTAAAATTTGTACAAATGCAACTTCAAGTACTCAAGAAGAGCAAAATAATTGCACCGAATTGTACCAAATAAAGGAAGTAGCATCTCACTCAAGCAGTGTAATACTAATCACATTTATTCCCTACCTTGTTTGTTGAGGGAGTGGCACTTTATGCTACACCACCAACCGCTTAGAACTATGCCAATTGCAGGCAGTCAGATTTTCAATAAATGATAGGTATGATTACCAAGGTGAATAGATTCTGCGTGCATCTGGTTATGTGGGCTATTGTAAAAAAAAACACGTATACTAGAAATATACCTTAGTTTAATTTCCCACTGCACACATTGCAAATTCTGTTAATCCACATGCGGTCTCTGCTACTTGCAACAGATGTAAGTGCAATTTCACACAATATTTCTTATTACAACCATGTACTCTGAAACAGTATGTCCATAATGCAAAATAATATCTACCTCTCCTTTCTCTGTGCATTCTGCCCCCTCCACCAAAGAACATGTCAAAGATGTCCATAGGCGAGCCAAATCCACCACCACCGCTACCACTTTCTTTGGTAGCTTGTTCACCGCCTCGGTCATAGAGTTCACGTTTCTTGGAATCGGACAGTACTTCATAAGCTTGAGAAATCTGTTTGAACTGTGACGTGGAGATGCAAGTTAGCTCACAGTACCAATTTACTGCAAAAATATTTAGCTTTAAAACTGCCTGAAGTAAAACAGCCAATTTATACAACTCACTGCAAGTGTTTTTTGTAATCTGACCATGTAGTTTTAGATAAGTATGAAAACTCAGCAACACATCTTAATTTTAATAAATGTTGCTAAGATTAAAGGCTCAGCTTTATATGTTGGTAAAAAAAGCTGTGAATTGTAACTGTTATGCTTTCCTAGCCGAGATTTGTGTAGTTTGCAACAATCAAACCACAGCTAATGATCTGCACGATGAAGTGTTGTGTGCTAGTATGTTCCTGGAGCAGAGGGGCAAGAATGAGCAGGAAACAATATATTTTAAAAGCAAGCTGAAATACACACAGATGCCAAATATCTGGAAGAAAAATCAAAAAATTCTGAAATACTCAGCACAAGGCAACATCTTAGAGTAGGGGATCTGTTCATTGACCTTCCACAAGATAACGAAAGGCATCAATCTGAAACATTAAGTTTCTGTATCCACACAGAATATTTACAGCATTTTGTTTTTAAATATTTAGCTGTTTCTAGTTCTTTGGGCAATTAACGTGGTCATAATGCAGGCCTGTTTTGCAACATGGTGACCTAAATCAATAATAGCTTGACCTTGCAGTGAAAAATAATGTTCCAGCTACTATAGTGGCCAGAGTTTGACAACTTTGAGCATAAGCATGCGCAGCTTGCTAGGAATACAATTCCTAGCTACGTCACAACGCTTTGCAATTTCTAGCTATGCAATTTGAAAAATTAATTAGAATGAATAATATCTTATTACAAACTACTTTTGTTGAAATACCATGAAAATGTATACCGCGGAATTTCAGATGGAATGCAGTCAGAATTATCATTCAACAAAAAAGAAAAACAATGCTGGAAGAACTGAGCAGACCAAGGAACATCTGTGGAGGCAAAAGGTGGTACACCAAGGGTTTGATTCAAGATTGGAAGGAGAACACTATGTGTAGATTACCAGAAATTAGAAAATTCATTGTTCATACTATTGGGTTGTTAGTTAACTGTTGGGTTAACAGAATACAAGATCTTCTTCTCAGCCGAGCAATGGACTAGGTCAAGGACAGAGGTCAGCATGGAGATTAAATGGCATGCAACAAGAATCATAAGATGGCCGGTATGGATAGAGAGCAGGAAAATATTCTATAGTCTACGTTTGGTTTTGCCAACATGGAAGCCACATCGTGAGCACCAAATAAAGGAGACCAGGCTAGAGGTGAGCCTCTGCCTCACTTGGAAGGGCTTTGAGGGAGGGGATAAAGGGACATGTTCACATCAATATGTATTGGATGTGAAATAATGGACGTTACATCTCCTATGGCTGCAAGGCAAAGGGGAGTGATAAGCAGACCAGGAAGTCACGAAGAGAGTGCAAAGCGGAAGGGAGGAGAGAAGGGAGCGCCGAGGCACAAGGAAGTTGGTGGGTTGGAAGGAGAGGATCAAGAAACCTCAACTGCTGTTCCATCTTGAAGGGAAAGTGGATGTGTGAGCAGATGTATGGGAAATTAAGGAAACATATGCATGGTTCCATTAACTGTGACAGAATATATGCCATGTTTCTGGAAAGAGGATATTTCAGTAGCACCAGAGTAGGTTTCATTTTGAGAACATGGGCCAGAGAAATTGAGAAAGGAATCGAATTGTTACCAAAGTCTGGGTGCAATGAGGTATAGTCAGGGTAGCTGCAGGAGTCGGTAGATTTACAAAATATGTCAGTGGCAAGTCTTACTCCTAACATGGAGACAGAGAGACAGCGCAAGAGATATTCCAGGTAAAGTTGAGGGTAGGGTGGAAGTTGGTGGTGGAGATGATGAAACTGATGATTTGTGCAATACTGCAAGCAGCAGTACCAATGCAGGCATCAATGTTGGGGAGAAAGACGGGAGAGAAGGTGGGGAAGGGACATGGGACAAGAACGTCTCCATGTGGCCAACAAAAAGTCGCATTGCTTTGGCCTATGTGAGTGTCCGTGACTCTCTTTGATCTGTAGATGGTGAGATTAATCGAAAGGTGAGGGAAGTGTCTGGACAAGGGAAGACAAAATGCAGTCTCCACTTGCACATACCAGGCCGCCATTTCCAAGGCTGTTACAGACTTCATCATGATTTGCTTTCCATAATCTACAACCTCAGAGCCCCAATGCTGTGCTGCCCACTTCTATATCTCACCCAAGATCCATTATCAGGAAAGCTCTGATAGGCACATTATTTCTACCTGCTCTGCACATACTGAGCTTATTCTTCATAACACACTTTCACCTGGTCTTCTCCCCCCTCACTGTTAAGTGCCATCTGCCCTTCTTGCCCACACCACTCAATTTCACCTAGCACCGACCAGCTTCTATCCACCTCCCCTCATACTTCTCAATCTTTTGTTCCTCACGCTCATTCATTTATCGCCTTCATGGATGTCCTATAATCCGTTAAAATCTTCCAGCATTTTGTGTTCCAGATTCCAACATCAGCGATTTGTTGTGTAGGAAAGAACTGCAGTTGCTGGTTTAAATCGAGAGGTAGACATAAAATGTTGGGGTAACTAACTCAGTGGGACAGGCAGCATCTCAGGAGAGAAGGAACGGGTGATGATCTGGTCGAGTCAGAAGAAGGGGCTCGACCTGACCCGTCACCCATTCCTTCTCTCCAGAGATGCTGCCTGTCCCGCTGAGTTGCTCCAGCATTTTGTATCTACCTTCGATCAGCGGTTTCTTGCCGTCTTAACTATTCAACCACATCACTTGCCCCAAAACTTTGTGTGACTGGACAGTTACTGGTAGGATTCTCTTTGCATTTACGTTTTACCTGTCTTTAAAAACTCACACTTACCTTTTCACCTTCATTTGGATTCTTATCGGGATGGTATTTCAAAGCTAGTTTTCGATAAGCTTTCTTGAGTTCATCAGCACTTGCGTTGGGTTTAACTCCCAAGACATCATAGTATCCAGTTTCCTTCACCATCTTTCACTGTAATATACTGCAAGAAGTTATGAAATTTAAATAACTTATCTGATAAATATATATACAAGTAACACATGCAATGTTGATACTAACTCCAAATGAGTTTCACGTGGAAGTCACATGACCCTTTACAGCAGGTAGCCATGCCAATTCATGCTCCTCTATGACATGGCATCCTAAAGACTAAATTCTTGCTCACAAAGTTATACAGAATTTACGAAGTACAAAATTACAATCTGTAACAAACTAGAGGGCTAACGGAATCAAGGTGTATGGGGAGAAAGCAGGATCGGGGTACTGATTCTGGATGATCAGCTGAGGGCTCGAAGGGCCGAATGGCCTATTCCTGCACCCATTTTCTATGTTTCTATTAAGGAAAAGGATATTGTTTCAGCATAACTTCACGGCTCCTATAAGCCAACGACTAGAATAGGATTTCCATATTCAGAACATTACCTCAAAATGCTTGACATCTGATTAAATGGTCTTGCATGGCCTATGATAACAACTTACCAGCAGACAAAACTTTGACAAAGCAGAATTATTGCCCAGAAAGTGTACTTAAATCTAAAAAGGAAAAAACATTGATCTGTTGCATGGCAACACACACCATCCCTCTCCTATCACCAATTAACACAGTATTCTCCTAACCACATGTACAAACTTGAATTAGAAACAATCATCCATTCATCTTCTGATCTCATTCAATAAAATTATGACTGATCATTTAATTCCTTGAGAGTCTACATGGCTCTCTTTAGAGCGTTTCAGAAACTCAACTCTGAACTAATTGCCATTCCTTATTTTGAGGTTGTGAAATCCGTTATACACTCACTCAGCCAAGGAAACATCAACTCTACATGTACCTGGTCGAGTCCCCTAAGAAATATATACATTTCAATGAGAGCACCCGTCCTTCAAATAGCTACAATCGTTCTCTTCCATCTAGTTTAAGCCTACAGCCCTAGTTATTTAGTTCACCAACACTCAATTTCTAAAGCATATCCTGATAACATAACTCGCTCTTTTCCCAATACTGGTAGCAGTGACCCATGAATTGAAACTCAATGTGTTCTTTGTGCCACACATTCATCTCCAGCCTCATTCTGTCCATGGCTCAGATGCCTTCTAAAGGATATATTTCTGTGTTCTGCTTGCACTCCAGATGCATTGATCCACATTACTGGTCCCTATATGGACTTTGACAATATAAACTTTCTCCTTCTTCAATCTTCAGTTCCCCATCTAACCTAAATCACCACAAAAATGTCCTCCCCACTGCCAATGAGACATCCTTAACCCTGGCACTGGCCAAACACAAGAGCAAATTCACCATAAAAGCTGTGAGCTGTTATTACCCTTTTGATCCAACCCATCTAACACTTGGGAGAATGGAACAGCTGGTAAACATATGTTTGCTGTTACTTTTTGTTTTTATACGAACGTCAATAACCCTATTTCCACCCTGGTACAATTTTGTTTAACGGCAATATATTTACCCATATGCAATATCAGCAAAGTTCTATATTTTTAGTCTAGAAATAACAGCCCCTTAATTTACTATGAAATTAGAAATACAATAGATCTAGCCATAACGTATCAAGGAAATGGCAGCTGTTATTCTGAGAAACTGCAACGAAGCCTCAAAAGATCATGTGATAGGAGCAGAATTAGGTCATTTGGCCCTTCAAGTCTACTCGCCATTCAATCATTGCTGATACATAGAAAATAGCTGAATGAGTAAGCCATTCGACCCAGCACCGCCATTCAACGTGATCGTGACTGATCTATCTCTCCCTCCTAACCCCATTCTCCTGCTTTGTCCCCATAATGCCCAACACCCGTAAAGACAGGCACAAAATGCTGGAGTAACTTAGCGAGACAGACAGCATCTCTGGAGAGTGAATGTGGGACGTTTCAGTTCGAAACCCTTCGAAATAGGATATGGCTAATTTCCGATAAAGATCTCCAGACTTGGCCTTCACTTGAAAGAAAACACAGCAGACGCGCCTGCGCCTTTGAAGGAGCCGTTTATTAAATCCATTCATGCCTTTGCATGGTCTCCAATTCTACAAACCTCTTGGTCTCCCTTCCAGTTGATTTTAATTTTGAATTCAGGAAATGCAATCGAGACCTTGTTGTGAGGCAAATTAAACTTTTACACTAGTCGTAATTTTCTTAAACAATTCCTCTATTAGAAAATTAGGCTATTAAATCTTTTGACATGAATGAGGTGCACCTATCAGAATGTATGTAACTTGGAAATCCACAGAATGAAAACAGTAGATCTAAACATTTGATAACCGTAGCAGCTGACATATTTGGACAAGGAAAAGCAAATGGAAACCTCGAATATTCATCAACTATGGTAAGTATATAAACATTTCGAGAGGAGGATGGTAAATGTCCTTTGAAGTCAATACTGAAACGTTCCATAGGTTGAGTAGCTTTGATCAATCTTCCTTCTTCAGGACGGAAGAACCTTGGTTTTAATTCAGCACAGATTCTACATGTAGCACACGTCATCTTCACATCTTCTGTAGAGAAAGGTAAGTTTTTGGAATGAACGTAGTGTAACAAACAAGTGACTCCGGGATGACACAGCCCATTGCGAAGATCAGTGAGTGCAGAAGAATGAACAGAGGCACAAAATGCTCGGGTTAATGTATCCAGAGCAACATTATCCTTACCAGGGCTTTACTCAATTGAATAACTATATGCAGTTAATTCAATCCTCCATTCATGAATTTTACCGTTTTTAACCTTTGTTTGTTTCCGATTATCCAGCATAAAAGCTACTGAGCGCTGATCTGTTATCAAAGTGAAGTGCTGGCGAGCAAGGAAATGACTCAATTTTCTCACTGCTTCAATAATTGCTCTAGCTTCATTTTCAACGAAAATTCACTACCTTGGATAGTACGAGACATGAAAGCCACTGGTCGTCCTCCTTGATTTAATGTTGCTGATACTGCTAAATTCATCACATTCAACAACAAAGGGGAGATCCTCATCGATGGAGTGTAATGTCGCAGATTCTAATTGTTTCTTTAAAGAAGTAAAGGCACCAATTGCTGTAGAGTCAAAGGGATTTGCTCTAATCAAAGGTTGAAGTTTGTCAGAAAAATTTGGTGTCCATTTAGCATAATATGCAAACATACCAAGAACCCTTCGTAGAGAGTTTAATGTAGCTGGAACAGGTATCTCTTGCAGTGGGCGGAGTCATTCTGGATCAGGCGTGATTATATCATTTCCAACCCAATGACCAAGAATATTAATTGATGACACTGATGTTATTGACTTAGCCTCATTTAATGTTAGATTTTTAGAATGTACAACTTCTAAAAACTGTTGTACATTTTCATCATGTTCAGCTTGGTCTTTTCCTGCAATAGTTATATTATCACGATAAGGGAAAGTATCTTTAAGGTTTTCCTGTTCAACAAGTTTGTCCATCTCTCTCTGAAAAACAGCCACGCCATTTGTTACACCAAAAGGAACTCTGCAGTAGTGGTATAATTTCCCATTTGCTTCAAACGCAGTGTATTTCTTCTCTGATTCTTTCAAAGGAATTTGGTAGTAAGCACTTTTTAGGTCAAAAGTAGATAATATCTTATGTATGTATAATATCTTAGCTAATGTATTGATAATCTCTTCTATATGAGGTAATGGATATGCATCAAGCTCCGTGAACTAGTTTATAGTTTGAGAGTAATCAATGCAGTCTCTTTCTATGTCTCTCCAGGGGGTCCTTAACCACGACAACTTCTATGTGCCCTCCAAGGGGAAGAGCTGGGTTCCATGATACCTTCTCGTAAAAGATTAGTTACTTCTGTGTTGATAAAGTTCCTATCACCTTTACTAAAATGTCTTGATTGTGTAGCAATTGGCTTGCACTTGGAGGATAAATTAATGAATAATGAAGGGCATTCAACAGATGCAGCAGAAAATACAAGGTCAGGCATACTGATCAAGATCACTTCATACATTATTTGAAGTGATCTGTGCAGTTTCTGAAAATCCTGACATAATTATATCGCTACACAAATTTTTCAAAATACCAAGACATACAGATTTATAGCTAGTTTTGTTCAGAATAAAGTCTACAATAAAAGATCCAATAATTTGAGTATTGAGAGTTGTCAGAGCCATTGAGATTTCTCTATTTGAAGGAATTATAGTTAGATTTAGTCGAGACACAACTTGTGCACTTATAATACTTTCTCAACTGCCAGAATCAAGAAGTACATTAAGTGTATGGCCATTGATGGATACCGTTGTAGCTGCATGAGACAAGCTCTGACGAAACGCAGCTGTAATTGCACATAAAGAAGGCATATACATGGCTTCCCTTGTCCTTTTTGAATAAGTATGTGCTGCAGCAAGGGCACATTTCTCAGTAGAAATTGTTTCAGCTTGCTCCATATTAGTACTTGGGTGAGATTCTTTTGTAGTAGTTGCAGCAGAATACACATTAGATGAGTAACATCAGCATCTGAATTTTTCTGAGCCAAGCTTGATAGTAAGCTGACTGCAAATCCAAGGTTTTGTTTTCTAATAGTCTCTGTCGTATTAAAGGCAATGCCAAACCATTGATAAAAGAATCACGAATAAGTTCCTGTTGATATTGATCAGCCGTAACTGCTTTGAAGGCACAGTCTTTACTAAGTCTTTGAAGTTCTTGTAAAAATTCATCAAGTGACTCACCAGGTTTTTGGTTCTGAGTAGCAAGGTGTCGAGCGAATATTGCGTTGGGTGTCTTAACAAAGAGTCTGCTTAGTACATCAATAGCAGAATCATAAGTTGTACATTCCTCTATGTAATCATATGAGACAGAGCTTATTAATGTCCTGAATTTGTCTGGTGCATCATTGCCACACTCATCAAATAAGTTATTTAGTGTACAAAGCCAGTGCTTCCATTCCTTTGCAGCAGTAGGTGAGTTGGGATCCAGATCCAAGCATTGTGGTTTCAATAGTTTCTCCATCCTGATATAGTAGTGGCCAGAGGATCTGGGGTGACGGAGAAACTGAAGGAAATCCACATTAGGCAGGAAATGGTGTTGGGTAGACTGATGGGACTGAAGGCTGATGAATCCCCAGGGCCTGATGGTCTGCATCCCAGGGTACTTAAGGAAGTGGCTCTAGAAATCGTGGATGTATTGGTGATAATTTTCCAATGCTCTATAGACTCAGTTCACGTGGATTGGAGGGTAGCTAATGTTATCCCGCTTTTCAAGAACGGCAGGAGGGAGAAAACAGGGAATTATAGACCAGTTAGCCTGACAACGGTGGCGGGGAAGATGCTGGAATCAATTATAAAAGATGAAATAGCAGCACATTTGGATAGCAGTAACAGGGTCGATCCGAGTCAGCATGGATTTACTAAGGGGAAATCATGCTTGACTAATCTTCTGGAATTTTTTGAGGACGTAACTAGGAAAATGGACAAGGGAGAGCCAGTGGATGTAGTGTACCTGGACTTTCAGAAAGCACTTGATAAGGTCCCACATAGGAAATTAGTGGGCAAAATTAGGGCACATGGTATTGGCGGTAGAGTGCTGACATGGAGAGAAAATTGGTTGGCAGACAGGAAACAAAGAGTAGGGATTAACGGATCCCTTTCAAAATGGCAGGCAGAGACTAGTGGCATACCGCAAGGCTCGGTGCTGGGACCACAGATATTTACAATATACATCAATGATTTGGATGAAGGGATTCAAAGTAACATTAGCAAATTTGAAGATGACACAAAGCTGAGTGGCAGTGTGAACTGTGAGGAGGATGCTATGTTAATTTGGATGTTTGGAGGTGGATGTTAATTTTTGTGCTTATTGTGTGGTTTTGTTATTTTTAATATATGTATGACTGCAGGCACGAAATTTCGTTCAGACCGAAAGGTCTGAATGACAATAAAGGCTATTCATGAGAATGCAGGGTGACTTGGACAGGTTGGGGGAGTGGGCGGATGGCCTACTCCTGCACCTATTGTGTATTCCGATGTCACACTGCTCAACTTCTGAGATTGAGTTGCTTAAATTGTTGTGAGGCAAATGAAACTTTTACACTACTCGTAATTTACTTAACCTTTATTTAAGCTTTAAGCAACTCATTTCTGTAATACATAACTTCATACGTCTGAAAAACATGGCTGATTCCGCACGCCTTTCCCGCCCCAAAAACCCGCACATGCGCACTCTGGAAAATCCCCGCACACGCGCACACTCTGGAAAAGCCCCGCACATGCGCACACTTCAGACGTCTTAAAGGACGTTCTAGCTGGAGGCAGGACATTGTAACCAAAGTAACTGCCCGTTAACGGATGATACCCGCCGCCGCCGCCGCGCGCACACCCAGCCACAGCTGCGGACACGATGACCGGGCCGGGTTCTGCAGCGATCAGGACAGACTAGGGGCCGGCACAATGACCGGGCCGGGTTCTGCAGCGACCAGGACAGACTGGGGGCTGGCACAATGACCGGGCCGGGTTCTGCAGTGACCTGGCCGGATGGGGCCGGCACAATGACCGTGCCGGCTTCTGCAGCGACCAGGACAGACTAGGGGCCGGCACTATGACCAGGCCGGATGGGGCCGGCTTCTGCAGCGACCAGGACAGACTGGGGCCGGCACTATGACCAGGCCGGATGGGGCCGGCACAATGACCGGGCCGGCTTCTGCAGCGACCAGGACAGACTGGGGCCGGCACTATGACCAGGCCGGATGGGGCCGGCACAATGACCGGGCCGGGTTCTGCAGCGACCAGGACAGACTAGGGGCTGGCACAATGACCGGGCCGGGTTCTGCAGTGACCTGGCCGGATGGGGCCGGCACAATGACCGGGCCGGGTTCTACGGGTCGAGCGCCGGCCGGCCGGAAGTAGCGGTCCCGGATATGGGGGGGGGGGGGGGCTGGAGATATGTGGACGGAGCCGTGCCTCGCGTGGCGTGGGCCAACGTCCCCGCACAGGGCTCCAAGCGTCGCCATTCGTGCTTTTATAATATAAGCGTTTGACGCCGAATATATATATTTATAAAAACACACACAAAAAAAAGAGACCGAGACGGGAGGGAATACAGCCGACAGCGGGTTGTTGGAGCCGGAGCTGTTCCGGTTGTAATAAAATAAAGCGCTGAGTCTGGCCAAAGCCTCGCGACGCCGGCCGGCCGCCCTCCCCGGCAGTGGACGGAGGATTAGCGGCTGCGATCCCTTGCTCGCTTCCCCCCACCGCCCCGCCCCGCCCTGCCCGGGCTTCACGGCGGCCGCAGCCACCACTTACCGCAGCTGCTCGCAGGACACCGGGAACCTTCTGGAAATTTCTGCTCTATGCCGGCTCATACGGGGGTTTGTGGGCCGGCCGGTGACATCACGACCAGGAAGTCCATCCCCGGCGCGGGGCCACTGCGCGTGCGCGGCCCCGTTCGGAGGGCGGGATGAACGTTACCTGCTGAATAACATCACCATATACTGCAGTTGCGGGCAATGTCAGAGAAAAGATAGAACATTCTGGAAAATGGGAAGGGCAATGGGTAGTATTTTGCCTCTCCCCTTAGGTTACTTTAGTGCAGATTTATCGAGGGTAGTCAAAGACAACATAATCAAAGACTTGTCGCATCTTGGCTATTCTTTCTTCTGCCTGCTCCGTCTTGTAGAAGGGACAGAAGGTTGAAAACGAACACCACCAATTTCAAGAACAGCTTCTTCCCTCTTATCAGGTTTCCGAATGGCTCTTCCATAAGCTAGGGTACTGTCCAATCCACCCCTACTCCATTGACGACATTGGACTTTGTCTATGGAACTGATGTGCGACAATGCTGCGACTATATTCTGCACTTTGTATCTTCCTCTTTGCTCTATCGATTGTACTTGACTTTCTTGATTGTATCCAAGTATGGTATATCTGATCTTTTTGGATAACATGCCAAACAAAACGTTTCATGTGAAAATAAATAAACCTAAACCTGGTATTCATTATTGGATTCAAAATGCAGATCATTTTAAATATATATATATATTGTAAATTCACAATACTTGTATTGTTCTTACAATACTAGTCGAGTTTGCATTAATATATATATATATATATAGCTCTACATCTTGCATTGAAATTGACACAACCTATGGGCCTTTATATAAAGATTGATAAATAGATTGCAACATTCCAGGATAGCCAGCTCCCATTGATCTTTTGCACAAATGGCACAATGTTGGACCTTGGGAGTGTGCTCTGCAGTCGATTGCAGATAGTTCCTTCTGCTGGAAGTTAAAAGGTTTTGAGTGGTATCTGTGGCTTCAAATTTCACTTGGTCTCTAAGTAAATTATGGTACTCCATAAAATGCATCAAAGTACTACAAGCTATGTGAGAGCAAACAATTTCAGAACCCTTGCTCGGTTAGTACATCATATGACAACAACCATGAAACAGTCATGAAACAAGACTGTGACCCCTGGTTCTGGGCTCGCCCAACATTGGGAACATTTTTCCTCATCTAGCTTGTCCAGTCCTTTTCTAATTTTATATGTTTCTATAAGATTCCCACTCATCCTTCTAAACTTCAGTGAATACAAACCTAGTCTTTTCAATCTTTCCTCATATGACAGTCCCGCCATCCCAGGGATCAATCTCGTGAACCTATGCTGCACTGCCTCAATCACAAGGATGTCCTTCCTCAAATTAGGAGACCAAAACTGTACACAATACTCCAGATGTGGTCCCACCAGAGCCCTATACAACTACAGAAGAACCTCTTTACTCCGATACTGAAATCCTCTTGTTATGAAGGCCAACATTCCATTAGCTTTCTTCACTGCCTGTACCTGTAAACCAACTTTCAGTGACCGGTGTGCAAGGATGCCCAGCTCTCGTTGCACCTCCCCCTTACCTAACCTAACCCCATTGAGATAATAATCTGCCCCCTTGTTTTTGCTGCCAAAGTGGAGAACCTCACATTTATCTATATTATACTGCATCTACCCACTCACTCAACCTGTCCAAGTCACCCTGCAACCTCCTAACATCCTCTTCACAGTTCACACTGCCACCCAGCTTTGTGTCATCCGTAAACCTGCTAGTGTTGCTCCTAATTCCCTCTCCCAAATCATTAATATACATGGTAAACCGTTGTGGCCCGAACACCGAGCCTTGCGGCACTCCACTCGCCACTGCCTGCCATTCTGAAAAGGACCCGTTCTGGCTCGGGGATCAGGCCAGAGTATGCATGAAATAGTGATTGTTCGACTTACTCTACAAAGACCTATGCATAGCTGGGGCCCACGCAAGTGCCCACAGCTATGCCTTGCATTTCATAATAATAATAATAATTATGGTGCCGGGTGGCGCCATCAGTCTGTCTGTCTTTGTGTTTGTTTTGTTATTTTTAGTGTGTTTTAAAAGTATGTGTTAATGTTCTCTGGTTTGTTTTAAGTGGGGGAGGGGGTCGGGGGAAACTTTTTTTTCAATCTTTTACCTTGCCGAAGATGCAATTTTTTTCGGGATCGTATCTCCGGTCTCTCTGCAGCCTAACATCATGGAGCTGGAGGCATTGCTCGACACTGACTTTGAGCTGCACCGCGGGGCCATGGATTTATTACCATCGGAGCCTGCGATCCCTTGTCTGGTTTCGACGCTCCAACCGCAGCCTGCAGATTTCGACATCGAGGAGCTCGCAGTCTCGGGTAGAGACTGATGCTGGGAGGCTCCAAAGTTGGAGGCGGTTCGACTAGCCCCGACCCGGGGTCTGATTGCCCGGCGCGGGGGAGCTGAGATTCCCCCGATGCAGGAGCTTGATCGCCCCGCGTGGAAGACTCGACCGCCGGTTGCTGGAGCCAAGATCACCCCGACAACGGAAGGTTTGAGTGCCCCGACCGCAAGAGCACAAAGAAGGGAAAAAGACCGATTTTGTTTTCCTTCAATCACAGTGAGGAATGTTGAGGAGTCACTGTGGTGTATGTTCATGTTAAAAATTATTTGGGTGTCTTATTGCTCTTTATTGGTATGACTGTATGGGAAATCAAATTCAATGTTGCAAAATATACCTGGCTAACAAAGTACTATTATAATTATGATTTGGAGAAGTGGGAGGAGTCAAAGGAGAAGTTGTTAAACGCAAGGACCAGTTCTGCTAGGCAGAGGAGAGTGTTAGTAGATGAAAATTGGCTGGTTCTGCAGTCAAGGAAGAAGCAGGGGGCTTTAAGACCTTCCTGGTGGGGGATGGAGGTGCAGAGTGACTGAACATCCATAGTAAAGATGAGGTAGTGGGGGCCTGGAAAAAGGAAGAGATGGGCATGTGAGGTGTCTTGAACATAGGTAGGGAGAGATTGGACGGGGGGGGGGGAGAGAGAGAGATAGGATCGTCGAGGTAAGTGGAAATTAATTCAGCGGGACATGAAAAAGCAGAAACAATGGGTCTGCCAGGGTGTTTCCGTTTGTGTATTTTGGGGAGAAGATAAAATCAGGCCGTGCGGGGCTGTGGAACAATAAGGCTGAAGGCTTTGGAGGGTGGTGGAAAATTGTGACCTTCACGTGGTCCGCCCTGTTTCGACTAATGCAATCAACTCAACACAAACGGAAAATCAAATAGAACAAGTTGTCCTACAACTTCAGGCTGTGCACGCCACACAAAAGAAGAGGAAGAAGGCTTTGGACGGCAGACTGCCGGAAGTAATTACATTAGAAATGGTGTGTGCTATTAAGGCCTGGTGCTCGTCTGTGGGATCATGATCCTAGGATAAGTAGGAGGTGGTGTCTGAGAGTTGTTACCTGGCCGGTGGAGGTCAGTGAGCCAAAATACCACGGCCCCCCTTTGTCAGTGGGTTTGATTATCGTGTTGAGGTTGCTGCAGAGTGAGCGGAGGGCTGTACTTTCAGGGGGTGGGGGAAAGAGGTTAGAGTAGGTAAGGGGAGTGGAAAAGTTGAGATGTCCCGCCGACAGTTGGAAATAAAAATGTCTGTAGAGGGTAGAGGACCATCCAGGGGAGTCCACAAGGAGGGGGACCGGTGGTGATGGGAGAAGGGGTCATCACTGGATGGCGTGGACTCCTTCCCATAGAAAAAGGCACAGAGGCGGAGGTGACGGAAGAAGAGATCGACGTCGTGGCGGACTCGGAACTCATTGAGGTTGGGGTGGAGGGGAACAAAGGGAGGCCTCTGCTGAGGACAGACTGTTCCATATCAAAAAGGGGGAGGTCGGGGGGGGGGGGGTGGTGGTGAAGACACGACAAGGGTGGGGGTTGGGGTCGGAGGAGGGCAGGTGAA
Source organism: Raja brachyura (assembly GCA_963514005.1). The sequence goes on along the minus strand of OY740783.1, from coordinate 100,261,835 downwards.
TAGATGAAGGTCAGGGCAATGTCTGGTGGTTATTCAGAGAGGAGGGAGACATGAGGACTATTGCATGAGTAGGAAGTAGCTGGGGCCACTGGGCTAAAAGGGGGAGGGGAAGACCCAGTGGAACCCCCACTGACGTTCCCTGTAGGAAGGGGGGGGGGGGAGCAGTAGGACCCCGCAGAGTCAGACCACATGGAGTGGGAGTCAGCATCGTGGAGGCTGTGGCCCTGGTGCTGAGCCTGGGACTCAGATAAGACGACTGCGGCCCGCTGGACTGGCGAGGGTTGGCGGAGTTGCTGGTGGAGTCTGAATCAGGGGACAAAGCATCGGTAGCCCCGGTGAGCGGAGAGTCGGGGAAGCGGCAAGGATCGGCAAATTGGAGGAACACTACCTCATATTTAGCTAGGGTAGCTCGCGCCCCAGTGGTATGAACATTTACTTCTCTAATTTCTAGTAGCCCTTGCTTTCCCTCTTTCTCTCCATCGCCTCCCCTTCCCAGTTCTCCCACCTGTCTTATTGTCTCCAACTATATTTTATCTCTATACTGCCCACTTCCCTGACAGCAGTCTGAAGATGGGTCTCGACCCGAAACGTTACTCATTCCTTCTCTCGAGAGATGCTGCCAGTCCTGCCAAGTTACTCCAGCATTTTGCGTCTACCTTCAATTTAAACCAGCATCTGCAGTTCTTTCCTACCAATATTATATTTGTAATTATTTGCAGGACAATAGATTCAATTCTCAAAGAAAATAGTTAATCAATAGTTTCACTAAAATCATGCACCATCAACATAATGCATTAACTATTCAACAAATTCAAGGTTACACACACAATAGAGTTAAATGGAGAATGCTCTCAACAGTTGCAATGTTTGTGTTGATGGGATGAACAACAACTTGCATTGATATACTAGCTTCTATTTTATGTGAACCAATACTTCAAATAAGAAACCATTATCAATCCGTTTTAGAACATAACACGATTTAATGCCCTGTGAGCAGGGGATTTACACGTATTAATGAGTCATATGCAGAGGCTATAAAAATCAGACGGTTACCTTTATAATAAAAAAACAACTCAGCTGGTTAGGAGAACAGACAATCGGTGGATACAGGTGAGAGGAGGGGATGGGTAGAAAGAAAGATGGTTGGACAAAGGCCAAAGATAGATGGAAGACAAAACGATTGAAGAATTTTGAAGTAGAGGAAGAGATGTATAAAGGAGGGGGCGTGGGACGTGTGTGTCCCGGTCGGGCGGTGGGAAACAGAAAGGAGTCATAAAAACATCCAGAACGGTCAGATTGAAGGAAAAAGCAGACTCGACTACGTCAGCAAACCATGAACTAAAATGGCTATGTTCCTGATTCAGTACTTTAAATTAGTAATGGCTCAGTTAGTTAACAGACTCGCCAGTGTCAGAACGTTGACCCTTCAGGGAGACTTGGAGGAACAAGTGGATCGTCAGCTACTAGGGCAAGTGTTAGACTCAAGCACGGTCCACCCTCTCACGTAGCAACCATAAAACACAACGTCGAAGAGCAGAAATTTTTACCCGTTTATTATCCTTTATAAAATTAATACGTTAACAGCCATAACTAAGTCGCTAAAACAATGCTGAACGACTTTGCACCTGTAGCTTCCGTTATTTCCACCCTATATTCTTCCTTCAGGACTTATGGAGTCATAGTCAGAGAGTGATACAGTGTGGAAACCAAAGGAAACAGGCCAACATGTCCCAGCTACACTAGCCCCACCTGCTCGCGTTTGGATCATATCCCTCCAAACCTGCCGTTCGGTAAGTTGTGAAAATATTTAAAGTTCAAGCCATCTGACCAAGGAAGGTACTCGAAATGGACTTTTTTTTTTCCCCCTTCTTCTTCTTCTTCACAGGTTCCTTGCCCTAAATCTGTCGGTCTTTGACGACCCAGAGCCGCCTCACCTTTCACAGCGCCCACGGCAAAGATCCTATCCTCGAGCGGGTCTTGGCTCCACGGTGAGATCCGCCTCTACAAAGATGGCGGCCACGCTGGCCGACTGTTCGCATTGCGCATGTGCGTCCTAACCTTCCAGTCGTCACGTGTCCTTATCCAGCGCGCATGCGCGGTGACTCGCAGATAGCCCATTCCTTCGATTTACGCATGCGCGTTATAGTTTGCCTACTGTGCGCACGCGCACTCACACTTTTCACGGCGCGTTGTGTGAGGAAGTGTTGTTGCTGTGGGGTTTCACAGTTGGAAAATAGAAATACAAACTTTTCGTTAGAAGCAGAATGTGGTCTATAGTGAGAGATCTAACGAGCGTTTTCAGTGTTTAAACTGATCCCTAACCCCTCGTTCCAGTATTAAGATTTTCTAGTCAGATTCCAAGCCCGCAAAAGGCCAGCTGAAGTGGTGGGCCTGGCGGACCACAGGGGTAGGAGGGAAAAGGTAAGGACAACGGGAGCTAACTTCACTGATATAGGGGAGAGAGAGAGAGAGAGAGGGAGGCATAGCTTAGTTAACAGGAAAGAATGATGAGTGGAAGGGGGGGGGGGGGTAGGAGGAAGAGCAGGCGTTTGTCTTGACGCCTGTTTGTCGCACCACCTGTCTGTCTTTTGCAGCTGTGGGTTAGGAACTTCCACAGTCGACTGCTGCCAGTCTACAGTTTCGTCAAAGGAATGGTACAGTTAATGTCTTTCAGTCAAAGGCTGCATTATCGACTTGAAACCAGGTGTCCAAAACCGAGTGGGATTTGAATTCAAATCCTCCTGACTGAGGATGAGAGTGTTGTTAGTTGAACTCCAACTGTATGTAAGCAATGAGAAAACTTAACTGTAGTAGTTATCGAGAGATAAGATCCAAAAATGGTGGATGTTAAATTTATGTTTACTGTGTGTTTTGTTATTTTATTATATGTATGATTTCAAGGCAACGAAATTTCGTTTAGACCGAAAGGTCTGAATGACAATAAAGTTTCCATGATTCCATGAAATAGGTAGGAAAATAGTTGAAAGTAATGGAAACTGGAGCTAAGACAATGTTATGCGAGAGTTTTAAGAACTTTTTACAGTTCCAAATTTACTTGAAAGATATGTACATGATTCTGTGAAGAGATAAAATTTGAGATTGGTTATAGCCAAAGCACTGGAGAAGGGGTTGTACAAAATTAGAGAATCTAAATGAAATATCAGTTGATCTGATTCATGGCAGTTTGTTTCATGCGAGTCTCTGCTCGCCATACTTTATCTCATCCTGTTCCTCCACAGAAGGAGAAACATTGTTCGTAAGCCCATTTTACTCCTACTCAAGCCTACTCCTTTAAACCTATTAATTATGATTCTGTTATCTAGGTGTGGTGGCCCTGACAGAAAAGATTTGTAAGAGTGCAAGAATACAACCCCAAAATAGAATACAGAAGTGATATTCTATTAATGTGACAGTCCAAAAATGATTTACAACAGTCATTTTAATTCAAAATAGACTGGGTAGGGAGATTTTATCTAAATATGCAAGTTTTAAGGCACAGTTGAAATAAAGGAAGATAATTAGAGAAACTTGGGGTAGGACAACTCAAAGCTTTGGTAGCTAAGTTATGGTCACCACAGAGAAGAGATTCAATTTTAGAATGAGAAAGTCCGATGTTTTGGAGGCTGGAGAAAGGCTACGAGACAAAGAAGTGAGGAAATTCTAAATAAAAGAGAATTTTAAAAATTGCGGCATTGTATCAGATATGAATAACTGGAATCCATTGGATTTTTCAAGAATTACTACGCATATCTTTTCAAATGAAGCATTTTATTGCATTTAAGGCTTTTGAATGGATCTGTCTGTTGACAGAAGAACATATGAAACCTTGATTAAAATCTAATGTGTTGCATAATTTAATAATGATATATTGAAGCTTGACTTTATGAAACGTCTTTGTCGTCAAATGCCTCAAAATGTTTTGCCTCAGTGATTTTCAGGTAAATATACCACCCAGCTACATGAAAAACAAGCTTAGGATGGTTGTCAAAAAGTGTAACGGGTTATGATCGGCATTTCTAGTTTAAGGGTGAGGCAAATGAAACCAGAAACTGCTGTTGTATGGCAAAGGAAAGCAGGTGATCAAGAGGCTGGAATTGGATGACTGGTAAAAGAGGCATTATAAGTTTGCAGCTTGTTACAAATATATTGATGGATACCTCAATGATGATTAAACTTTTTTCCTCGAGTGCAATGAGGGTTTGTTGGCTTGTGAGTAAAGACAGAAGACATCAACCAATACGCCTTGCACACTCAACATGTGTGCTTATTGGACGGAGTGCAGAGACCAAAATTACAGATAAAAAATGTTCACGGCATCAAGGTGAGCGGAACAGCATAGACTGCTTTCACAATTCATTGTGGGATATAAAATTGAATTTGTCATTTAGCACAGTTAATTTGGAACATTGGTTCAGTCCTTGAATGCTGGTGAGGAGTCCTTTGGAAAGTTATTTACTATTTTTGTTAATGGTTTGCTATAATTAATTGCCTTTGTGGATTTTAGGGGAGAGTTAATATTAAAGTACTTTGCTACGATCAGTATCACATGCAGACTAGATAGGGTAAGATAGAAGTTACCCTGTGCAAAATCACATCACGCGTTCGCAACCATGTGTGACTGGTTTAAACATTACAGACATTAACTTGACAGCTTGTATCACCAGATTTAAGAATAACTTTTTCTCTGCTGTTATCAGACTCTTGAACAGTCCTCATAAAAGCAAATACATTTTTCTGAGCTCCCAATGAATCTGTTGCAGCCGGTGAAATTTAAAAAAATAATCTGTGCTTTGCCTGTAGCACGAACACACTATTCTGCACTTTTTTTCTCTTTTTGAACTACCTGTTGTTATCATGTATGGTTTTGATTGTAATAACGTATGGATGATTTTCCTGGGTCGCACGCAAAAAAAGATTTTCACTATCTTTTGGATAATTCACAGCAGGCTTTTAACCTATTGACAAGTCTATGGAATGATTGGATGCACGTGGTCAGATGGAAAGCATACAGCTGCCACACAGATAGCACACAGTGTCAGAAGCAAACACAGTCTCTGGAGATGTGGGGCAGCAGCACTAATTGTTGAACTGCTGTGTAACCAGACCATCTTTTTATTCCACATTGATATCATGAACCAAATTTAAATTCTGCAGTTGCATGAGGTTGAATTTGTTCTGGTGTTACCAGATCATTAGTCCAGAGCTGAGGCTATTGGATTTTGTCTATAGCGGGGTTGCACATAAGGTCATCGGGTCAAAGGGCGTGACGCACGGAGCAGCTCAATCCATGTGGAGGACATGGCTGCATCCTGCACACGTTGTTAACACACGGAACACATACCTTCTTACCTGTTAAAAAACGCCAACATTGTCATTTTTCTGTGCTATAAATATTAGTGGGTGCTGTCATTTGAAAGAGGGAAGGTTTGCTCTGAACCCGAGCACCAAGGTGTAAGCGGCCGAAGGAGTCCATCCCTCGGGACAGTCCCCACTCCCCCCCCCTCCTTTATCGATGATAAAGGAAACAGGCCATTGTCTACAGGTCTTACTGCTTGGGGTAACCAGTTATGTCTACAGGTGTTACACAAAAAGCTGGAGAAACTCAGCGGGTGCAGCAGCATCTAAGGAGTGAAGGAGATAGGCGACGTATTGGGTCGAGACCCTTCTTCAGACAGAACCAGTTATGTCTACAGGTGTTACTGCTTGGGGATCTGCAGTGTGATGTATGTAACGTAATGGGTCCAAAAAAAAATTGTAGAGCTACCTTGATCTTCCTGAACCTTGCAAGTCTGTTCCATTAGGTTAAAGTGTACAGAGATGATTCCAATGCAGACTGTCCGAATTAAGTCAATGAATTACCTGCAGGTTTTAACAAAAGCAAGTGGAGAAATAAGCAAGCAAGACAGGCACAAAGAGTGGGTGCAGCCATTACAGGCCAAACAGCCTCTTTCCATACTGTATAATACTGTTAGTATTGCTGCTGATGATTTTGTTGTGTGGGAAGGAACTGCAGATGCTGGTTTACATCAAAGATAGACGCAAAATGCTGGAGTAACACAGCGAGACAGGCAGCATCTCTGGATAAAAGGAATAGATGATGTTTCGGGTCGAGAGAATGGTCTCGATCCAAAACATCACCCATTCTTTCTCTCCAGAGATGCTGCCTGTCCCGCTGAGTTACTCCAGCATGATGTGGCTCTCTTTGATGATTTTGTTGCCCTGATTCACATAGAGATTAAGGCATGTAAAAATAAATTGATTTTTTTCCTGTTCCTTTCAGTACAGCTCAAAGCAGACTACAATAAAGGACATGTTCTTGTAAAACAGGTATATCTATATTGTTTATTTTATTAGTGTTGTATTTAATATGCACTCTTATTTTTGACATTTTGATTGGATTAACTGTTTCATTGGCAGTGTTAAAGATAATTGTAAGAAGGATATGGAGACTTTTCTACTTGTGTTGTGATCTGGAATGCATTGTGTGAAAGGATGATGGAAACAGTTTGATGGATTTTTTTCAAAAGAGAGTTTGATAGCCACTCGTAAAGGAATATTTTGCAGAGCTGTGAGAGAAGAGCATCATGAGAGTTTAATCGTCTCCTTGAATTGCACAAGCTCTCTGTGATTCTTGATCCCAGGTGATGGAAATGGATTTAATGACAGTTTTGAAAAATGGAATTGGATAAATACCTACAGAGAAATAATTTTCGGGGTTGTGGAGTAAGGGCGGTTTGTGATATTTCTTGAATCGCTCATTCACGAAAAGTAGCCAAATCGTCCTACATCATTGACTATGACTTTTTTGATTATCACTTCAGCTTTTTCACAACATATTTAATGCTGTCAGAAGCCTGAATTTGGGCTTCTGAAGAGATTCCGAATATTGGTGATCAAATTAAAATTTCCTGCAGACTGATCCATTAGCTTCTACGTTGCATTAACTCGTCGTTATGTCTATGCAGTAAACCCTCATCGTACCCAACACCATTATAACGGATTTTGGATATAGCGCACCTGCTAATCTCCACCCCCGACTCAGTCTCCCCAACCATTTAGAGCCCCGACTTCAGACGGCACCCCCGACTCATAAGGTGCACCAATGAGCCCTTCTTTACCCACTGTATCGTCCAGTGACACGGCTGATGTTGCGGCTCATATTGTAGCCCTAGGGACAGCGCTTTCTTTGGGCCACCGTTCCCTCTGTCACTTGCTGTTGCTTTTTGCTGTCGGTGGTGGCTCTGTTCACTCCCTGGTTGGCTGCCGCCACCTCCTCCTGCCGCTCTGTCCACCCAGCCTCTCCACACCCCGCCTCCTCCTCCCCGGTTGCTGACATCACCTTGGAGGCAGCAACAGGTGAGAGCGGAGAGTGCTCCATGGTGACTCCATTGTTGTCGGCAATGGCTTGAAGAAAGGGGTGTCCCACAATAACAGCTGCGTTAATCGGGAAGTAGGGGGTCACTGGTGCAGACCAGCGGCATCAGTGCCTAGTTTCAAGGTGAAATAACACAAAGTGCTGGAGTAATTCAGCAGTCTCAATCAGTCTGAAGAAGAGTCCTGATGTCACCAATCCATGTTTTCCAGCAATTTTGTCTGACCTACTGAGTTAATCCAGCACTGTGTCCTTTTGTGTATTAAACATTAACTGCAGTTCTTTGTTTCAACTATATATAATAACACCGTACACGGTTATAACGGACAGTTCGCAATAACGGATACCACTCCCCCACCCTGTGATCCATTATGATGAGGGCTTACTGTATTCACACTTCAGCTCCTAGTATTATATATTGTCTGCAGAGATACTTCCTTCCCTTCCACTACACAAAATATTTGGGCCGATATTGGTGACTAAAATAAATAATTGTGCAGGTAACTATCTACAAATGTTGGTGACCTAGATTAAAAATAGAAAATCAGAGGATAAATTTGATTAGATATTATTCCCTGTAGTTGAAAAGTCTACAACTAGGAATCAGCTCTGAAGTATTATAAGGAATTTCCTCCTTAAGAGAGTTGTAACTATTTGGAATTTCTACCCCAAGCATTGTAGGTATACAATTACTAAATTTCTTAAAGACTGATATCAATATATTTTGGACCCTATAGAGATTGGATACGGGGATCAAGAGGAAAAATGGACGTGAATTACCGGAATTGTACTGAATGACAGAGCAGATTAGAGGAGTCAAATGGCCTGTAACTAGTTCCTGTATTCTAAAATACAGAAAATGTTCATTCAGTGGGTTTATATACATTTTGTTCTCTTGGTCTCCTCCAAAGTTAGGGATAAATCCAAGTAACATCAATTCAGAAGATTTGGGAAAAGACAGGGAAGTAAAGTTGAAGCCGGGACAAATTCTTCACATCGTCAATCAGCTGTATCCATACACCATAGAGTTTGGAGAAAAAAATCCAGAAAAAAAGAAACTGTCATCAAAGAGACCGCATGAAGAAATTTCTCCTAACAGTGACTCGAGCACATTGAACAAATATCTGAAGACTGATCAGTTGAGTCCAAGGGAGCACAGCCCATGTAATCATAAACCCGAAAGGAAGAAAGAGAAGACAAAGGAAGGACAAACAAGGACTGCTGTGAACAGCGCAGAAGTAACAGAAAAAAAGGTAATTGATGCATTAGATTTAATATGTTACATATTTAAATTGCCCCATAATATCCAGATTATGTCTGCATTTTTGAAACAGAAATACAGTGAACTGTAGTTGCACCAAACAATCAGCAAAGCTAAAGGATAGAAAGTGCTGGAGTAACTAATCGGGTCCGGCAGCATCTCTTGACAACATTTGGAGTTGAGAGGCCTGAGATAAGAACAATAGGCATGAGATTTGATTGAAGAGTTATGGATTGTGAAGCCAGGGAGAGGACGAAAAGGGCAATTTTTTGCACATGTTACTTTGCTGTTCAAGAAGGGAGCAAAGCAAAAGAGGGGAAACTATAGGTTGATTTCAGTGGTTGGTAAGATTTAGAGTCCATTGTACAGGGTGAGGTTTCTGAGTACTTGGAAGCACATGATAAAATAGATCAAATTCAACATGGTTTGGAGAAGGGGAGATCTTGCCAGACAAATCTGTTGGAAGTTAATAGCAGGATAGACAAAGGAGAATCAGTGAATGTTGTATACCTGGATTTTCATAAGGTCTTTGATAAGGTGCAGCACGTAAGGTTGCTAAAGATGAGAGCCCATGATATAGAGGGAAGATACTAGTATAGATAGGAAGCTGGGACTGCTACTCTTCACATTGCATATCAATGATTTGGATGACGGAAGTGAAGGCTTTGTAGCCACGTTTGCTGATGATACAAAGATAGGTATATTGGCAGGTAGTGTAGAGAAAGCAAGGATACTGACCGGTTGGGAGAATGGGCAGAGAAGTGGCAGATGGAATACAGCATAGCAATGTGTGGAGTCATGCACTTTGGTGGTAGGAATAAAGGTGTGTACTATTTTCTAAATGTGGAGAGGATTCAGAAATCGGAGGTGTAAAGGGATTTGAGTGCTGGTGCAAAAGTCCCAAAAGGTTAATTTGCAGATTGAATCGGTAGTAAAGAAGGCAAATGCAATGTTAACATTTATTTTGGGAGGAAGAGAATATAAAAATGGGTGTAATGCTGAGGCTTTATAAGGCGTTGGTCAGACCACATTTTGAACAGTTTTAGGCCCATCGCCTCAGAATAAAAGGACATACCTTTAGAAAGGAGAAATTTCTTCAGTCAGAGTGAATCTGTGGAATTCATTGCCACAGACGGCTGTGGAGGCCATGTCGTTAGGTATTTTAAGGCAATATTGACAGATTCTTGATTAGTAAGGGTGTCAAAGGTTATGGGGAGAAGGCAGAAGAACGGGGTGGAGAGGAAAAGAGAGATCAGCCATAATTGAATGGCGGAGTAGACTCGATGGGGCGAATGGCATACTTCTGCTCACTGTGGCAATGTAGGAGGCCCAGGGCAGAAAGCTCAGTGTACGAATGGGAAGGTGAGTTAATATGGTTAGCAACCGGGAGCTGCAGTAGTCCTTGGTGGACTGGTTGCTAACCATTTTAACTCCCCTTCCCATGCACACACTGACCTATCTGTCTTGGGTCTCCTCCATTGCCAGAGTCTGGTCACATGCAAACTGGATGAACACATCTCATATTCCGCTTGGTAAAACGTTGTTCTCCGAGTTTAGGGAACCTCTAACTAACCTCCCACCTTTCCCCATCTGTACTCCCACCTATTGGCAGGATAGATTAGAGGGAGGTTACTTGGGTGGAACTGAGAAGTGGGAACGGTGTAGCAACACTTTTAGGGGTGTATTATAGACCGCCAAATGGTGAGCGAGAATTGGAAGAGCTAATATGTAAGGAGATAGCAGATATTAGTAGTAAGCACAAGGTAGTGATTGTGGGAGATTTCAATTTTCCAAAAATAGACTGGGAAACACATTCTGTAAATGGGCTGGATGGTTTGGAGTTTGTTAAATGTGTGCAGGATAGTTTTTTGCAGCAATACATAGAGGTATCGACCAGAGAAGGGGCAGTGCTGGACCTCCTGTTAGGAAATGAGGCAGGTCAGGTGACGGAGGTATGCGTTGGTGAGCACTTCGGGACCAGTGATCACAATACCATTAGTTTCAATATAATTATGGAGAGAGTCAGAACTGGACCTAGGGTTGAGATTTTTGATTGGAGAAAGGCAAACTTTGAGGGAATGCGTAATGATTTAAAAGGAGTGAATTGGGACATTTTGTTTTATGGGAAGGATGTAGAAGAGAAATGGAGGACATTTAAAGGGGAAATTGTAAGAGTACAGAATCTTTATGTCCCTGTTCGGTTGAAAGGAAATAGTAAAAATCGGAAAGAGCCATGGCTTTCAAGGGAAATTGGACAGTTGGTTCGAAAAAAGAGAGATATCTACAATATTTATAGGAGGCATGGAGTAAATGAGGTGCTAGATGAGTATAAAGAATGTAAACAGAATCTTAAGAAAGAAATAAGAAAAGCTAAAAGGTGGCAAGAAAGGTGAAAGTAAATCCAACGGGTTTCTACGGCTATATTAATAGCAAAAGGATAACGAGGGATAAAATTGGACCATTAGAGAGCCAGAATGGACAGCTATCTGCAGAGCCAAAAGAGATGGGGGAGATATTGAACAATTTCTTTTCTTCAGTATTCACCAAGGAGAAGGATATTGAACTCTGTGAGGTAAGGGAAAAAAAGTAGAGTAGCTATGGAAACTATGAGATTCAAAGAGGAGGAAGTACTGACACTTATAAATATAAAAGTGGATAAGTCTCCAGGTCCTGACAGGATATTCCCTAGGACATTGAGGGAAGTTAGTGTAGAGATAGCAGGGGCTATGACAGAAATATTTCAAATGTCATTAGAAACGGGAATAGTGCCGGAGGATTGGCGTACTGCGCATGTCGTTCCATTGTTTAAAAGGGGTTCAAAGAATAAACCTACCAATTATAGACCTGTTAGTTTGACGTCAGTGGTGGGCAAATTAATGGAAAGGATACTTAGAGACAATATATATAAGCATCTGGATAAACAGGGTCTGATCAAGAACAGTCAACATGGATTTGTGCCTGGAAGGTCATGTTTGACAAATCTTCTTGAATTTTTTGAAGAGGTTACTAGGGAAATTGATTAGGGTAAAGCAGTGGATGTTGTCTATATGGATTTCAGTAAGGCCTTTGACAAGGTTCCCCATGGAAGGTTGGTTAAGAAGGTTCAATCTTTGGGTGTTAATGGCGGAGTAGCAAGATTGATTCAACAATGGCTGAATGGGAGATGCCAGAGAGTAATGGTGGATGGCTGTTTGTCAGGTTGGAAGCCGGTGACCAGTGGGGTGCCTTGGGGATCTGTGTTGGGTCCACTGTTGTTTGTCATGTACATCAATGATCTAGATGATGGGGTGGAAAATTGGATAAGTAAGTATGCAGATGATACTAAGATAGGTGGTGCTGTGGATAATGAAGTAGATTTTCAAAGTCTGCAGAGAGATTTGGGCCATTTGGAAGAGTGGGCTGAAAGATGGCAGGTGGAGTTTAATGCTGATAAGTGTGAAATGCTACATCTTGGCAGGACAAATCAAAATAGGACGTACATGGTAAATGGTAGGGAATTGAGGAATGCTGTGGAACAGAGGGATCTAGGAATAACTGTGCATAGTTCCCTGAAGGTGGAATCGCATGTAGATAGGGTGGTAAAGAAAGCTTTTGTTGTGCTGGCCTTTATAAATCAGAGCATTGAATATAGTAGGGAAGTAAGGTTAAAATTGTACAAGGCATTGGTGAGACCAATTCTGGAGTATGGTGTACAATTTTGGTCGCCTAATTATAGGAAGGATGTCAACAAAATAGAGAGAGTACAGAGGAGATTTACTAGAATGTTGCCTGGGTTCCAGCAACTAAGTTACAGAGAAAGGTTGAACAAGTTAGGTCTTTATTCTTTGGAGCGCAGAAGGTTAAGGGGGGACTTGATTGAGGTCTTTAAAATGATGAAAGGGATAGACAGAGTTGACGTGGATAATCTTTTCCCATTGAGGGTAGGGAAGATTCAAACAAGAGGGCATGACATGAGAATTAAGGGACAGAAGTTTAGGGGTAACATGAGGGGAAACTTTACTCAGAGAGTGGTGGCTGTGTGGAATGATCTTCCAGCAGAAGTGGTGGAGGCAGGATCTATTTTAACATTTAAAAGTAAAGTGGATAGGTATATGGACGGGAAGGGAATGGAGGGGTATGGTCTGAGTGCAGGTAGATGGGACTAGGGGAAAATAAATGGTCGGCACGGACTGGAAGGGCCGAGAAGGCCTGTTTCCGTGCTGTAATTGTTATATGGTTATTTCCATCCCATCCAAACTGCTACTTTCCTCCCCCCTGGCTTCACCATCCACAACTCTTGAACCCTGTCTCACCCCAATTGTTCTTAGCTCTGACATCCATGTTCCAACCATATGCCTGTCAAAAAAATCCTTTTAGTCTGTGTTAACTTATTACTTGCCATGCTTTCACCTGCCTTTCCCCTTTTCCAGCTTTCATCTTTAACCCTAATGCAAAGCTAAGTTCTTTGCCGAAAGACACAATTAATATTTCAGGTCGATTACTTTACATGACAACTTCTTGATGAAAAACATGGACCTGTATTACTAACTTAATTTCTTGCTTCAAAACTACTGGCTGTCCCGCTGAGTGCTTCCAGTATGTTCTGTTTTTATTTCAGGTCTCATGAATCAATGCTTTTCCATTGTACAATTACTATCTTCTCAGTTATTTCTGATTTAGATTTTTTTGAGAAATAGACAATACTTCTTTAAGTAGATTTATTATATGTATTTTTATTAGATGTATTATACAATTATAATATGCAGGATATTAGATCCCGATTGTTTATCATAAATAAAGGTGTTATTCGGGGAACAGGAGGAGCAGGATACAATTTGTGTTGACTTAACATCTTAATGGCTTGGCATGCATGTACTAGATCCAAGAAGCTATTAGTCTACCATTTTTACAGAATGTACATTAAGGCATAGCCATAAACAGTAATTATCGCAATATCTAACTTTGCTTCTTCAGGATATTCAGGGAATGTGGCAGCAAGGACTAAAATATGCCATGCAGGATCCAACGTGCCAGGTATGACATTTTCACAATTATGTGTTATTTATAACAGATTAGCTGGAAAGATATAAGTAATTGCCAAAATACATTAAAAGTGGATAAAAGTGATTGATCATGCAATCCATGGCAGAGAAGTAGAAATTTTAGTATTTTAAATTGATGGGTTTGCTTGACCTCCATATTTACCCTTTTATTGACTTAAAACTGAATTGTTTGCTTCTTAACTTGCACCAAGTCCCAATCACCTCATTGCCTATGTGCTTACTGACATGCACTGACTCATGATTAAGCAGCGGCTCCATTTCAAATCTCTCAGATAAAAACAGAAAATGCTAGAAATGTTTGGTAGGTGAAGAGAGAAACAGTTAAACTTGCAGGTCCATGACCTTTTGTCAAAACTGGGAATGAAAAAAAAAATTGGCTTTCAGTAACTGAGGTTTGAGTGGAGAGGGCTAGGTAGAACAAAGGGCATATCTCTGAATGGATTGTTGTGCATTTTCCTCTGTGATGTATTGTTGATGGCAAAGCTATGGGATATTCCCAGCAGGCCTGGATATACTAATGGAGAGTGGAGAAACTGAGTCAAATCACAAAACAAATGAATAACTGATAGAAATGGTCAGCTTTGATACAGGTAGAAATAAAGAGCAAGTTACCAAAAATTGTAAAAATTGATTTTGAGTCGAGAAGGCTACAACATGCCCACATTGAGGCTGTGTTGTTCTGCAATCTTGTGTTTTGCTTTGTTATATTAGTGCAGGAGGCCATAGACAGTTTGTGATAGTGGGATGGAAAACTAAAGTAGTAGGCAACAGGAAGCTCGGGGTCACTTTTGTGGACTCGATATAGGTGCTTTGCAAAACAATCACCCAGTTAACATACAATTTTCATTTATAAAATGCCTATTGGTTATTAATAGATGAATGGTTTTGCAGATGAATACAAAAATATTGTACTTTAATTTCAGGTATATAAAGATGACACTGTTGTAGCAATGAAGGATAAATATCCGAAGGCTCGTTTTCACTGGCTTGTTTTACCGTGGGAACCTATCCCCAGTTTAAAGGCTGTAAGAAGGGATCACTTAAATTTGCTGCAACACATGAATGATGTTGGAGAAAAGCTGGTGCAAGAAAGTCTGGATTCCAAAGCATTAAAATTTCGATTGGGTTACCATGCTATTCCCAGCATGAGGTAAGGTGAACACGCTAAAATTGGAGCATGCTTTATAGTGTTCATCCAATGGAACCAAATCTATTTTTGGTCTTGTGAAATAACCTTGCACTTGCTTTGGTGAACCCCTGGTTTGAAAATAAATGGCTGGGAAGTACCTTTGCTGCTGCTGGGTTTTATGTCCTAAAGGATCATTTACAATGTTGCTTATTTTTCCATCTTAGAACAAGTACTTACATTTATAAAGAATCTTTAAGGTAACAAAATATATTAATGGGCTTTACCTCAGCATGGGTCAATGAATGTATGGAAAGGAGCTGCATTAAAACATATTGAGAAAGGTGGCTGAAAGCTTGGTCAATTGGTATTTTAAAGGAAAGAAGATGGAGAGTTGAAGAGGTTTAGGGATGATTCCCAGAGTTTGGGTTTCAAGCAGCTGAAGTCACCAATGGGAGAACAATTTGAAATTGGTAATGTTTGTACCTCAGAAATGGGGAAATGCTAACGGCTTGTGCTGCTATTTGTCTGCTTTCACAATTTTTTTTTGTTGCATTTTTTAGAGTCAAAAAAAGAAATATCAATAACAGACCCATAATTCAAAGTAAATTGAACTACTTAATCTATGTAGGTGCAGACATTTACAAGAGCCATGGTTTAGTTTTTGTCTATACTGCACACTACTTTTCTTTCAATTTGGATTTTGTGTCAAACAATTTGCAGCGTGACACAGAATATGTAAAGGAGAATTCTAGTGCTATTGCTATCTTAAACACATTTAAATTTGCCTGCAAATTGCAGTGACTTCCAATTTTTGTGTGCCTTATTAGTCTTTGCAGAAACAGCTCCACACACAATGAGTTAATTTGAAGACGAGTGCCTCAAGTGAAGACTCTTACACAATGCTGTGCAGGAATTGAGCTGAAAGGATTTTCTTTGGTAGAATTACAGACTTATGGTGACCAAGCCAGAAGTATATAAATATCCCATATTCTTCATTTAGTATCTTAACCATTTGACTGAATCACAGGACTTTGCATTATTGACAATATTAAAAATCTGGGGGAGGTGGGACATCATATCCTCTGCAGTTCTGGATTGTTATACTGGAATAGATCATTTATCATTATCTGCCTCATCTATTAAATGTGGTTTTTTTTTCAAATTGGCTTCTTCCTTTAAAGTGAGCAAAATTGCACAATTAAATGTCAAGTACGTCATTATGTTTGTGACATACCTGCATGTATTTTTTTTACACCGGTATTCTTTTTTGAAACCATATACGCACATATTCTTTTTTGAAACCATGCTTTATCAGACTAAAATTAGTTCTTGCAACCTGGGCTGTGCTTGGTTACTGAATAATGATTGATATAAAAAAAACTATACAAAATTCTTAATGAAAGTGTTTATCCTAACACTTTCTCTCTTAAAAGTATTTCTTCTTAAACTTTCTTTGAGTAAAACCATTTCCTTTAAACGTGTGTGAATAACAGAAAGCCAATTTTGTCCTAATGATTGAGACACCTTTACTTTGTTTTATAGTGAATCATATGCAAAAAGAGCAGTAGTTATGTCCCCCCTAAAGCCAATTATGCAACCCTTGGTTAAGGCTAGAATTTTTCATTTTGTGTACCTTTGCTGCAGTTCATGGAATATAATTATTGTTGGGTAAAATTGAATATTTTCAATTACTAAAAAAAGGTTGCATAAATGCTTCCAGTTTGGGTTTCTATCGTAAATTACGGGTAATTGTAATTAATCCTTTATACTCAAAATCATCTCTGCCCCACTCCCCCCAGTTTTGTATTGCTTTGAAAAGTAGATTTGGTTACTGCGCACACAATAATAGTGGGCGGTGATCTTTGCACACTTTTTGCATATTAAAATCTGTGATCATTGATTTGTTCTCAGTTTCGAATTGAAAGACTGACTATCCACAAGAGCAAAATGTTCCAATGATTCACAACATCTCCATCTTAAATTTCAATCCCATATCATGAGGCCATGCGCAATGGTCCTACACATTCAGTTTAAGGGAAACAACTTCATGGGGTCCAATCCATAAATCCCCTGCAATTAGTATAATTATTTCGGGGTACTGGTTGATAGTTAAAAGGTTGTTGAATATTTAATAACTGTAAATTTTCTTTTACCAGTCACTTGCATCTCCATGTTATTAGTCAGGATTTTGATTCCCCCAGCTTGAAGACAAAAAAACATTGGAATTCATTTAATACAGATTATTTCCTGGAATCCCAAGGTAAGAGGAGCATCCATCTTCTGCAATAATTTTCAAACTTTTTACATTGTGGGTGTATTGTCTGACACTTATTTCAATTTCTGCAAGGTCAAAGCAACTGTTTTGGCTCTCATACACTTCACTGGTCAGACATGCGGTAGATTAAACCTTCTGAGAATAATATGCACAACTTGCACATTTTTCAAAAGACACATGATTTTTCTTTTGAAATTAGTATTATCAACTAGCATTTTTAATGAATACATCAACAAATGTAGATTTTTCATTACAAACTAATACTTTAAGTAAGTGAACTAATATGGATATTATGCGAATGAACGAAACTGTAGAACAAAGTTAAATAGTAAGATTAAACGAGAACTTACCAGTTTGAAGTTTGATCTTTATTTTATGAGGTGTTACGATGAGGGATTACGTGAAGACCCCACCAGCACGCATGCGCGACATTCTTCAAAGCAGTGGTGTGAAATCACAGAACAAACAGTCACAATGACTGACATAGTAAGAGAAAAAGAGAACTTTCATACCAGGTGATCTTTATAATAGAGGGTCGGGAGCGGAGGGCACGTAATCCCTCATCGTAACACCTCATAAAATAAAGATCAAACTTCAAACTGGTAAGTTCTCGTTTAATCTTACTATTTTACTTCGGAGTCACGTGAGTGACTACGTGAAGATTTCAAAGCTTTGTGATTTCATGCCCTGGAAGCTCCATGCTCACACACCGCTAAAGCTGGGATAAGAGGATGGACGTGATTCAGACAAGACACTGGCTGAAAAACAAAACAGGTATTTATTCATACCAAACACAATATTGTGTCCCATAAGGGTTATTTATCTGGCAGCACTTAAAATCCTCCCTGCATAATTGCCAGGGGAGGTCACGGGTTTGTTGTAAAAGCGGTGGAAGGTTCTCTCATTGTTCCAACCCGCTGTGGCCAGGATGTGATCCAGTGGTACCTCCATCCTTCTAGCCGCCGAGGTGGATGCTGCCCTGGTGGAGTGAGATTTATACACATTAGTATCCACCCCTGCCGCATCCAGAACCACCCTTAACCATCTGGAAATGGTTTGCACCGTGACCCTGTGATGAGGCTTCTTGTGACTGACAAGCAAAGCTGTTTCCGTGCCTCTTAGATCTTTAGTGACTGAAATGTATCGCAGAATCAATGTAACGATACAAAGACGGGTGTCCGCTGGGTAAGCCAGGAACTCCAACGTATGTCCAGACACTCCGGGTCGATCTTGCTTCAATAGTCCCTGCACCTGGAATGTGATCTTCCCATTGGTAATTGCCATGGCATCCAGACTGAGTTTGTGCAGGGACTGGACCCGTTGCGCCGTGATCAGTGCCATAATCATGACCATTTTGTAGGTTAATTTGGCCAAAGGGAGTCCCGTGTTCGGTGTCCATCCTCTCAGCATCGTCAATACCGTGCTGATGTCCCAGGTATGGCTATATCTGGGACTGGGGGGATTGGAATTAAATATTCCCCTCATAAATTTGGATACTAGGGGATGTGACCCAATTCCCAATTGGTCACTCCCCTTGCCCAAGTAAGACGATAGGGCACTCCTGGCACAGTTAATGGCGCTGTAGCTTAGACCCTCATCGTAATGAAGGGTAGCCAGAAACTCCAGCACTTCCGTGATGGTGGCGGTTTCGTATGTTGTTTTGGTAGTCACGCAGAATCCTTCCCATTTCCTGATGTAGGTCAGGTACTGCTTCCTTGTGGACTCTCTGCAGGCTGCCGTGATGGTATCAATGGTCCTGTTGGAGAGTCCGAATCCATGAAGTTGCCGTTTTAAAATCTGCAAATCAATAATCCCATGCGGTCATGACATGGATGACATTCTCCTGTAACAGGATGAACAAGCAGGCTAGGTCTTTTATTCACCCTGATACAGGGTTCTGTGGCCATCTTCTGTACCAGAGGGAACCATGGTTGAGTAGGCCAGTCGGGCACTACCAAGATACCCGATGCGGAGTCTTGCTTGATTTTTTGCAAGACCCGACTGATGAGGCAGAAAGGGGGGAAAGCGTAGCAAAATAAATCCCCCCAGTGTAGCGAGAAAGCATCCATCGCTACTGCCCCCGGGTCTGGTTCCCAAGCAACATACGTTGGTAGTTGGTGATTTAGCCTGGACGCGAAAAGGTCGATATCTGGTATCCCATAACGTTCTACAATATCTGCGAACACATTCCGATCCAACATCCATTCTATGTTGTCGTTGAATTTCCGTGACCTGGTGTCTGCCACTGTGTTTAGTTTACCTGAAAGGTAAGTTGCGGAGATCCAAATTTCTCTTTGCAGACACCAGTGCCAGATATTGTTGGCCAATTCATCACACGATATCGACTTTATTCCGCCCATGTGGTTAATATAGGCTACCACCGTGGTGTTGTCAATCTGTATTCTGACATGAACTTTGTGCATGTTAGTGCAGTATGCCTTAAGGCCGTGAAATGCTGCCAGCATTTCTGAATAGTTAATCCCTAAGTTTTTAAATAGGGTTAACTCTGGTGCACTCCATCTACCTCCACAGCTAGAGGTAGTGTTAGTAGCTCCCCACCCTATGGCACTGGCATCCGTTTGTAAGGTGATCGAGGGGTTGGTGATAGTAATGGGTTTGGAACAATTTTGGGCATTACCCATCCACCAATATAATTCGGCTTTTGCCTTTCCTGGAATTTTCATGGGCCTATCAAAATGGCCAGCATGATTTTTGAGCGCTGTAATTTTGGCTCTTTGTAAGTTTTGGTAATGTAAGGGCCCATGTTGTGCTGCAGGAAATGCAGCTACTATCTTCCCAATCACCCTGGCCACCTGCCGAATGGATGGGACCTTAATGCCAATGAGGCTCCTGCAAGCCTCTATCAGGTCTTCCACCTTGCTTGGTGGTAACGTGACAGACATTTGCACTGAGTCAATAATGAACCCCAAATATTTCATGGTGGTAGAGGGTTCCAATATTGATTTATCTGGATGTATCGTAAACCCCAGTTTCTGAAAAAGATGTTTCGTGGCTGTGACTGCCAAAGTAGCCATTTCCAAATTCTCCCCCACTATGAGGATGTCATCAAGATAGGCCATAACAGTATGATTCTGTTTCCTTAAATAGGCCAAAGCTGGTTTCAATATCTTGGTAAACAATCTGGGTGCTGACGATAGCCCATTAGGCAAAGCTTTATATTGCCATAATTGTCCCATCCAGATAAATTTTAAGTATTTCCTATGATCCTTGTGTATGGGTACTGAATAGTATGCATCTTTGAGGTCAACGCATGCCATGTAGTACCCATTGGCTATAAGCTGTATAGCAGTGTCGAAGGTGTCCATTTTAAAATGAATATACTGGACAGAAGTATTCAGGTCGGTCAAATTTATGATGATGCGGCAACCGCCATCTTTTTTGTTTTTAGTGAATATATTAGACACGAACTCCTGAGGTTCTTTAATGGCCTTCTCAATTACCCCTTTTTCTCTCAACCTCTGTAGTTCAGCATGCCCTGCTGCCTTATCTCTATGAGAAAGGACGAATTTCCGACTAGGTGCATGCTGTACCGGGGTAGGGAGTTCGTGAATAAATTCAATTTTGTAGCCCTGAATATTCCTGAGTATATAAGGATCAGAGGTAAAAGTGAGCCAATTCTCGAGGAACATGTGCAACCTGCCCCCTATGCAAAGTGAATTTGGGCCAGTAGTGTTCCTGGGGATCCCAGACCCACCTACCTCCATGGTTACTGCCGGTGTGGTGGTTTCTGGCCTTGCTTCCTCGGCTGGTTGTAGGTGTTCTGGGAGTGGCGCATCTTCCAAGGAGGCCGGCCTGGGCCTTGGCCTAAAAAAGACCGCTGAGCAGGTATGCCGGCCTTCGAGCTTTCACCACTGGCAGACCTGTTAGGGTAACTCTGCCCGGTGGGTGCGTAGGGGTGCGTTCTGTGTGGGTGATGAGGCTTAGTGTACCCAGGTACTTTAATAAGGCCCAAAGCCTTAGCCTCCTCGTCCAGATCTTTAACCTGTTTGGGGAGATCTTCCCCGAATAGCAGGCTTGGAGGCTGAGTCTTCCCAGGCTTACACAACCCCGCGAACTTGGGGTTAAGCGCCGGCTTTATAATGCTTTTCCTGAAATTATTTATTTCATACTGTGTGTTGCACAGTAAGGCCAAAGCATCTTGTAGTTCTTCCGGCATATCCACTCCCACTGCTGTTCTGGCTACTGCAGTAATCCCAGCGGTTAGGAGCTTCAGGATCTTCTGAAGTTTCATCTCCTGCCCTCTACTCGAGGGGCTCATGTTTCCCCATATCGGGTTGTTTACCGCGGGTACATTTAATGACTTGCAGTTTTCCAGCGCCATGTAATTTGTCTGCTGTGGCATTGATGGCCTGTTCCTGAAGTTGGTTAGTGGCCATATAATCAATGCTGGCAGCCAGCTTGGGGTGGATGGGTAGGCCCTTCTGGTTGGGCATGGCATGTTTGCTCACCACATCCATATAATCTTCACACACCCCTGACGCTGCAGGTGCTTCAGCCAACTCCCCTTCTTCTGGGTCAGCCCAGTTCTGACCCTCAATGCTCCCCTGTATAGAAGGGGATACATTTGGCAGTCCTCTAAGGGAACTTGCCGTGGGCCTACTAGGGGTCCCACTGTGATCCTGCCCCTGCTTAAGCAGGTCACGTTGGAGCAGCTGCTCCATCATCCGCTCAATGCGGTCAAGGCGACCTCCGTCGCTGCCTGCGAGCGGGGTGCCCTCGGGACCGGACTCCGCTGAGTCGGCCCCGGCCGACTTCCGGGTAGTTTTCCCCGACCGTGGCGTACCAACGGTCTCAAAGTCCGAAAAGTCGGGAGCTGCAGGTAGAACCTGTAGCTCTGGAGAGGCGGTTCTCCGTTGGCTGTTGTCCTTAGCCGCTGATTTGCCCGCCGCTCTCTTAGATTTTCTCCCTTCCATACTGGTTGACTCACTCCTTCGGTGAGACTTACCTGGCGTGAGCTTTTTAAACTCACGCTGGAGGAGCCCCGCTCCTCCCGACCGTCGCTTCCGCATGCGTACGACGATATGTCGCGCATGCATGCTGGCGGGGTCTTCACGTAGTCACTCACGTGACTCCGAAGTAAAATCTTAATTTTCCTCTAGATTGCTAGAAAGGTTTATTTTAAGTTATGAACCTTTGGTGGTGAATGGAATATATGAACATTTTAAGGCATCACAATTTGCTATTTATTCTAGGGTAGTAGTTATTACAAATAAGCAAAGTATTTTTAATTATCAAATTTGTAATATTGATATATTCAAAATATTGGTGTTTATGCTCTTTACAAATCACCCCCTTTTCAACTCACACTTTCAGCATTTCTTCCTCTTCCTTTCTTTCGCGTGTATTTATCTAGCCCATTTTTATATGCATCAATAAACATGCACGTAAGAAATAGCAGGAAACTGTCATTTGACTCCTCTCATCAGTTTCACAATTCAAAAGGAATACGGATTGATTTATTCTTTCAGCACCTGTATGTACTATCCTATATCCCTTGATTGCCCTAACATCCAAAAGTCCACTATTTCCGTTTTGAATATTTATAATGACTGAATCTCTTGTACTTTCTTGGGTAGAGAATTAAAAAAACTGACTATTCTCATCTCAGTCCTAAATGGCTGAATCTTTATTTTGAAAGCATGACCCATGGATCCAGATAACCCAACAAGAGAAATATAATTTCTATGTCTATTCTGTCTAGTAGAGTACAAATTGTGTTTGTTTCAATTAGATCATCTCACATTATTTTAAATGTTACCGAATCTGCTTAATCTCATCTCAACGGACAATCCATTCAACCCAGGAATCAATCTGATGAGCCTTCATTGCACACTCTCTGCTGCAAGTATATCCTCCTTTACACAGCGAGACAAGACTTCTGTACACATTTCAGTTGAAGTCTCACTCTTGAGAAGGTGGTGATGCTACCTTCTTGAAGACCTGCTGTCAAGCACATGAAGGAATTCGTTAATGCCGTTAGATTGGAAATGCCAAGATTTAGATAAATCCAGCGATGAGGCAGTATATTTCAAGGTCAGGATATCATCCAACTTGGAAGGGTATCTGGTGACAGTGGAGTTCCCATGAACCTCATGTTCGAGGTTGTGGACAATTGGATCCATGCGGCACTCATCAACCCAAATATGACCCATTATGCCTATTATTTTCTGTTCGTTCATTATTTTTTTAAATCCATGAAAGTGCATTATCCCCCAAGCACATGTGCTTTAATTTTAGTTATTAACTTCCTTATTGAAAGCTTCTGATTGTTCAAAGACACCACATCTACTGGCTAATCCTTACCAATTCATCAAATTACAGAGTTTAAAAAAAATCTGACATTGTCAAACATGATTTGCCTTTCATGAATCCAGTTTGCACTACTCAATCCTGTTATTATTTCATTGCTTGATTAAGATATTCTAGCATCCCTCCCACCTGATGTCCTACTAACTGATCAGTAATTTCTGATTTTATTCTCCTTTCTTTATTAAATAGAGATTAACATTTGTTATCTTCCAATTTAAGGAAACATATCTAGGATCTAAATTTTTGATTTTTGGGAGATTATAACCAGTACATCCACTATCTTCATTGCCACCCCTTCCATCTCTTGGATGAAAGACATTGGGTCCTTTGATACTATTGCCATTTAAAACACATTTTAATTCCACCCACCTTTTAATGTTCATTTCTTTCAGGTCCTCGTTCATTTTTTGGATTTTCACTATTACTGAAAGGGGAAATTTCATAAGACTCTAAAAAAAATGATCTGCACTTTCTTATTTCTTAATATAACTGCACTTCAGTTTGTAAGGGACCTCCATTAGATTTTGCTAATCATTTCTACATGTCAAAGGAAGCTCTCACAGCTTTCTAGCTTAATAGCGTACTCTGTTTTCCCTTTCTTTATCTAGCTTAGTCTTCCTTTGCTAAATTTGGAAATGTTTGCAATCCTTTGGTCACTGTAGATCTTGGCAACATTGTAAGCTTTTTTCCAGCAGTATTGTATCTAACTTGTGTTAACAGTTTTATTTTCACCTTGAGCATATTGGTTTTCGTGATTACCTGGCCCCTTTGCACATGCATGTGATTTGGAAAAGGGTTGAGAATGGATCAAGATTATTTCACATGACTGCTTTGGCAAAAGGTATTTGCCTTTAATGTGTGGCAAGGATTGCAAGTAGACTTTGGTTCCAAAAGACAGCTTTTGAACAATTGTCTACCTTGCACATCTCTTCCTCCTGGATATATATTTTTTAATGCAGGCATTTGGAAACTACCAACCCTTCTCAATTTAAATGAATACTAATGCTTGTATTTTCTTAATTTAACTAGATGTGATGAAGATGGTGGAACAGAATGGAAAGATAACTGTCAAGGAAGGAATATCTGAGTTGTTAAAAATGCCACTAATGTGCCATGTCTGCCAACAGCAAATATCCACCATTCCACAATTGAAAGAACATTTGAAAAAACATTTCTCCTAAAGTTTAGCAATTTAATTGGGTCCATTTGGTGTTCCTATATCATTCACTTGCCTATTATTAAGAAGCATTCTGGTGAACTTCTCCAACAATGTGTGTGCCAGGGAAACACTTCAGCGTCGCATATTTGGTTGTTGGCTATGCTTGAGTTGGTAGCAAACCTGCCTCTGGGTCAGGAGGTCGTGGGTATATATCCCACGGTCCAAAGACTTGAGCTCTAACATTTAAGTTAACCCTCAAATCAATTACTGCTATACTAAAACGTACAGCTTTTAGGATAAGACATTAAACTGTGGCCTTGGCTGGGTGCTACAATGAATGTAAGATGTTCCATATTATTATTTAAACAGATTATGTGATCAATAATAGAAATGCTTTGTGGGATGTGTTATATACATATTAGTTGTAGCTGCAAAGCATTTTGAGGTGCCTAAAGATCGTTAAAGATACTACACCAATGTAAGTATTTTACAAAGCTTTTGATGACCAATTATATTATCTTGCTGGAAGGTCTCAGCAGGTCAGGCAGCATCTGTGAAGTGAAAAATTCAGATGACTTTTCGGGCAGGGACTCTTCTTTAGAATTTAATTTCCCTCCACAGATTCAGATTGGAAATTGTTTTCCAGTGGGGGCTTTTTCAACTGTTAACTTGCAATTTACATTCTGGATTTACAGCTAACGTAATGGTCTGGGTATTGAAGTCAACGATGCAAAGATCGGTATTACATTACATTTTCCATTTATTATAGTACTGATAACCTGACACCTGCAAAGTTATATATGCGGGATCCATCTCTCACTCCCGAGAATGGGAATAATCACTTATTTTGATTAAAGAAGCCTGATCAGTATGCATTGGAGGGAGTAAGTAGGTCCTAACTTTATAGTACATTAAATTATTCCACATTCCAATTACAAAATAGTAATGCTTCCTTAAAATAAAGAACTACAAATTATGCTATACTTACCCCTCTGTACATAATAATCATCCTTGTCTAATTTAATACACGTCATTATCCCTATACTTATGTACTTTATTCTGGATAAAATATTGCAGGTTAGACTCACAGCTGATTTATGTTAAAAACCTATATCTGAAGAGTAAACGGTTACTGATTTTAAAAAGCAAAGCTATAAATTTTTAATTGAAGTTAATTTATACTTTGGTTACACTATTTGGAACAAATACTATTATGAAAAGTTGTACAAATATTAATAAGTGAGTATAACTTGTATTTGCTGAATTAAATGATGAATTTGAAATGATGACTCCAGTAACTTAATAGTTAGAATCTATATTCCAAAAACATTGTGTGTTGAATTCCTAGTCATTGCCTCTCAAGTGACTTGTTTACTGCTGGGACAGCACTTGCTTGAAGCACTATCAGTGAGTCGGGGCCAGGGCTACAAGCAGAGTTTTATTTCTGATCATATTTAGTTGGAAGTGACTGTGTGCCTGGAATCCTACACCCAACATGTTTTAGTGATTCCTGAACAAATGACCACTGAAGCAAAAAAAAGTTTGTGATCAACTATAAAGCACTGTCTAGCCATCCCCATTTGAGACTCCCTGCTCAGTTTTATGACAATCACCATGATATATATCATTTACAATCAGATCAAAACATCTAAGTAAACCAGGTTCCTGTTCAGTAATGAATGATGTTTAGAAAGTCACTTTAGCATTTAAACGTTTTGGGAAGATTTCCTGAGGATGACTGGGATTTGATGCTGGAGTTACACAGGGTAGTGATAGGCTCTCTGGCCCAACTCGTCTATGCCGGCCAGGTGTCTTCCTGAGCCAGTCCAATTTGTCAGCATTTGGCCCTTTTCACTCCAAACCTTCATTATCTATGCATCTGTCTAAATGTCTTTTAAATGTTGTATCTCCCCCTACCACATCTTCTCCTCTCTCTGTGGGGAAATACGGGCTCCTCTAGTCTCCCCGAAAACGTTCTCCTCTCACCTTTAACCTGTACCCTTAGATTTAACAATTCTACCCTTGAAAAAGGATTGTGATAATCCCTTATAATTTTATAACCCTCTATAAGGACATCCCCTCTGCATCTTTTGCACCAGTAAAAATAATTCCTGCTTTCCAATTTCTTACAACACCAGCCCTCCACTCCTGGCAACATTCTTGTTAATCATTTGCACCCTCTGTGGTTTAATCATAAACGTATTACATTATGGCAACCAGAACTGCACAATGTTCCACACAATATTATGCACATGTATCTACTAACAACAGTTGGGGTGAACTGATGATTCCAGAGGATGAAGGCCATGATATTGTTGAATAATCAAATGCTCAGCTGGATATTTGGGAAGTCGACCTTGGGTGAGGTGGCAAAAAAATAAGAATGCAACCAAATAAACATTTGGGCAGTTAACAGATCAGCAATATTAGACAATTATGGTATGATTGGTTGTTTTGTCAATGGGTGCAGAGAAGGTGTAGAATGTTCCTTTGGTTTGGAACATTTCAGCATATTGGGAGATGTAGAACACTAATTGGACATTCAGTTGTGATTACAGGAGAGATCACACAAAGGTAACCAAACCTTTTTTTTGGAGAGTAAAGTGAATTTAGAGGCGAGTAGTGACACCAAAGATAAAAATAAAATAGTGGGAGATAAAAGTTAAAAGTTGAGATAGGA
The DNA here is from genome assembly GCA_963514005.1 of Raja brachyura. The sequence continues at coordinate 100,234,587 of OY740783.1, read as the reverse complement.
TCTGCCTGAGAGAGTTCAGTTGCTGACCAAGAAGAAAGACTGCAGATGCAATTGAACAGATTCTTTATTTTTGTGGAAAAGAAACTAATGAGCTCTTACCAAGGCACAATTATTTCTGCCCCGTGTTCTTTGTTAGGCATCACAACTATATATAAGCTAGAGTTATCAAGGTTTTATATGCAACTTAATTGACAGATTCTACATCTCAAATGTGCCAAGAACAGTTCCTATCAGGAGTACACACAGAATGAAAAGTAGTGTTCATCTCACCATATTCCCTGTTTGGATCGTTTGCACTATTTGTATTTGATTTCTTTCATGGTGCTATTTTATTTCAAAGAGTTGAAGAATTTTCTTGGGGGCAGAGACCATTCAACAAACTTCACTTCACCATGATAACTGGACATTTTAAGACTTTACTGAATCTTGCTTTGCAAAAATTGGCTGCTACATCATTGGTTGTAAAGCAATGTAGAACCAGCTAACATTGTAAATGTAATGTAATCAAGCTTACCTTCCAATTAATTTATCTTATAACATGTCCGTGAACAACCTTTGGTCACTACGATCTTCTTGTCCACCGTGACCAGCAAGTTAAATCTCCAAATCATCGTTCAACAGAGCGCTCAACTGTTTTCAATGTTCCCCTTCAACTGGGGATGAGAATGTTATCAAGCGCACAATTCACCAGCAGGTCTGCAGTAATATCTCTTTGGGACTCAGTAACCCGAATATGGTCCTGGCCTCAATTCTGATATTTGATAATTCAAAAATAATTCGGAAAATATGTATTATGTTGACTGTAGTAGGAATGATCTTTCTTGGTTCCCGGTTACAGTATTGGGACTGTCGGTTAACGGTCCGGGCCAACAGTACAGCTCGTGAACTCATTACCGACCTCAGCCGTAGCGGTGGAGTCCCAGACCAACGTGTAATATGACTTGATAATGGGCTACCTGTCTGACGCCCATAGTAACAGCGACGGCAGGCTTATGTATTTGTATAAGGTAGTATTCTGGAGAAAAACTAGATTGTTATCCCATCTGACGCCCAAAAAGTGTCCACGGAAGGAAGTGGACTTGAAAACGCATTGGAAGCGATCAGTGCAGACCCAGTGATGAAATCATCTAACTTGCATCTCAGGAAATGTTCCCTGCCCATGGCCGTTCTATGTAGGAAATTTCCCTCCACCACTAGTCAGTCGGTGAAATCTGAGCCCAGAGTGAGATCCTACTCTTCAGCAGACAGCCAAATGACCCAGTGCGGCAGGGAGTTGAAGGAGGTCCGGGCACTGATGATTGATATGGGTTCTGGCTATATTAAGGCTGGTTTCGCTGGCTTGCCCAAGCCATCAGCCACCATCTCGTCCATAGTGGGCAGGCCAATGCAGCGCAGCGCCAAGACCGGAGACAACCGGCAGGAGAACTTCGTAGGCAGAGAGCTAACAGCACCCGACGAGCTGCGCCTGATCAACCCGCTCCGACACGGCATCGTGGTGGACTGGGACGCAGCCGAGGCCGTTCTGGGTTACGTCCTGGAGAAGGAGCTGCAGGTGAGACCAGAGGACCACGCCGTGATGGTAGCGGACCCTCCGCTCAGTCCCATGACCAATAGAGAGAAGATAGCCGAGCTCCTTTTTGAGATCTTCAACATTCCAGCCATACACATCACCAAGCAGTCCATGCTCTCCATCTACGCCTACGGTTGCACCTCGGGGCTGGTGGTAGAGAGCGGCCATGGCTACTCCAGTGTGGTGCCCATCCACGAAGGCTACATCATGCCCCATATCACCACCACAGTGGACTATGCGGGCAATGACCTGACCAAACACTTGATTAAACTCCTCAATCAAAGTGGCCATATGTTGACCATGGCGGATTACCAGCTGGTGGAGCACATCAAACAAGAGTATTGCTACACTGCCATTGACTTCGATGCAGAGAATCGAGGGGAGCCGAAGGAGCGGACAATGCATTATGAGCTGCCTGATGGAAAAGTGATCACGATTGGCAAGGAAAAGATCAAGTGCCCCGAAGCCCTCTTTAATCCATCCCTCATGGGCTCCAGGGAGCCCGGGCTGCACACCATAACTTTGAATGTCATTAACAAATGCGATAGCTCGCTCATGGAAGAGATGTACAGGAACATCCTTCTCTGTGGTGGATCCACCATGTTCTCTGGCTTCCGTGTCCGTTTCCAGAAGGAACTTAGGAAACTGGCCCAGGATATGAACCCGCAGGTCCAGGCAATTCCCGAGAGGAAATATTCCGTTTGGTATGGAGGGTCGATCTTATGCTGTCTCAAATCCTTCCAACAGCTCTGGGTCAGCAAGAAGGAATATGATGAACGCGGACCAGTAGCCGTCTATCGGAAATGTTTTTGAAAGGGCTCCTTGCGCATTGGCTAATATCCGTTGTCCAACCTAATTCTAAATCGGGGTTAAAAATATGCAAGTAATAATAAAATCATATCAATTTGTGTGATTGTTGATATGTATAACCATAGAGTTTATAAATGAGATTGCAATGCTAAATAATGCCATACCTTATGGAATCTCACGATTGAAGCTGGTGAAAATACCAACTCTGCAGGTCAGTTTACTGTTCACTCGAAATAAACCTGGTCTGGATGCTGTTCTGAACAGGTGTTCCAGCGACTGTGAACAAGTCTTCTCCTGCAATTGTTCACTGTTTTTAATTTAAATACTTTTATGTATTTTTTTGATTTAGTTTGATTATCTTCTATTGTGCTTTATCATCTTATTGTGGTTTGCTTTTAATGTTCTTGAAAGTAGAAAGTAATTATAGGTTGCCCCACGATGTCTGATGTTGTTCCATACAGAGCGACGACCATGACTCCTTTTTCCTGATCTTTGGCTGGGTAATCTCATCCATCCCTGTAACACTCTGGAATGTACACATTCCCCAATTCTAACTCATTCGCTCAAATTTCCATCGCCCAACCAGTATGGGCGATGCCTTTAGCTGTCTTGCGTAAAGTTCTGAAAGGCTGAAAATTCTCCACTTCTTAAAAACTGTCTTGAGAAACCTATTCATCAAGTGCCATATCGATTTATGTGGTTTGGGGGCAGATTGTGTATGATAATGCCTCTGTGAATTTATTTGGGATTACTTTATTATTAAAGATACTTTATTTACAAGTGATTGTGCCTGTTTTTAACCTGACCAATTTCAGTTTGATGGTCCTATTGTAATGCCAGCTGACCATGGCTCAGTTACATTTACCCTCTACATTATAAGCTCAATAGTCGATTCAAGAGAATTGCGATCGAACATCTTGCACGACACCGCAAAGCAATACTAAAGCAGGACAAACAAATCCTCAAACAATATGAATAAATAACGTTTAACTGTGTCACAGTGTAAGGAAAATCAATACCATAACTCTGGGTCGACAAAAATGCTGGAGAAACTCAGCGGGTGAGGCAGCATCTTGGAGCGAAGGAAATAGGCAACGTTTCGGGTCGAAACCCTTCTTCAGACAGATCACAACTGGGATTCTGCTAACCAGAAGGCTCAACTGTACAAATATAAACTATTTCAAATATACTGAAATATTATTTCAATACTGTTGTAATGAAAATATATATTTTTCTCTTTGTGGTAATATTTTATAAAAATAACAATGTGCAAGGGTAAATCGTGAATGTTTATTGTGTGAGCTTTGTCTTGTGGAGAGCCTGAAACCACCTCCTGGGCTCGGCCCGCACTGGATGTTAAGGACCTGTCACACCAGCATGCAACTCCATGCGATGAGCGCGACCTAACGTGGTCGCTTGAGCCGTCCGGTGTCGCGGGGCCGGTCCCACTTCGATCGCCGGAGCCGTGCAGTTTGTCCCGGCATCGCGCGGGGCTCTGAAAAACTGACCATGTTCAAAACATCTGCGCGGCAACGGCTTGTCGGCTCGCAGTCGCCTCGACGCATTGCGCACCGTCTCGACGTCGTGCCTCCGTGACCCTCTCTGTAGGTGCCTCCGTGACCCTCTGTGTGTGTGGCTCCGTGGCCCTCTGTGTGTGTGGCTCCGTGGCCCTCTGTGTGTGTGGCTCCGTGGCCCTCTGTGTGTGCGCCTCTCTGTGTGCCCCTCTCTGTAGGTGCCTCCGTGACCCTCTCTGTAGGTGCCTCCGTGACCCTCTGTGTGTGTGGCTCCGTGGCCCTCTGTGTGTGCGCCTCTGTGCCCCTCTCTGTAGGTGCCTCCGTGACCCTCTGTGTGTGTGGCTCCGTGGCCCTCTGTGTGTGCGCCTCTCTGTGTGCCCCTCTCTGTCCTGGCGAACTTACCTTTAAGACTTCGCTCCGAGTTCGCCTCACTTTGCGCCGCGTTGCGCCACTCACCCGACCTCCGCGCGGCCCTCGCTGCCGGTTTGGTCGCGCTTGCCGCATGCTGGTGGGAACGGCCCTGTACAGGGATCGCGCGACCTCCGCGCGGCCCCCACTTCTAGTTTGATCGCGCTCATCGCATGGAATCGGATGCTGGTTATACAGGCCCTTTACACTTCAACCCTATTCTGCCCTTTACCCGTGAGACGCTGCCTCCTCCCCTCCCCTCGCCCCGCCATTAATCACACCTTCACCGCCCGCAGATTGCATTACCGGGATAACGAACGTCCACTGCTGTGAAGGGGTTTTATTCCCTGACCAAGGGTGGGAGCTCACAGCGCACCACGCCGTTGCCGAGCATTTTATTTGCATTTGTTCACAGCAATCTACTTTATGCAGCAGTAAAATGTAGACACAAGGAACTGGAAATGGTGGTTTACAATAGAAGCCATCTTGAGAACAATGAGCGCAGGTGCGAAGACGTCAGTCTGGCTGCGAATCGGCACCTGCGCGATGGCACGGCCCGTCGCTGTGGCCAAATGGCTGGCACTGAGGAAGCATGGTCTGTCCATCTCCTCCACAGATGCTGCCTGACTTCCTCCAGCATTTTATGTTTTGCTCAGCATTGGAGCATCTGCAGTTTCACTTGTCTCTCTTGAGCGAATTGTGGTTTCTTTATCCTTCAGGCCCGAGTAGCAGACCATCTCCCACTTATTTTTCACATAACCAAACCATAGCCCTTTCATTTACTGGGGATACCTGTTTTACTGATATTCTGCTTCATGAGCACCAACTCTCTCATTTATTTCATAATTTGAACCTTCTATCAAGTATATACTGAATTATAATTTAATTATCTCTCATATGCCTCGTATGTGATATGTCTTTGTAAAATCTTTCTGCCAGCTATAGTCTTGCTCCACCTGACTTCTAAAACCTTATTCGGTCCATTTTGTTAATGACATCATGGCTTTGTTTGAAAATTCCTCCTCCATTTTCAGACACAAATCTCTTTTATCTCAGTTACGACAATAAGATGTTTAAATTTCACCAAATGTAGAAAATTAAGAGGTGCTCTCGTTTTATTGAGATTATTGAAAGTGAGAAAAGAGTGAGAAAAGAGAAGCTACCTGCTGAGAATTGGTAGGAGATGGGAAGTTGTCTAGATTAAAAGGATATAACTGTAAAATTGGAACGGGGGCATTAGGGACAATTACTGGAAGCTCTTAATACCAACTCGATCCCTCCAAATAAAACAGCTGGTTAATGAAAAATGTCAACACTGAAACAGATAGGATGGTGTTAGGTGGACAGTGTTAAAAGTTTATAATGAAAAGACATATATACAGATAAAAGTCATGATCTGTTATGACCTGACTGAGTGCTAGGGCAGTCTTCCATCCCAGTGTTTCAAAATGCCATTCCATTACCTCCACCTTGCCATTTCATAATGCTAATCCTGATCTGGGCAAGTTGGGCCATACAACACTGGCCCACATCAGGATGAGTACTTGACAACTATCGACATGAGACTAGTATGTTTAAAGTTAATATATTTACATTGATGGTTAGGTTGCACCATGTCTGTATGCAGGTGGTGCAAGTGTGTGTTGGCCATGGTTGGGTCAGATTGAAGTTTTATATCCAAGCCCCCCACCCGGTTAGATATCCTGTCATTCATTTGAGGTTTTAAACCAGGGCCATCTGCCCAAATCGTTGGGCTACAGATGATCTCAGAGAAATAATCAACAGAAAGAGCTGAAAAATTATTTTCCATATTTCTCCCTCATGATCAATAATTCTCCCTCAATTAATATTACAGATAATCTAGTCATTAGCAGATGAATATGGGGAAAAGAAAGTGCTGGAGTAACTCAATGAGTCAGGTAGCATCTCCGGAGAATATGGATAGACAGAAGGATCTGAAGGGTTCCGACCTGAAACAACACCTATCCATGGTTTCCAGAGATGTTACCTGCCCCCATTTAATTACTCCAGCAGTTTATGGCTTCTATTGTAAACCACCATCTCCAGTTCCTTGTGTCTACATTTTACTGCTGCATAAAGTAGATTGCTGTGAACAAATGCAAATAAAATATTTTCAGAATGTTACACCATCATTCAGTTAATGAGATTTCTGCCCACCCACCAGTTGATCACACTTCACCTTTCTCCATGACAAACATTTTGTAGCAAATGCAGCTAATTTAAGACAAAACCTTTTCATGCAGGAATGGATAACTCTTTGTGTGATTCATCTTGGTTCTTGGTTCTTGGTTACTTGGTCCTCCAAAATATTCCAACTGGAATTTAAACTGGAGGTGGTGAAGGGAGGGGTTTAGCCAGCGAGGGTTATTGGGAAGAAAATGCCACTTTAAATTTAGTTGCATCTGGCTGGGCAACCGTGGCTTGGTGGAGATTATTCCATGCTTTAATAGTGCATGGAAAGAACGAATTGCTGTACACATCTATCTTTGAGGCTAGGACCACAAATTGGATCGAATGCCCTCGTCTGCTCGTAATTGGTTTGGGGTTGGTGTAGGTCTTGTGATCTATGTCTAGCTGACCATTTAACATTTTGTAAAAACAGGTCAAACGGTGAGCTTCACGTCTGTCTTGGAGAGGGTTCCACTCCAGAGAATTCAGAAGTTTGGTGACACTCGCTTCTCTCTCGTAGGTGTTAGTAACAAATCGAGCGGCCTGTCTTTGGACACGTTCGATGGATAAAATGTTTTTATCTGTGTATGGGTCCCAAGCTGCAACTGCGTAGTCCAGATGAGGTCTAACGAGGATGAAATACAGCTTTTCCTTGACAGAAGCTGAACAATGATGGAAGTTGCGCCTCAGGAAGTTTAGGACACCTGTTGCTTTCACTGTTACATGATGAGTCTGACCATTCCAACGTAGATCATTCTGCAATTTGATCCCAAGATACTTGGTTTGTTTGGATTCTTCAAGGGTGACACCAAATATGTTGTAAAATGTGACGCCTGGATTCCTCTTTCTGGTGACACGCATGGTTTCACATTTGGAAGTGTTGATCTGCATGCCCCATTGTTGTGACCACTCGACCATAGTATCGAGATCCTTTTGGAGAGCATCTTCATCATCAGCTGACTTAATTGGACGGTACAGCAAACAATCATCAGCAAATAGTCTGGTCATACTTGCGACTTTTTCATGGATGTCATTGATGTAAAGCAAAAATACGTGTGGGCCACGTACTCAATACTGGGTGCCAATTGGAGCTCTTTCCGTTCACACACGCGCGCTGAAGGCGTTTTGTCAGGATACTGGAAATCCATCGTTTCGTGTTGGAACGAATACTGTAGAAGTCAAGCTTCCGAAGCAGTCTCTGGTGTGGGATGACATCAAATGCTTTAGAAAAGTCCAGTACAACTAAATCCATGATGACGTTACTGTCAAGGTGCTTGGCTAGGTCATTTGTTGTCAGGATAAGCTGAGACTCGCATGATCTATGCCTCCTAAATGCATGTTGGTTGTCGGCAAGAATATTATGTTTGCTCACGTGACGCATCAGATTACTATCAATGATATGCTCCAGCAATTTACAGCAAGTACGTGTTAGTGAAACAGGACGATAATTCGCTGGGTTGGTGGTTGAACTTTTCTTAAAGAGAGGAGTGATGTTGGCCTTCCTCCAATCCAGCGGTACATCGCCCGAGTCAAGCGATTGTTGAAAAATGAACTGTAAAACTGGAGCCAGTTCTTCGGCTGCGATCTTGAGGGCTTGATTTTGTATCTGATCTAAAGTTATTAAGTAATTAACTTTTTTATAGTGGGTTGTACTCAGGATGAAGGACTATTTTACAGACAAAGTTGAGGAAAGGCCCTGGTGGGGGGGAATCTAGATAGGAACCAGATGATAATTCACCTATAATGCATTTTTCTCCACCCCACTATTCAATCCTACACATATCTGGAAATGAAGAGGGTACAAGGAGGGAAGTAGAAGAGCAACTTTACATATGACAGGTTCAATAAGTGAAAATTAAAGAGAACTTTAGTAAATTCCCAATATGGGACAAATATTTTATATATTTAAACAATAAACTGAATTGCCGCTTGCCTTTGCAAAATAAAATATACAAGTGACAGCTTATTAATCCCCTTATTATGGCCAGAAGTTGGCAATTATGTCATTCAAGATTAATTTTTAATAATGTGCTTTTACAAGGCATCATTAACTGAATTAACAGCTCAAAATATATTTCTCTTATCTGGAAGGAACAAACACTGAACAAGTGACTGTTTTGTGGAAAAACCTCTAATTTGTATTCAATATTCTCCCACTTCACCCTCTTTGTCGCCTTTCTACTCTATTCCAACAAAGCTAAGTATAAACTCAAGAAAAACACCTTATCTGAAGAAAGGTCTCGACCCAAAACGTTGCCAATTCCTTCTCTCCATAGATGTTGCCTCACCCGCTAGGTTACCCCAGCATTTTGTGTCTACCTTATCATCCGACTCCTTTTTGCTTTATGCTTTATTATGCTATGTGCACCTAATCACAAATTAAACAGTTTCATTTAATGATTCCACCATTCCAATTTCAATTCCTTAGTCTCATTTTAGTTTTCTTTACTTGCCCATCACTGTTTTATTTCTCTTTTGTTATTTAATTTTTGCTCAGCCTCCTTGTATTCTTCCTTTTATCATCGAACTAGCTTTATTTTTCTAGTCTCAAATCTGATTTTTAAAAAGTCTTGACTTGAAATGTTACATTCTTTCCTCGGATAAAGCCTTGCCTGTTGAGTACTTTAGAATTATTTTTTTAAACTGCTATCAATCCACCAGCAATTGTGCAAAGAATACAGTAAAGACTGCAAATGGCTTGTTCTTACACAAAACACCACTTTCCCTGGTGAAAACAGCTGCATTGCCCAACACTTCATGACAACTGGTGCATTTGTTCATATCAATTATAATTGCAACAATGGCACTCTCCTCTGATATTAACGGCGATATACTAAAGTTATTAGGTAATTAACTGTTTTTTTATAGTGGGTCGTACTCAGGATGAAGGACTATTTTACAGACAAAGTTGAGGAAAGGCCCTGGTGGGGGGGAATCTAGATAGGAACCAGATGATAATTCACCTATAATGCATTTTTCTCCACCCCACTATTCAATCCTACACATATCTGGAAATGAAGAGGGTACAAGGAGGGTAAGTTTGCACTGACAGGGGATCACAGGCGTCATGAGACATTAAATCGTCACTGAAGGATCTGGGTGTGAGGGTGAGATGACCCGGTAATGCCTGTGGCCTGGTCTCCCTGGAGATACCGGTTAAGCCGCACAAAAGGGGTTGAGTGGGCAATAAGGAAAGCACACCCGTGTCTCACCGTTTGCAGATTACAATACGACCGAACGATAGGAGCGGTGCTTCGGTGAGGGGAAGAGCACGAAGGATGGTGACCAAACCAGCAGCACAGATGCCCACGAAGGAAAGCACGCCGCCGCTGCCGCTCCCCAGAGCCCAGAAATCCGCCTCCAGGCTATCCCAGAGCGTCAAATCCATGGAGGTGAAGCCAGGGAGGGCGGTGAAGGAGATCAGGTCGGTGATGATTGACCTGGGCACGGGTTACTGCAAGGCGGGCTACGCCGGGCAGCCGCGGCCCTCGGTGGTGCTCTCCTCCATGGTGGGCAGACCCGTGCAGATGAGCGCCAAGACGGGCGACAACCGCCAGGAGAACTTCGTGGGGGACGAGCTGGCCAGGCCGGAGCCCAGGCTGAAGCTGATCAACCCCCTGAGGCACGGCATCGTGGTGGACTGGGACGGGGTGGAGGCCATCTGGGCTCACATCTTCTACAAGGCCATGAAGATCCTGCCCGAGGAACACGCCGTGATGCTGGCCGACCCTCCCCTCAGCCCCACCACCAACAGGGAGAAGATGGCCGAGATCCTCTTCGAGACCTTCAGCACGCCGGCCATGCACATCGCCTACCAGTCCATCCTGTCGCTCTACTCGTACGGCCGCACCACCGGCCTGGTGGTGGAGTGCGGCTACGGCGTCACCCATGTGGTGCCCGTCCATGAAGGCTACAACATGCCCCATGTGACGGGCAGGGCCGACTATGGCGGCGCCGACCTCAACGACTACCTGCTCAAGCTGCTCAACGAGGCGGGCAGCAGGTTCACCGAGAAGAACCTGCACATCGTGGAGGACATCAAGAAGAAGTGTTGCTACACCGCCCTCAACTTCGAGCAGGACCTCAACCTGGACGTCAACGAGTACATGGTGGAGTACGAGCTGCCGGACGGGCATGTCATTACCATCGGCAAGGAGAGGTTCCGCTGCCCCGAGGCTCTCTTCAACCCCTCCCTGATAGGCTCCAAGGAGCCCGGCATCCACTCCCTGGCCCTGCACAGCCTGGACATGTGTGATAGCAACCTCAAGTACGACATGTACAGCAACATCCTGCTGTGCGGGGGCTCCACCATGTTCGACGGCTTCTCCGACCGCCTGCAAAAGGAGATGAACAAGATGGAGAAGGGCATGAACCCCACCGTGCACTGCATCCCCGAGAGGAAGTACTCGGTCTGGCTTGGAGGGTCAATCATGGCTTCCCTCAAATCCTTCCAGCAGCTCTGGGTGCGCAAGAGAGATTATGATGAGAGAGGTCCATTCGCTGTTTATCGCAAATGCTTCTGAAACCTTTTTTTGCTGCACTTTTTATTTTAATACTTGACCGGTATTCAAACACATCGCCTCATTTAATTTATCATGATTTCTACCGGATCAAAACGCAACCTTTGCTTAACATAATAAAGCATTTCTCAATTATTTGCTTTGCCCGATTCATTAGTTCTTACCAGTGGCCCAGCCAAATCATTAACACCTGGGACCCAAGCTCCAATTCCCGTGGTAACCCACTAATTGCACCCTGCGAATCTTAGATACATTTATTGCCATTCATTGATTTCTGCCTGATAAATAATTTTCACACCATGTAAGTACATCACCTCGAATGACGAAGACTCGAACTTGTGGATCAACTGCCAGTTAACAAATCATCCAAAAGTCCAAATACTCACCTTCACTGGTGCCCCCTCATCTATTCTATCAGTCATCTTCAACTCTTATAATTGTCAAATGTTCTGTTTCGTAAATCCAGATTGACTGCTGTCTTATTATCTCTTCAAGATAATTTCCCCAGCTTCAGGTGTTAGGTTAACATAATTCGACGGGTCTTGTTTATTTTTCTCAAAATACTGAGAATTCACTATCTCTTTGTCATTTGTACCTGTTTTTATCATGAATAAAATATAAACTAATTATGGATTGGTTGGAGAACATCCTTGAATGTTTGTCTTGCTGGTACTTTCTTGGTGTCCGAGTTCAAACGAGTCTGGAGTAGGGCAATAAATGACATAACCTGTCCGATTAAACCGTTTGAGTGTAACTAACAATGGCGCAGCAATAGTGTTACTGCCCCACAGCACTTTCAGCGTCAGAGACGTGCGTTCGATCCCGACTACAGGAGCTGTCTGTACGGAATTTGTACGTTCTCCCCATGACCGTGTGTCCTCCCACGCTCCAAAGACCTACAGGTTTGTAGGCTAATTGGCTTGGTATAAATGTAAAGTGTCCCTAATGTGTGTAGTGTTAATGTGCGTGGATCGCTAGTTGATGCAGCCTCAGTGGACCGAAGGGCCTGGTTCCGTGCTGTATCTTTAAACTAAACTAACACATTAGGCTGGAGGTTAACCTATGAGCGGGTTGGGTTAACCTAGGAGTGGGTTGACTGCTGCCCAGTAGAATATGAGGTTTCAAGAGTAGATCTGGGTTTAATATCTGGGAGGCGCAAATAATGTTATTATGAATTCTCTACTGTGAACATTTCAGTTGGCCTAATGACCCTTTTATCAATCAGGGTGATGACGATTAACAAAATAGATTGCTATGGGATAGATGCAAGAGCACTCAAGACAGGTACACAGTTAGAATTGAGGAGGTCATCCAACTGTTCCTTCCAGCATGTACTGATTGCCTCTCTGTTCTTGACAAAGTTATCTCTGTTCTTGGTTTACAGTAGATTGGGAGTCTGGGTGTAGATGGCCATATAAAGATTGGGGAGAGGGGATTAAGGTAAAGGTCAGCGATGAGTAGTGAGACCAGTCAAAAGGCAAGTGGAAAAAGCAGTGAGCAAGGACAATGGAACATGATCCCACACATGTGGTCACAGTCGACCACGGGGTCACAGTTTAAGGATAAGGGGGAAGTCTTTTAGGACCGAGATGAGAAGATCATTTTTCACACAGCGAGTGTCGAGTCTGTGGAATTCTCTGCCACAGAAGGTAGTTGAGGCCAGTTCATTGGCTATATTTAAGAGGGAGTTAGATGTGGCCCTTGTGGCTAAAGGAATCAGGGGGTATGGAGAGAAGGCAGGTACAGGATACCGATTTGGATGATCAGCCATGATCATATTGAATGGCGGTGCAGACTCGAAGGGCCGAATGGCCTACTCCTGCACCTATTTTCTATGATGTGTGTGTGTGTGCGTATATATGTTCTAAGGGAGGTCAGTTCCCATGGTAGCTGGAGTAGAACCGATGTAGCCAGGACCTCTACTACAACCTGGAGAACATTGCCTCCTGAGATGCAGAGCAGCAAAGTGGGCAACTTCAACATCAGGGTTGGAAAAGATATACAGTACACAAGGAAAAGCAGATGCTGGAGTAACTTAGCAGCTCAGGCGGCATTTTTGAAGGGCATAGATTGAAAGTGATTCAGGTCGGGATCCTTCTGGTATGCATCGGTGTAACATAAAGAAGGCATAGTAGGCTACTGACACCAAAACAGCTCCCAAAAAAGAATTGGGTACTTACTTTAATAACATGAAAATACAGGTTCAAGGAGATAATTGAACAGGACTGATTGCTCCATAAGAATTCAGACTTGTTGAACCAACTGGGTACGTTTAGTGTTGTGAGAATCGGCATTCCAAGCTTGTCAATCTAATTTTACTATATAAAAATATACCGCCCCAAAGTGTAATCTATTTCTCCTATCTTCATAAATCGTTCTATTCTTTCCTGTTTCTATTGACAATAAATTTCTTGAAAAGCCATTAACATGCTTTTTACAATCACAAAATATGATAATGCCACTGTTCTACTCTTAATATAATAACATTGGTCACAGCCAAGATTAAAGGAATAAAATAAGACACAAAGTACTGGAATACATCAGCGGGTCTGGCAGCATCTCTAGAGAACATGGAGAGGTGACATTTTAGGTTGTTTCAGACTGTCAGAACTAATCATGTTCTCGAGATATGCTGCCTGATCGAGTTACTCCAGCACTTGGTCGTCTTTTTTTTGTAAACCAGCATCTAGTGTTCTTTGTGTATCAATATTAAATAAATATCTGCATTATACTTTCTAGAGCGTCAATGGAGTGTTTTTGATTTGGTCTCAGCTGTAATCACATCAAGGGATTTTAACAAAACAGTAAGGAAGCCACGGCTTTGGAAGGCCACACCAACTGTATTGTGTATTATTTTAATTTCCTCATACAGGGAAAGATATACCTACCGTAGAAATATACCAAATAAAGTGTCACTGGGCAGAGTTTGTTGTCCTGTGTAGAATATAATGAGAATGAATTACAGGTTATTTCACTGTACATTGTTCTTAAGAGGACTTGACAGATGCAGAGAATTTGTTTCCTCCCAGCCTGCAGTCAGGATAAGTGAGCAAATTATTTAAGACCGAGATGGCTGTGATTTTTTTCATACAAACTGTTTTTGAATCTTTTGAATTCTCAACCAAAGACTGTGGTTACTCAGTCAATTAATATACTCAGGGCTGAAATGTATAGAATTTTGGGCATGGGGATAGTGGATGAACATGGGATTTGACAGAAAAGTAGAATTATTGTTGTAGACACATGGCACTGCAGTTGCTGGTCTACAAAAAGACACAAAGTGCTGGAGTAACACAGCAGGTTCTGGTGAGGAGGATTTTGATTGGCAGAGGACAAAGACCAGAGATGAAAAGACAAAAAGTGAGAGATATGGATATAAGATGGCACAACATTATGTGTTCATTCAAAATTTTGTTGAATGATGCTGTCTGAAGGAGGTTGGCCTACCATTGCTTTTAGTTATTAGATACACATGTTTTCGATTTGGTATAGGTGGTGGTGGATTGCAAAGGTGGTGGAATAAGCCTGCTAAAAGTTATATTCTAAAACTAATAACTAGTAATTCAGTTTTCAGAAAGCAAAGAATATACCAAAACACAAGAATGAGAGTAGTACATTGGAGGTGAAGTGAACATGGCAAGGACAAGATGAAGAATGACTCAGATGTAGTGTGGAATACAAAACAGGTGAAAACGGGGCAGCATCCAAGGACAGAATCGGAATTAACAGCACGTATTCATTACCTTTATCACTAGTGCACAGCACATTTCAGTGTGCTGCTGATAAAGGGAGGAAATATGGTGCTTGTGATGAAGGGAGGAAAAGGTTCAATGCATCCAAGATGTTGCTGAACTTCTTGAGCTCTGGTGAGTTTGCACTCATCCAAGTGACAAGTACTAAAGTGGTTTGGATGGTGGAAAGGATTTGGGGATTTGTGAACTGATTAATTTGATGCAAATGATCAGCTTCTTACCCACATTTGTTAAAGCACCAGCAATATATAAATCTCACCACCAGTTAATTCACAA
The DNA here is from genome assembly GCA_963514005.1 of Raja brachyura. The sequence goes on along the minus strand of OY740783.1, from coordinate 100,219,547 downwards.
CTTACAAAATTATATTTGCACTGTATGTATTTTGCTTACTTATACATTTGGAACCAAACAAGCACCATACAATTCTCCAAAAACATTAGAATATACATTGGCAACTATCATACAGAAGAATAACAGACATCTGAATTTGTGTTGCAGTCAAAAAGCAAAATTTTCCAAACGCCTATAAATAAAACCATCTACAACAGTTCTCCATTTATAAGAGATCTTGGACTAAATTTAGAGCATATAACGGTACAACGACACCTCCATGCTATTCAGCCTTCGTCAGTGATGGCTTCCCTGTTCCAGACTGCATCTGAAATTTGCAGTTTCCGCTGCAACTTTGTGGAGTGGTTCTGTTCCTGCTGCCCGGCAGTGTTTATTTCACACCCTTTTCCAAGACTTTCATCCCTTTGACTTCAAAATTATTATGGTACAATGGAAACATATGTAAAAAAATATAAAATCAAGAATTTTGCATGGAAGTAAGCCAGCATAATCAAGGACGAGTCGCATCCTGGCCACTCCCTCTTCTCCCCTCTCCCATCAGGCAAAACATATAAAAGTGTGTGGAAAATGCACACCACCAGATTTAGGGGCAGATTTTTCCCAGCTGTTATCAGGCAACTGAATCATCTTACCACAACCAGAGAACAGTGCTGAACTGCTATCTACCTCTGTGGTGACCCTCGGACTATCCTTGATCGGACTTTGCTGGCTTTACCTCGCACTAAACGTTAATCCCTTATCATGTATCTATTCACTGTAAATGGGTCGACTGTAATCATGTATTGTTTTTCTGCAGACTGGTTAGCACGCAACAAAAGCTTTTCACTGTACCTTGGTACACGTGCAATAAACTAAACTGAACTAGTTAAGAGATTTTCAATTGATGATTTATATTATTGGTATTACATTCGTTTTCAACTGCCTTAACTTTGAACAATATCAGCAGGAAAACCTGTCTTGTTAAGTTTTATGATTGTCATAATTCTGTAGTTGAAAGATCAGTCACATTTTCTAGCTGGACGAAGCATCCATACCGCCTTTGTGCATCCATCATTCTAATCATTTTTACTTGCCTGCCTTGTATTCACATTGTCTTATGCATTATACATAGGCAGCAACAGACAGTCCAAAGATGGCAATGCAGCTGACTGGAATTGCTTCATAGAATATTCAGCTTCCACTTCACTTTCTTATTGAGTTTTGGTGGAACAAAGATTTCATCATCTGAAAAAAAGAAATACATGCAATCAGACAATACCAATTTATCTGTTGCAGGTATAATGGCAACATTTAATCGACATTTGGACAGGTACACAAATAGGTAAGGTTTAGAGGGATATAGGTCAAATGCTGGCATGTGGAGTACCTTGGTGGGGCAATTTGGTCAGCATGGACGAGTTGGGCCGAAGGGCCTATATACCTCTGACTATGATGAATGGAATAGGTTGAAAGGCCAGATAAACTAGTCAAAGTTAGGCTGCTGTTGCATTGGTCAAATAACAGCAAAGCAGCTGTCTTTAACTGTCAGTGATTATATCATTTTAATTCTCTACTTTTATTTAGTTCTCTCATGTGATCACATTCAAAAGCTCTACCAGCCAACTGCTATATGTCGTCATCGCCCTGTGTTCCAGTAACAATAAGCACTTCTACTCCCGCAGGACTAAATATCGTTAATGATGTTTAGTATAAAACCACTTCCTAAATTCTTTGAAATTTAGATCCATGTAGCAGTTTGATTTCTTATTTTCTGATTATGTTATCTACAGGTGTCTTCATTTTCTAACTTCCAAATATTACCATTTTCCACTCAATGCCAAAACCTACCCCAACTCTCTCACAGCAGGAGTGAAGGAGTGTTGTACATTTGGAGGTGACAACTTTTGAATAAGATATTAATGCCAGGCCTTGTCATCTCTCTCAGGTGGATGTTAAGAGATATTATGGTGGAGAGACCAGAGGAGTTCTCTCCCTTATCCTGGTCACTATTTATCCATCAAACAACTAAAGATGATAATCTATTGGTAGCTCATTGTTGACCTGGGTTCACTTAAAATTAGCTGCTACTCTTTCCATATTACAGTGACCGCATGTAAAAGCTTAGTTACTGACGGTTTGAAATGTCTTACGTTTGTTGTTTCATTTCCTGCACAAAAAGCAATTGCAGAGTGTGGGTGGTGGGTTGACTTTAAATATCACTGCTGCTTTAAAAGTTACGCTCTCATCTCTGAATTTTAACGCTAGGCTTTGCTCTAACCACAACTTTCACAACTGACCTTGGTGAGCTGTCATTCCACTTATTGGCCGCTGGAGGGCGGCGGCAATACTATTCGCAGTAGAATCTGGTCCAAGAACCTAAACCAGCAAAACAATTAATACAAGTGGCAAACATTGAAATATGTACAAAGTTAGCCTTTCATTATACCGAATTCCTGGTCTAATATGGCCTAATTCTGATCTATGTCTGATGACAAAACAGCACATCCAAAAAATTGACATAATAAAATTTGATTAAATCATTTTTTCTCCTTCGTTTTAGACAAGCTCAATTTCATAGGAATACTTCAGCAGCAAATTCAACTGCTTAACCCCATGCTGCTGGCTTGTGACTGGCACCCTTGGGTCAATCTGTGAAATTTGGTGATCTTGCAATCCTTTTCCTTCTGTTTTGAGGAATTCACAAGTACTAATTGGGAAAAAAATCCCTCGAGTGCACAATCTGGATCAAAGAACATTACAAGGGATGTTTCTTGAACAGGCATAATGGCAAGTTTTCTCTGTCACACATCTTCCTGACCTGGAAATCTATTGATACCCCTTAATCATAATTGTGGTACCCCTTATCCAAAATACTGTAAAAGAAAAGCAGGAGGTGTTGGATACGCGCATGACATTGGGCAGGATGTGGAAGAGCCACACCTGCAATGTTAAATGTCTTTCTCACACCACAGATACTGCCTGTTCTGCTGAACGTTTCCAGCATTTTCTATTTTTAGATTTCCAGCATCTACAGCCTTCCAAGTGACACCCAAATTTGGAAAGATTAAAACAAATCTGCAATTCAGTTCCCCTTCCTAGAATTTCACCCTGGAATGAAAAGAATCCTCAACTTTAAAAACTTCCATTTCCACCTAGCCAGGTGCAAGCAATCAGGTTCGATGGCTTAGTGGGATTTGTTGGGTACAGCAGGCAGTGAACATCCACTATTTAATGAAATATGAGAACATGGAACATGGAAATATTAATATTTATAAATGTAACGAGTTAAATTTAAAAAACCTTTCAATTAGAGTATGTTATTTAGGTGTTTAAGTTGATAAGAGATGTCAGTGGGATGTTGGCCATCTCAGAATAAGGAGGCATTGGTTAGATTTGTGTTCTTCAGGAGCAATGCCAAAGTACTTATTTACATAGACGGTTATGGGAACTCTTGAACTCTTCTCCAATAAGTCATTTGAAAATTTCAAACTCAAGATTGAGAGATTTTCAAGGATGAAGAGTTGGACGATGTAGGAAGATATATAAATCACCCATGATCTGAAAAAAATAGAACTGGCTTAAACCGTTGAACCCCCCCCCCCCCCCCCCATTAAAGCATGTCTGTGATATAAATTCTGCACTTTTACCAACACCACTTCCTGTGCCTTCAGGCTTTTATACAGGTTTAGCACCCTTATCAATTCATTGAAAACTGGTTTTCTTTTGGCAATTAATTGCAAACAAGATAATTTAACTGTGCATAATGAAAACTGATTCTTGCACCTGATCACATCGCATACCTGGTAATCTTCCATGTGCAGTGTCTGATAACAACAAAACCAACTTGTTTTACAGTATACTGCACAGAAAAATATCAGCAAAGTCATCACTGCAATATCGTGACTCATTTTGATTATGCAAGGTATCTGCTGAGGAATTTAACAATACATTTAAAAACAGCGAAAACATAGAAAATATGTGCAGGAGTAGGCCAATCGGCCCTACGAGACAGCACCACCATTGAATATGATCATAACTAACTATCCAAAATCAGTATCCATTCCTGTTTTCTCCCCATATCCTTTGATTCTGATAGCCCCAAGCTATTTCTAACTATCTTGTATTGACCTCCACTGCCTTCTGCGGCAGAGAATTCCACAGATTCACAACTCTCTGGCTGATAAATCGTTTCCTCATCTCTGTCCTGAATGGCCTACCCCTTATTCTTAAACTGTGACCCCTGGTTCTGGAATCCCCCAACATCAGGAACATTTTTCCTGCATCTAGCCTGGGAATTGTATATGTTTTTATAAGATCCCATGTCATCCGTTTAAATTCCAATGAATATAAGACCAATCGATCCATTCTTTCATCATATGTCAGTCCCGCCATCTTGGAAATTAAACTGGTGAACATACGCTGCATTCCCTCAATACCAAGAATGTCCTTCCTCAAATTAGGAGACTAAAATTGCACACAATACTTCAGGTGCGGTCTCACCAGGATCCTGTACAACTGAAATAGGACCTCCTTCCCCTGTACTCAAATCCTCTCGCTATGAAGGCAAACATGCCATTTGCTTTCTTCACTGCCTGCTGTACCTACATTTCAGTGACTGATGTGCAAGGATCCCCAGATCCTGTTGTACTTCCCTTTTTCCTAATCTGAATCCATTCAGATAATAATCTGTCTACTTGTTCCTGCCACGAAAGTGGATAACCTCACATTTATCCACATTATACTGCATCTGTCAAGCATCTGCCCACTCACCCAACCTATCCAAGTCCCCTGTAGCCTCGCAGCATCCTCCTCACAGCTCACACTGCACCCAGCTTTGTATCATCCGCAAACTTGGAGATGTTATATTTAATTCCTTCGTCTAAATCAATAATATATTTTGTAAATAACTGGGGTCCCAGTACTGAGCCTTGTGGCACCCCACTAGTCATTGCCTGCCATTCTGAAAAGGACCCGTTAATTCCTACTCTTTGCTTCTGTCTACCAATCAGTTCTCTATCCCTAACTATACCCTTCCCTCAAATTCCAAGGTTGGACCAAGCTTTTAAAAACCTGTGTGCCTTTCCCATGGTTTAAGGAGTGCATGTGTTCCACTGAAATACTCAGTCATAAAGTCATACAGTGTGGATACAGGCCCTTCGGCCCAATTGCCCACAATGACCAACATGTCCCATCTATGCCAGTCCCACCTGATTGAGTTTGACCCATATCCCTCTAAACACATCCTATCAACATACCAGTCGAAATGTTTCTTAAATGTTGCGATTGTACCTGCCTCAACTATCTCCTCTGGCTCATTCCATACACTCACCACCCCAGGTTACTATTAAATCTACCCGCTCACCTTAAACCTATGCCATCTGGTTCTCGATTCCCCTACTCTGAGCAAGAGACGCTGTGCTTTTACCCAATCTATTCCTCTCATGATTTTGTACACCTCTATAAGGTCACCCCTCATCCTCCTGCGCTCCAAGGAATAGAGTTCTAGCCTGCTCAACCTCTCCCTGTAGCTTAGGCCCTCAAGTCCTGGAAACATCCTCGTAAATCTTCTCTGCACCCTTTCCCCTCATAAGGACCAATTCACAAAAAGAGACCATTTAACAATGTGAAAATAGAAAATCCACGCATCATTTGACGATAACATTATCGCTTCACTTACTGGACAGAGAGTTGATCTCTTCGCATCGGACAGCCAGATATCAGTGATTGACTTTTCCAATAGCTGTAGGGTACCTTCTAATACTTGTTGCAGCTCTGAAGCTAGATCATTAAAGCCAAAAAGGACCAAAACTTTCAATAAGTCGTGAACTTCACCTGGTAAAAAGAACCAAAAGTTAGGTTTGTAAAACTAATGTTTAAAAAAAAAAAAATCTGTTAAATAACAAGAACAAGAAAAACAGATAATGAACATCACATTGAACTCAGTGATAACATTCTTTTGCATTGGAACTAGACATTAGGGTTCAAGTTTAATTTTAGAGACGCGAATACAAAATTAAGGCTGACAGTCCAATGCAGTGCCGAGAGACAGCTGTACTATTCCAGGTGGTAGTTTTTTAATTAGATGTTATATTCAAGCCCACCTTGAGGAATGTAGAAATCCAGATGAATTTGTTTTTTGCTCCAGATTCCAGCATATGTCGTTTTTTGTATCTCAAATTTACACCTTTACTTTCTTTACAAAGGAAACAAAGAGGGTGGAGGAATACCTGTCAGTTTGTCCACAGTGCAGATTATTTCTCTCAATGCTTGCAACAACGCTACATCTTCCATCGGGCTCCCCTCCTTCAAGCTGTACCTTTTCCTTTCTGCCTTGCGACGGTTTTTTGAACTACGTCTGCAAAATTCACAGTTCCAAAGTGATTGTGTAGTAGCATAGATTACACTGAAGTGTTAATAATGGGTTATTATCTACAGATGATTCATCAGCTTATATAACACTAAGATAATAATAGGTCACCAAATATGCCTTTGTAGGTTTCACTCTCATCTCTCGAGTCAGAACATGTGGCTTGAGCACTATATTGGTGGAAGTGTTGTCTTTCAAATGAGATAAAACCAATAGACAATACACAATAGACAATAGGTGCAGGAGTAGGCCATTCGGCCCTTCGTGCCAGCACTGCCGTTCAATATAATCATGGCTGATCATCCCTAATCAGTACCCCGTTCCCCCCATATCCCCTGACCGCTATCTTTAAGAGCCCTATCGAGCTCTCTCTTGAAAGTGTCCAGAGAACCGGCCTAGTCTGCAATCTAAGGTGGATGTAAAAGATACCACGGCACTATTCCAAGCAAGGTTTGATCCTCAATGCCCACATTTATCATTTAACTAACATTATTAAATAAATCAAGTCTGCTTGTTATCACACTGCTGTTTGTGGAAGGTTGCAGAGTTCAAATTAGCTGTTATCTTTCCTATATTACAATATGTACTTATACCTCAAAACTCCTTCACTGGCTACAAAATCCCTTGGGATGTCTAGAGTTTCTGAAAAATGTCAGTCAACTGCATCTTTTTTTCCTAAATGTCTGCTTACATTTCGAGTCTTTGTGGTAACAAAAGATACTGCAAAGTTGAAGTTCAGGACTGCAAAGTAACGGTTTACAAGAACAGATTTTTTTCAGTGAATCATGCTTATTAATTAATCCAGTTTAAATGTTACTGCTGATGATGCTCTAAATGGCTTGGATGATGCACCAAGTCTGTAAGCACTAATTAATAATACTTTTCATTTTTACAGGCCTTTATAAACACCAGCGAAATGTAGCAATCTATAAATGTTGTTCTTCATGCAATATCAAACCCAGAATCACTTTCATGAACAGTCTGCATTTTGCTGTGGTTAAGAATCTGATCTCATTTGTATTTAAAAACATGTGCAAACTCTGTTGTTGCAGTACTGTTACTTTGCAGACCATACAATTTTCTCCTGTCAAAACCATTAATTGCTGTTCAATTCCTGGAGTAATTTCTCACTCACCCCGTCCACCTCCTAACATTCCCCCAAGTTCCTACCTCCAGACCATGGTGTCATAGAGAACTACAGAATGGAAACAGGCCCTTCGGCCCAATTTTCACATGATGCCCCACATAGACTAGTCCCACTTGTCCATGTTTGGCCCACATCCCTTATGACAGCCCCCCCCACCCCCCCTCCCCCACACCCACCCCAGGGAAGTTGTCCCTCAGGTTCCTATTAAATCTTTCCTCTGTCGCCTTAAACCTATGTCCTCTGCGTCTTCATTCCCTTACTCGGGGTAAAATATACCCTATCTCAAGAGAGTATATTGTCATGTGTCCCAGATAGGACAATGAAATTCTTGCTTTGCTTCAGCACAATAGAATATAGAAGGCATGACTACAGAACAGATCAGTGTGTCCATATACCATTGTATAAATATATACACACATGAATAAATAAAACAGAAAAAGTGAAAATAAACAGATAATGGGCTATTAATGTTCAGAGTTTTGTTTGAGTTGAGTTTAATAGCCTGATGGCTGTGGGGAAGAAGCTGTTTCTGAACTTGGACGTTGCAGTCTTCAGGCTCCTGTACCTTCTACCTTAAGGTAGCGGGGAAATGAGTGTGTGGCCAGGATGGTGTGGGTCCTTGGTGATGCTGCCAGCCTTTTTGAGGCAGCGACTGCGATAGATCCCCTCGATCTAGTCTCCTTGTGATCTTAATACCTCTATGTCACCCCTCATCCTCCTGTGCTCCACAGAATAAAGTCCCAGTCTGCCCAACCACTCCCTATAGCTGAGGCCCTTGAGTCCTGGCAACATCCTCAAATCTTCCCGGTCTTGACCCGAAATGTCACCCATTCGTTCTGTCCATGGATGCTGCCTGTCCCACTGAGTTACTCCAGCTTTTTGTGTCTATCTCAAATCTTCCTCGTGCTCTTTCCAACTTAACAATATCCTTCCTACAGCAGAGTGACCAAAACTGAACACAATACTCCAAATGTGGCCTCAGCAACTTCTTGTACAATTGTAGTATAACATCTCAAGTTTTATACTCGATGCTGTGCCTGATGAAGGCCAATGTAAGACTGATGAAATTCGTGTTGTCTAACCTATCTACCTGTGCCGCCACTTTCAAAGAACTATGTACCTGCCGTCCTAGATCCCTCTGCTCTGTAACGCTCCCCGGGGCACTGCCATTCACCGTGTAGGTCCTGCCCTTATTTGACTTCCCACCATAGATTAACTGGAAGTACTAATGCCTCTGATCAGAAAATCACGAGTTGACGTCCCACCTTCAAGATGATTTGAGTCCAGTACAATAATTCAGCAGTGTCATTCTGTTGCAGGTACCTTCATACAGCAGTGTCATTAAATCAACAAAGGGAGCAGGAGTTTCCTCCAGTGTCGTGGTTCATGTTTATCTCTCAATCCACACCATAAGAATGGATTACTGGTGATCATCAAACCTAATCTTGATGAGAATATTAACAAGAAACGTACGCTGATATCCTGGAGTTACTGTGTGAATATTTGGAGCTCATTCCACCTGCTGACCACAAGCTGCTTTTCTCTGAATACAGATCGGAGTCCGGGCCATCAGCCATCTCCTCATCTACCGAAGATTAAGAGAATTAAACCACAAGTCAGAGCTCATTATATACACAAAAAAAACGGAACCATTACTAAAAATAACACGCCCTAGGTAGATTGTGCAAACATACCTAAAAATCCTTCCTGCGCTTTCATTTCCCATACAATTTTTAGGCGGGATTCATGATGGATAAATAAGGTTTTCTGAGAATCTAGGAATGCCATCTGGTTGCTATGAGCTAGAAGGGGGTAAAAAACAATATAATGCTCATTATTTGTACCATAAAGATCCTTTCTTTGATTAGAAGCAATTCTACAACATAACTAATGGTTTGAATTTTTTTTTGTTTTAACAGATAAAAAGCAAAAAGCACACTAAATGGCCAACTGGTAACATTTCATTCCCACCACTCAAAATAAACTACGGAGGCAAAGAATAGTAACTTGGTAATTAAGATAGTGGAGGAGAAAGGCGATATTTTACCACTTCTACCCTCCTATCAAGTATGCATATTGCTCCATCACTCATCCTCATTTCCACCAGTGTGTTCATGTTAGTGCTGCACCTGCTGATTTAAAGACAGATTGAAGCACGAGGCACCAATTAAAAGAGTAATGCAGCAGTGGTCGGAGGAGCATGAGGGTTTACTTCAGAACTGCCTTGAGTCAGTGGACTGGAACACGTTCAAGCCTGAATGAATATACCTCATTGGTCACCGCATTCATCAAAGAAAGTGTTGACAACTGCATTCTGACAAATACAACTAAAGTCTGTCCAAACTGAAAACCTTGGATTCAGATTAGTTTATTGTTATGTGCACAAAAGTGCAATCAAATTGCATGTTCGCATGAAGCTCAGAGTTAACAGTATTCATAATAATAACAACAACAACAAACACAAGGAGTGCAAAACACCAATATGGTGCAAAGATAGCAGTATAATCTGAAGTGGTGCAAAATAAAAATTAAAGTACATTAACAGAATAACTGAATGAAGTCGAGTTAAAAGTAATTCCATGTGGCACCACCTCTGGGAAGTGGGTGGGAAAGAGGTGATTGGTTCAGAGCGGACACAAAATGCTGGAATTTGGGTCTGGACCCTTCTTCAGACCTTTTTTATTACATTTTGATTGGTTCAGTAGTTTGAAAGCAGTGAGGAAAAAGCTATTCTTAAGCCTGGATATCTGGCTTTCCCAGAAGAGAAAAAAAGGAATGGCCAGGGTGGTAGGCATCCTTGACGATCTACCAAATACCAGCAGCTCTGTTGACGAGGACATTATTGTTTGCCCCTCACTTCCTTAGGTCACCAATCATCTGTTTTGTCTTGCTGACATTCAGGGCTAGATTGTTGTCCTGACATCATGACAGTGGCATCATTGGCGAACTTAATGATCGAATCGTCATTACACATGGCCATACATTCATCGTTATACAGGGAATAGAGCAGGGAAATTAACAGGGAGATTCATTCCCTGCTAAAGTTCAGATCCAATGCTTTCAAGAAAGATGATCTAGGCCCTTCTGCACAATTTTCCTCCACTGACCAACATGCCCCATCGAGACTGGTCCCACCTGCCAGGTATTCTAAGACGATTTCAAAATAAGCTGGATGCTCAGTTGAATTACTTTTGTTGGTGTCTTAGTAGATTTTGCATGTCCTTGAGGATTCTCTTGAACCCCTACAGTTGCGCTAGAGAAAATATTCTGACAGGATGGATCTCAGCTTTGAATAACATCTGCCCTGTCCTTGATGCCTGAACTTGAAGAGGCTTGTCAGTTCCTTCCATCTAGTCCATCATCATGGTACATTGCATCAGGAAGGCTGAAAGTATTGTCAAGGATGCCTGACACCTTAGCCATTCCCTTTTCCTTGCCCATTCTTTATTCCGGGGGAAGATACAGGAGCTTAAAAGCTTAATGAGAGTCCCCCCCCCCCCCCCCCCACTGTTATCAGAATCCTGAACCAATCACCTATTTCACAACCCAATCCCAGAGGTGCCACCACATTAACTCTACTTCATTTGACTATTTCATTATTGTAACTTTAATATTTATTTGCACTATTTTGGGTTGCATTACAATCTTGCACCATACTGCTGTTTTACACTTATAGTATTTATTATTACTGTATGTATACTGATAAATCTGAGATTCATCTGAACAAGGAATTTCATTGCACCCCTGACAATAAACAAATCTGAATCTAACTTCAAATAATAGTTGAAGATCAAGACTTCAGCCTAGGTACAAAACTCATGGTCTACTCAGCAGCAGGAATCTTTGTCCTTTTATATGCTTGGACTGTCCACCACAAACACCTCATGGCTCTGATAAAATACCAGTAATATTTTCTCTGGAAATCCTCCAAATTCACTGGAATGATAAACAAACCAACACCAGTGTTCTTTCTCTGTGTATATGACTGACAGGATCACATTATGTGCTGAAAACCACTTGCCATCAGATTGCAACTAGGTGCAAGTGTAAACAAAGCACCTAAGCATAAAAAATCTGATGCAGTTTATTGACTTAAGCTTTATTTCAACAACTAAAACTAAAACATTTTTACTGAATGTTAATAAAATCTGAAAAGACATCCCCAAATTAAATCAAAATAAAAAGCAACTAATTATACGCTAAATATAACCTTGATTTATTACATAAATACACAAATTCAAGAACATTTGGGTTATCTACTGAGAGAAGTGGTACCAATGTCAAATGACATTCAGGAACACTTACATTTGCTTGAAGCAGGGAGCATCAGTTGCTGCATTAAATTCTACAAGGTAGTGCAACTTCACCAGTGGAGCAACCCGCAAAGGATCAAATAAGTCACTTACCTTCCAATATGGAAGGTTTCAGGTTGGTTTCCAAAATATCAGTCCTTTTGTACTTGTAAATCTAGGAAAAGTTGAGAAATTTGTTTCTTTACATGTTCTAGTGGTTGGAGTAATATTTGTCCTGAGTCAACATCACTAAAATCATTCTAACTTTGATCTGCGTGGGAGTTTACTGTGCATAAATTGACTAGGTCACATTTTCTCCAGTTCAAAAGTGCCTGCACTTTAAAAATACTGCATGGGTTGTTATGGGCTGTGGGATTCCCTAAGGATGCAAGCGACATTATATCAATTCCAGTTATCTTACATACAATACTGGAGGCTAAAACATAAAACAGATGTTAACCATTAGATCCTATACAACATTGGTAAGAATTGCGAAAACAACACATTTATTGAGGAGTTTATAGAATACGAAGTATATTCCAGGAGAACTATAAAAGTTGAATATAAATTTTTAGCTGTAAAGTACATCCAGCCTGGCTAACTGAGTCAGCAGAATATCAAACAAGAGGCAATTAGAGGGAGGCTGTAATCCATATAACATGGCAATTTGGGGAACACAAAGAGGGAACAAGGATTTAGAAGTAATGTATTCTTATGTCTATAAGCCGATGTACCAAGGTTTAAAGATGCAAAGCATTTTTCATTCTGGCAGAGTAATAGCAGTAAAGCAGGAAAATGACTCCAGGTTAAAGTAACTATAAATACAAATTTGTGGTCTCCACTTAAATGAACCCACAACTTTACGTAAATTAAAAAATATTACCAGTCTTAAGGACTCGTCCCAGGCACCTCCTTCTAAAAGTGATGCAATGGCTTCTTCATAGTCCTGCAGTGAGAAAGGTCAACATGTTCTCAGGGGCATCGGAAAAAGGACAAAATTCTAAAGGTTGCAATAATCATACAATGCAGTGCATACTTATTGAGCTTTGGGCAAGAATAGCGAACAGTTAGCTGAAATCTTGAATAGGATACTTTCTAAAAGTGTTTTGGTGATATTTTAAATGGAGTTGTAATAAACCTGTCTAAAACAATCAAAATAAATTATACGGTCTTCGCATCCTCAAATAATCCATTCTCGATTCACCACTGGCCCGCAGCCAGGTCTGGATTATGTGTCTGGAAATCAACTGAGAGAATTCCTGAGGATACAGATTTGATCGAAAAAGGCATGAAATCAATGAATTAACACAAGGGCAAAGGGAAAAAAATCAGTTGGCAGTGTATGGTCTTGAAGTACAAAATGGGCCAGGTTGGTTTATTGTGCCTTTGTTGGCCTTTCGCAGAGTTGTATGAGTCCCACTCCCATTGCTCTTTCTCCACATCTGGCAAATACTTCAAGTATTTGTTCAGTTCTTCTGAATCTGCATGCATCAATCCTTCATTCAAGTCAACAATTTGCTGTAATTTTATCTGCCCCCTGCATTCCCACCTTGCCCCTCCACCACAATATCTTGCTACTTGTTCTTGTGCAAATCATGTTATGTCTGCGACCTCTGATTATTAAAAACATATGCTCCTCATTTAGTCCATCAAAAACTTTCCTAGTTTTGGTCACCCATATCATGCCTCTCCAGTCCACAACTTTCTCTACTCCAAATGAAATAAATCTTACTGCGTAAACAATATATTTCACCCAGGTACCATTCAAATACCGTATTTCCCGGCAATTAAGACGCACCTGCGTCGAAGACGCACCCCCATTTTGAGTTGCTAAATTTTGAAAAAAAGCTGGCGGGACATAGAATTTTGCACGCTCAAAAAGATAAAAATAAAGAAAATAACAATTCAAGTGGAGAATGGAGGGTGACCGCAGGTGGAGAGATAGTGGGAAAAACGGGAGCACACTGTGACAAGTTGAATCAGTTGTGATCTTATTGAATGACAATACTAGTTCAAGGGACCAATTGGGGGGGAGAGTTCCTTTCACAGCGTGTGGGGAGTCTGGCCCGGGTCAGCACGGGTAGGAGCGTTGAGAAGGAGGGGGTCGGGGATCATGCCAGCAACTCATTCACTCACCACTGCCGCGGCACTCCCGGCGCGGGGCCACCGCATTGTGGCCGGCGATGGAAGTAGCTTGGGTGGCTGCGAGCGGCCGCCGGGACCTCAACGCCTTCTGCCGGCCCGCTCACCTATGGCAGTGCTCTCAGTCTGAACATCTCTCTCCTGCCGCTCGCTGGCGTCGCTCATGTCAGCCGCTTCCCGCAAATCCTTGAATTCATACTGCCGCAGGGAGCAGGACATGGCCTCACTGACTGCACTGGGTGACACTGCATGGCATTCACTGCCCGGTCCATGTCTTTCAAGAGCAAAGATCATAGAGCAGAGTGGGTCAACGGGCGATGGATAACAGGACAGCAGGCTGTGGAGCTTACTCCTGTGTCAGCGCCAGTAACCTCAATTGGTCCCTTGATCGCGCTGACGCAGGATTAAGCTCCACCGCCAGCTGTCCTGTTATCCATCGGCCACTGACCCATTCCGCTCTATGATCTTTGCTCTTGAGCTGGGCCCCTCACTGTTCGGTCACGGCGGCCACTCGCAGCCACCCGAGCTACTTCTTTTCCCGGCGGCAGTCGGAATGTGCGGCATGAGCAAGGCTGACATGAGCGATGCCTGCCATCGGCAGGAGAGAGGTGTTCAGACGGACAGTACTACCAGAGGTGAGCGGGTTGGCAGAAGGCGCTGAGCTGGCAGCCGGTTCCGTTGTCCGGTCCCGGCGGCCGCTTGCAGCCACCCGAGCTACTTCCCTCCCTGGCCACAATGTGGTGGCTCCGTGCCCGGAGTGCCGCGGCAGTGCCATTATTGGCATGATCCCCGACCCCGACTTCTCAACGCTCCTGCCCGTGCTGACCCAGGCCAGACTCCCCACACGCTGTAAAAGGAACTCTCCCCCCCCCCCCGTGGCGCTGGCCTTTTACAGCTGCTTCCCAGCAGCTGCCAGCAATGAGGGATAGACTTGGCTATCCCTCAGTACAGCAACATCGTTCTTGATGTTGCTGTACTGAGTGATAACCAAGTCTATCTATCTTGGCTAACAACCTAACCTTTGACCTCCAAGATGCAGGTAAATTTTTTTGCCTTATTTTTGGGTAAAAAATAGCGTCTTCATTGCCGGAAAATTGCCTGTGTCCTTTCTAAGGTTTAACATGCTCACTAAAGTGTGATAGATATAAATGACAACAATGCTTTAAAGCTGGGATCTTACTAGCATTTTATAAAATCACAACATTAAATTTGTGGTAGAGTGGATAATCATCAGCTATGTAATTGAAAACCATACAGTAAAGCATTTTTACTTAATGCATGTTGTAACACACAGTCAAGGTTAATGAAGCATTTTATTAATGCGTTTCTCCTTTGCTGTCTTTTTGAACACAATTTGTTAGACACTGTCCGGGTGGGGCAAATTATCACAGCTCTTCAAGCAGTAATTTCTTCCTGTGTAGAGTCAGAAATCTAACTTCAATTTAGAAAATATTGTTGCTGGAGATTGGCAAATAACTGCATGTGTCAGTATAGATTAAACTTCAGTTGGATGTATTGGGGGAGGGGGGGGACAGACAAGAGTATTATTAGGCACATTTTTAAAACACGATTTAGAAAATCAATAGTTACATCATATAATGAACAAATGGTTCTGTTTGATTTTTTAATGCTATAAACTGCCATATAAAAGCAGGTTAATCATAGGGATGATTTAGACAAGCTGCTGAAGCATGCTTATTTTCCGATAAACCTATTATTAACTGTATTAATCAAATTGCATCAGTTTATCGCTCTTAAGAAAATTAAATAAACCTCGCAAGTACATTGCTTTAAAAAGTCCTGCCCAATTACTTTGATTCATAAGATATTTTATATTATTGAAACAGGTTAATTAATTTGAATGGAATTGAAAGTTAAAAAAACAATTTTTGTAACAAACATGTGCATGTTACAATGTTCACACAGATACCGGGGACAATGCACTTGTGGCACTTGTGGCTAAAGGGATCAGGGGGTATGGAGAGAAGGCAGGTACGGGATACTGAGTTGGATGATCAGCCATAATCACATTGAATGGCGGTGCAGGCTCGAAGGGCCAAATGGCCTACTCCTGCACCTATTTTTCTATGTTTCTATGTTTCTATGCAATTCAGAGATGGTATATGATCCCAATAATAGCAAATTAATAAACTAAAGGGCAAAGTCTGCCTAACGAAGACACATGCCACTATACTTGACTGTCTAATAAACAGATCCAATATACTGTATCAATTATATACACACACGCATAATTGCAAGCATTTCTCGGATGCCTGCAACCCTATATTTTAAAAAAACGGTTTAATCTTACATACTGCAAAACTCTCGAAAGCTTGGTCATTTCCTATTTACATTTCTTTGGGAAATAATAAGTGGACAAGATGGCAATTTCTGAACAGCATTACACCTTCGAATTGTTTAAACAATGTCTGATGGCAAGTTTAACATTCAAAGCACTTCAATTCAGCAGTCCCAATATTTCCAGGGCATATTTAAATAAGGATATTGATATGTACTTGGTAAGGGATCACAGAATCACACTTACCTTGGCATATTGCTCCAGGATTAAGGCTGCCTCCGAATATCTCCGCTGTTCCTTCAACCGCCCTAGAAACCACCAAACAAATATCTTACTTTTTTTTTTGCTCAAATTAACTTTGAGCTTTTCAGGGTTAAGGGTGACAGTGAAATTTATTGGAATTATTTCCCATATTTTTAAAATTGTTGGTAGCAATCTTATTTAGTCAGTTGCAGAGTGCAATTTCATCAATGACAAATAATGTGGTTCCGTTCAGATTCAGAACTGCACTGATGTGACACAGACATACTGCAACGCACACATTGCAGCACATCCATCAAGGTGAGATGAACTGCTTATTGGAAGTGGCTGAACATTAGGAGCCAAGTTACTCAGTACTCAGGTGACCGGAAACACACCCACATCTAAAAATATGGAACTTTCTTCCTAAAATGACTGAAGCTGCAGATCTGCTTGCAGTTACAAAATATAATTGCATAGATCTTTATTGGGCAGAGCAAATTGAACAATATGAAATCGAGGCAGGTTGGTGTAGAAAAGTCATGATCAAACTAGTGAAACTACTCAACTAAAGTGGTTTCCTTGTATCTATGCGACACTCCCTAAAAATCATTACACAAAAGATGTACTAGCTCTTACCTGATAAAATCCGTGCCATGTTAATCATTTTGTCCTCAGTATAGTGGAGCTGAGCAGCCATGCAAAAGGCTTGCTGCCAACTACAGCACAGCAGGAAAGCATCGAGTGCCTTTTCACAATCCCCGCATCGTGCGAAGATTAGCCCTGCTTGTTCATGGCATTGTTTCTCAATGAGGTACTCGCCAAATGCAACACTGATATCCTGAAATTGCAAGAAATTGCAGAGTTGTGGATGTAGCTCAATCACACAAACCATTCTTTCACCCACTGACTCCATCTACACCGCGCAATACCTCAGGAAAGCAGCTAACATAATCATGGACGAACCTAGTTATACCCTCTCTTCCTCTCTTTCGTTAGGTAGAAAATACAATTGCTTGAAAACACATGCCACCAGATTCAGGACCAGCTTATTTCCCACTGTTATCAGACTGGTGATCAGACCTATAAGCCAAGGTGCTGTTACAATCTCTCAATCTTCCTCATTGTGGACTTTGCATTTTTCTGTTCTTTCTGCACTTTCTTCATAATTGTAAAACAATAAAGCAGTAACACTATATTCTCCATTTTTGGTATTTTTCTCTTTCCACTAACAGTTGTATTTTGTATGTTATTGTATTGTTGATTAGTTTGATTTGACTGGATAGCACCAAAAACTGCTTTTCACTGTATCTCTGCGACATCTAACAATAATAAACCAATACCAATTAAATAAAAAAAGCAACAAAAGCCAGCATTGTGAAATTTGAGGCACTTTCTCCATTTTCATTTACCATATGTTACACATAAAAAACAGCACAAAAAGGTGGTCATTTATTGTGGCCAGAATTTTAATCTTTCATAGTTTTTAACTAATAGTTTTAAAATCTGAACATTTTGATTCCATTTGTTGAATATTTAGCATCAGAGTAATTTATCATTAGGTTTCACAGTACATTTTATTAAATTGTTCTGCGGTTTTTTAACCCCTTTTTGAGATTGCTTTAATTTGCTTTTTTAATTATTGATGCATTAGATTATTTATTTATTTATTTATTAATAGTGTTTATAGTCCATACAATTCTTTTCATTTTCTATCTGCCTCATTTTAGCCATTCAGCATACCTTTACAATGCTGTTCAGTCTTCAGTTTATTTTATTTTGAAAGGCGTATGTGTGGTAGTGAATTTTGAACCACTTTCTGAGTAAAGAAATCTTATTTCCATACAAAATTATTAGTAACTGCCATTAGTCTGACTCTTTCCTTCCACATCAATCCTTTCAATGTGTCTCATCGTTCAGGTCCCATCTCCAAAGGTAGAAGGCCGTGTTCAATCCTCCAAGAGACAGGGTTTTGGGAGCTGAAGATTAACTCTGTTTCTGTTTCCACATGCTGCCTGACCTGCTGAGTGTTTCGTTTTTTGATTATGATAGTTTTACTCTCTCTGTTTGGGTATAGTTTGGCAAAATCCCAAAACTTCAATAGCACGGGGTTTGGAATGAAGACAGCTTGATTTATACACTGTCCTTAAGCTTACTAAATCATTTCAAGACTATACAGCATAACAATGAGCTATATATTAGGTCTGGGTACCAAATGTGAGGTCAAAGAGAGCTTTAAGAGATTGAGGGCTGAGAGGTCCAGAGCTGGGCTTCTTGAAAGTTAAAGACAAAGCTTTCAATGCTGGAGTGATTAAAATCAGGAAAGTAACCAGACATCTTGTGCACTGCATGACTAGGTTAGAGATAGGGAGGATGAGTTTGTGGGAGGATTTGAAAAAGGGGGTCAAAATTTTATAATTGCAATGCTACTAATTGGGAATCCACACAAAGCACCGAGGAAGACCTGCTGCAGGTTGGGGTTATCGGTAGATTTATGCAGACAGGCACAACCATTTTTAGTATACCTTGTATTCTTGGCTCTTTGCTGGGAATAATTTCAAGGCATCACTGTACATCTTTTGGTCCTTTACCAAATTTAGTAGCTCAGTGAAATGTTGACAACCTGGAAGAAACCGACAACATATTAATGGTGCAATAGTGTGCTCTATCACATCACATGAAACACACCAATGAGAATTAAAGTGTGGGTTATGTTACTGATGTGATATCTTCCACACCAGATGTGTAAAAAGCAGTACAAAGTGTTACAATGGGTATGGCTGATAAATGGAATGCACCTTCATTAGCAAATCCGACAGCACACGTTCAAATAACTTCAATCATCATTCACGTACTTCACAATACGTTTGATCTAGCATTTTACAGTACATACAAAATACAGCTGCTCTGATTGCTCTGTCTGTACTGCAGAGGTGTCCAAGAGAATGCATCTTGATGAGTATTACATCGGGAGAGAAATCTATCTTTAGTTGTCCACACTAAATATGTGCCATGATATCAGGTTGTACCATTGCACACATTTCAATCCTGTGAAAGTCAGCAGGACCAATATGTGGGAGATATGCAGCACCGAAGGCTGACAATCTGTTTAGTGTTATTGACCAAGAACATCCCCTCTCTAAAAGATAAAATAACTGATCCGAATAGGATATTGCATAGGATAAACCTGTCGCTTTCATATCCAAATTCAGTATTCCAGAAAATTATACTGTTGGGTGCTTTATTTAAATGAAAACAAAATCTCATCATCTCATCTCTTTCAAAATGAGCATCACACGTCATAAAAATCAACCTTTTTTTCATCCTTACAAAAATGACCTAAAACCAGACATCTTTTCTCTCCGAAGTCAAGAAGAGCCTAAAGGGTCCCAATCCGAATCATCAACTATCCATGTTCTCCAGAGATGCTCCATGACCCATTGTGTTACTCCAGCATTTTATTTTTTTCTTTTAAACCAGCATCTGCAGTTCCTTGTATTTCCTTGAACATCCAGAAAGCTAAAATACCATCTTCACCCTCACAACTTGTCTGAGATCTTTTTATGGCTACGGGCACCATCACCCTCATTACCTAGCTGGGTGAGTCCACTTTCTCCCGTTTCCATTCTTATCAAGTGGCCAATGCCAGTTAGGCTTTTATCCAGGATTCCCTTCTTAGTTTCAGTTTAGTTTAGAGATTGAGCATGGGAACAGGCCCTTTGGCACACTGAGTCCACTCCGGCCAACAATCACCCATACACTAGTTCTACCTACACATTAGGGACAATTTACAGAAGCAAATTAACCTAGAAACCCGTATGTCTTTGGAATGTGGGAGGAAACCAGAGTACCTGGAGAAAACTCACGCTGTCACAGGGAAAACGGACAAACTCCATGCAGCCAGCACCCATAGTCAGGATCGAACCCAGCTGGTGCTATAAGACAGCAACTCTATTGCTGCACCACTGTGCAGCACCTACATACTATTCCACAAACACATCACACAAAAACACCAGGTTTTGCACTTTCCTCGATAAAGCCTTATCCACTTCACTCCCATCTCTGTTGACTGGCCCACTGTCTTGAATGTCTCTTATTATAGCATGGAATAATTCTTCAACATATATAGAGAAGATTGAAATGATGTGTACAAGGCTCATAGTACACAATTTCATTTCTTGCCGTTGACTCCATCCCTCACTGTCTGATGTTCATCCAGACCACTCCCAAACATGGTATTCTGGCAGACTCTGAACAGTGCCACTAATCCCATGTTTTCCTAGCCAAAAGAACACAAATTTCCACTCTGGCCATGTTGCTCCCCCTATGCCCTCAAGCTCAAGCCATCTCGTGTGGAAACTCCCAGTTATACCTGTGTTACTACTACACGCAAGACAATTCATCTGCTTACTTGGCCAGCCTGCAAAACCACTCATTGGCCAAAGTTTAATGAGAACTCTGTTGTCTGAATCCTAACGCACTATCAAATCCATTCAACCCAACACCCTTGTGCTCACTGACCTACACAGAATCACTGCTGGAAGGCTAACAATCTTTAAATTGTCATCCTTATTCAGAAATTCAACAATAACCATGTTTTCCCCATGTCTGTGACCACCTGGCTGAAAAACCTGCTAACGTCTCTGCTTCTCCATCCTGTCCTTCAGCTCAACTTAAAAGTTAAATCACTCGTAAATACCCTAAACAGTGAAGCCCCTGAGCCCTGGACTGCACTCGCTAATGACAGTCTTTCAATTACGTTTATGACAATCATTAAAACTATTGACAATTACGTTTATGACAATCATTAAAACTATGACTTTGCCCAACTGTCTCCTTACATTACTTGGCATGCAAATGTGAAACTGCTCGGGATATTTCACCCGTTAAAAGGTGAAATTTAAATGCAAATTGTCGTCACTGGGACAACATAGAATGTAAATCAGGACCAGTTGCCAATACAATTCCACACATCATCACATATTAACCGTCTTGAAAAACTTTCATAATATTTGCAAGCATGCCACAGATTTGAACTTGTGGAACTCATGAAACTGGTTACATACTTCTGTGGGGTGGAGGAAACAGTCTAGGATTTGTTAAGAACACCCTTGTGCAAGTTAAGTTCTTAAAGTGGATGCCAGAACTGAAGGAGCACAGAGATCACATTTCAAAAGAAGGAACTATTAATCTCAAAAAAAGGGTTTCAAATAATTTCCACGCAAATCCAAACCTGGTTATCTCTTCAAGGCTTTGCAAATCAATCCTCCCTTCCAGCTACACCACATGCACAAGCACATATACAAGCATAGACATTACACTCAGATACATTCCTGGGAAATAAGTCAGCACACCATGCTCCTTTTGTACTTAAGATATAATAACTTCTGAAATGAGCAACTTATCCATCCATACATTCCCAAGGAAATCTGAAACTGTACTTACCACATTTACTAAGGTGCTCAACAGCCTTTTTGTAACGCTTTAAATATTTGTCTATGGTGTATCTCTGGTAATTGGTCTCCATTTTCTTTAATTTGTTCAAAAATGGTAAATATTCCTTTGGATCCTAAAACAATAAAAGTGATAATTGCACCAAGGTAAACCAGAACATGCTTGAGATCACAACTTCAAAACCCAATCCCACTTGATGCTAATGTAAGTTTTCTTTTAATCAACCATTCTCCGACTGCATTCCCTCCATGCTCTTTATTATTATTTCAAGTCGAGGAATCAGTCAATGTCAAAAGATCTCCTCTTAGAGGAAGTGGGAAGATAATCATACCTATCATTTTTAGCAAAGAAACTATGTTTTCACTAAAAACTGTTCAACTACTTGATATGGGCAATTTCCATAAACACATCTACAATTTATGCAATTTTAGCTTTATTTGTAAATATTATTTCATCAAGTTTTGCCTTCTCTTCTATTTCTTTGATCATTGCTTGCACTTTGCTCTTGAACAACTAACAAAGGATGATAAGGCTTAAAAAATATAAATTAAGAACATTTCAAACCTTTTGTGATTTTTCTGCTACCATCATCACTAGATCAAAGTCATATGTACCCACTGCATGGTCATAAAGTTGGTTAATGTCCACTAGGAAGAGGAGATACTTCAGGGCCTCCTCAGCACTGACTGCCTCGGGATCACTTGGTGGATTCACTGCAATTTAAAAGAATTAAAATGGTTGCAAGGAACAGTGTGTTAATATTAATCCCTATGGCACACCCCATCATCTGTTAAGAGGTCATATGCATTTAGTAAAGTATATTACAGCCTTTTGTCCTGGCACTAACTGTGTATGTACAAGAGTGAGAGAATCTCTCTCTGATGAAAGAGAAAATAGAATTCCAGCAATCCTATTATAGGATAAATATAAACATGAGTTTCAATATAAACTGGAATTAACAAAACCAATGGGGAATGTAGTAAAAAAAAATTTTTATGCAAAGAATAGTCATACATGAAACGATAAAAAATTCTCAGCTGCTTAACTTGGGTGTATTTATGGGGAAATTGGATGAACACGAAGGATGGAGGGATGTCGACTGGGTGACTGAATGCTTGAGTGAACTGCGAATATCAGGACACATTGGGATGGAATGATCAGCTTCTGTACATTACATGTGTTTATGCTGTGCAGAATTAAGAGTAATAAGTGTTAAAGTTACTTTATTACCAACACACAGAGATATTTTCCGCAAGTATATCTTCCAGTGCTGGTTAACTATTTGGGAGGGTTAAAAGCATATTTTAGCAGCACATTTTACCCACTTTCTGGATAAATTATCCCTTTTTTATTGCAACTGGTCATGTTCTGCTTTCCTAGCACTTCAAAGGCTCGTTTTTATATAAACAGAGCTGTACTACAAAGAAAGAGAAAATTTTTTTCAGGACATAGGGAACGTCAGTACCTCTGAGGCTATTCCCATGTGAATGACAGTGCTCTTTCTGTTACTGATTTAAATGGATTGACATCATCCAGTTTGGTGATATTATCAAATCAGATTGCAATAATTCTGAGACATATCTATTACCTCTGAGATCATGGACCTTCTGAAGAGCAGTTTCCAATTCTGGAGTAGTTTTTCGTACATGGCAAGTCAGTATAGATAAACCATACCTGCGTAAAATAATAGTGTGATTGATGAGTAAATACATTTTCTTTCTTTGAGAGCAAAATTCTTTTTGAAGATGTGGTAATTTTAAATAATGAAAAATGATGTGGAAATGTGGATAACCTGTGGAAATTCAAATGTATCATCTTGTGGGTTTAATCATACTAATATCTGGTGCAACTCCACAGGTAAATATCAAAAACAAAATGCAAATGCTGGAAATTAGAGAAAAACAGAAAGGGCCATTTACACTTAGCAGAACAGGTCATTTTGATGAAGGATCACAAATCTGAAATGTTAACCATTTCATTTGTTCTCTTTATACAAGAAGTCTCTCTGGCCACGGATGTTGCCTGATGTACTGTGTTTCCAGCAGCTCCATAGATGGAAGTTTCCTCTCAGGAGCAAGATGAGCATCGGTTCAAGGGGCAAGAACACAATCCAGACTCATGCTTCAGTGCACTGTCGAAGGTGCTGCTTTCTGAAATGCACCTTGAAAAATTCCACACCAACATTTTTGCAGAATAGCAAGCAAGTTGTACCATGTGTCTGAGCTAACGTTTATCCCTCAATCAGCTAAAACAGTGGTCAGTTGGGAGTTTGCTGTGTGTTCATTTACTGCAGCATTTGCTGCATCACAATGGTGACTATACTCAGAAGCACCATGGAATTCTCCCTTACTTGTGAGGGTTTATTCTCTCCATGGTAGTTCGCAATGCATCACAGATTGTGTCCACTTTATTGGCAGTTTCAGGTACAGAAGGTGTTGAGCTTGGACCATATGGATACATCGTTCTTGTGACATCTTCTTCTCTGGAAAAGAGAACGGGTGCACATACACCAACAAACCATCATCAGGTTTGAAGATAATCTGAAGATTTTGAAAAAGTAAAATTGATTTGCACTTAAATAACATCCAGATGGAAAAAAACGAAATAATTGTGGAAGTGAACTACTTGAAGAGTGTTCTCAAGATATGTCAAGCATTGTGGGACACATCTTGTCCCAGGAAAATGTGAATTGGCTGAGGAGAACAATAGTTATATGACAATAGGACCATGCATGGAAAATATTTGGGAGTTATGGTGCGGCTGTGGTGGAGTGTAATCAATGGCCAACAACAGCAGCATTTTCAGTATGAAACTACAAAAACCCTTAAGTTCTGCCACTTCTGATAAGGTTATATTTCAAGTCTGCAATTAACAGTCAATATTTCTGACAATATCATTTGTCTGCTGATGCATTAAACGTCATACCTGGCCATAACATTTGTGTTGACATCCCTAGAACTGTTAGAGGCACAGTCTTTTAAATGAGACCATTAACTAAGAGTATTGTTATTTATTTGAAGTTTTCTCCTGGGTTCCATACCAATATCTATTCTGTAATATCACATAAAAAATGCATTTGGTTTATCACATACATGACTATGTTTAAAATATACTGTGACACATGGAAGTTGTCAAAATGTTAATATAAATGCAGATATGTAGATTCTTTATTTGTTTATACTATTAAGACCACTTACTTTAGTTCAGTCAGAAACAAGTTGATAGAATTTATGGAAGTAATCTGTTTCAGGAAGTTCTCCACATTTTCTAAAAAGACCTGAAGTTAACAGATTTGTTTGTAAACATAGACTTAAGCGACAAATAATGCAATCTGAATCACACTTGCAAACAATGTACAGCACATGTAAATCTTTATGTAAATTATTTATGTAAATCAGTTGTGGAACAATGTGGCTCTCCAGCATGAACTAACATGCAATGAACTGGTTCCTATTTTCACATTATGAAAATGGTTTATTGTGATATAATCCACACAGCAAGTCTTAAACTAATCAATGATTCACATGTGGCGGTTAAGTAACACTTCCATCATTTCCTTCAGAGAGAAAAAAGTGTAATTGCTTTTAACTGCTGACCTTCCATCTGTTGTACCGTAGGGACTTCCCATTCCAACATTTGTTGTAAAAATTGAAATTTGTTAATCAATGCATATTGTTTAGTTTTGATAACAACTAATCAGAAAGAGTCTGTGCCAGCATGTAACAAAATATGAACAACTTTCAGGCAAGATTTGTGTTGCCAGGCAAAAGAATGTCCAACCACTTTTCCTTGGCATTCAATGGAGTTAGGATTACAGAATGCCCTTACTATCTGCATCCTGGGATCAACTACAAAAATAATGCACTGTGCAAGTAGGCGATATGTTTCTGTAGGTGACTGTCCTCTCGCTTTCTCAAACGTTTTCTACCATCTTAGTCACAAATCAGGCTAGTGATGAAATTATTTTCCACTTGATTTTCGAGTTAATATTTTTAATTTAAAGGAATAGAAGTAGGAACAAGCTACGGCGCCACAGATCAGTGAGACGACTCATGACTTTAAACCTCAGTACTGATTTCCTACACTCACCCCATACCCCTCAATTCCCTAAATATCTAAACAATTATCAATCTCTACTTTGAACATACTCAGCAACGGAGACTCCACCGCCTCTGGAATAAAGAATTCAAAAGATCACTCTCCTCTGACTAGAAATTTCTTCTCATTTTAGTTCTGAATAGCTGACTCCTTATTTCAAGATGGTGATCATGATTCTAAACTACCCAGCCAGAAGAAACATCATCCTCAAGCCCCACAAAACCATTTCTGTAAAATCATAAGCCATTCTTCTAAACATATGTAAGTACAGGCACAGTTGGTATAATCTCCCTGAAACCTAGGAATCAATTGGACTAAAGCTGCAGTCTATCAAATCTATTGTGTTTAAGCCTTGTCTGAACTTTCATTACCAACCACGTTGTTTACTGATCGCCGATAGGTGCTAAATAAATTTTGCTTAGTACCGTATTTCCTCTGCCATCCTCATTCTCCATATTTGCATATTAATTGAAGAGTCACCATGCTAAAGTAGTTTTTATTCAGAACAATGTTGGTGCTATAAATTGCATTCTTAGGAAAAGAGATTGAACAAAGAAATGAACTGCGTTTACGCCTTTTAATTACTTTGTGAAAACAAATATTTTGAGAGTCAGGGAACCAAATCAGTAGAAGGCGTACGATTAAGATAAACCCGATGGAAAATCAAAAATTTTATGCTGCTTTATTTATTTGTCACATATGCAACTACACAGTGAAATTCTTTTCACATATTTACACAAATGGGTCCCGCCATTTCGAAATGTTTTTAGATTTAGGCGATCTATCAAAAGTTCTCACCTTTGGATTGTGATCATAGATGAGATTGAGATTTATTCTCAGCTTTCTCATACATTCAAATGCCTCCTTGAACTTTAACCTAAATAAAAGGAATGAAAAGATTGAAAATGGTTCAAAGAATAAAAGTTTCATATTCCAAGGATTTTTCAAACTAATCTTAAGGGCCTGTCCCACTTGGGCGATTTTTCAGCGGACTGCTGGCGACTGTCAAGTTCGCAGCAGTCTCCTGAAAAAACGGAAAATGGAACGGCGAGTGTCAGAGTGGAATACACACACACGCACACAAACACATCGCAAACGCGGGGGCCAGGGAAAGCGGGGGAGCGCTTTCTGAAATTCACACGGTGCAAAGCCAAGGTGATACAGACACACACCGCGATGAACAGGAAGGTTAAGACGGCTAGCACAGTGTTCGGTAAGTCCTTTAAAATGGGGGGGGAGAAGGGGGGTGGGAGAGAAGGGGGGGGGAGAGAAGGGGGGGGTGAAGGGGGGGAGAGGGGGGGGAGAAGTGGGGGGAGAAGGGGGGAGAGAAGGGGGGAGAGAAGGGGGGAGAGAAGGGGGGAGAGAAGGGGGGAGAGAAGGGGGGAGAGAAGGGGGGAGAGAAGGGGGGAGAGAAGGGGGGAGAGAAGGGGGGAGAGAAGGGGGGAGAGAAGGGGGGAGAGAAGGGGGGAGAGAAGGGGGGAGAGAAGGGGGGGAGAAGGGGGGGAGAAGGGGGGGAGAAGGGGGGGGAGAAGGGGGGGGAGAAGGGGGGGGAGAAGGGGGGGGAGAAGGGGGGGGAGAAGGGGGGGGAGAAGGGGGGGGAGAAGGGGGGGGAGAAGGGGGGGGAGAAGGGGGGGGAGAAGGGGGGGGAGAAGGGGGGGGAGAAGGGGGGGGAGAAGGGGGGGGAGAAGGGGGGGGAGAAGGGGGGGGAGAAGGGGGGGGAGAAGGGGGGGGAGAAGGGGGGGGAGAAGGGGGGGGAGAAGGGGGGGGAGAAGGGGGGGGGAGAAGGGGGGGAAGGGGGAGAAGGGGGGAGAAGGGGGGCGGGAAGAAGGAGGGGAGAATGGACGGGGGGGGAGAAGGGGGGGGGGAGAAGGGGGGAGAGACTTTTAAGAAGCCAGACAACTTTTAATAAGCCAGAGAAATAGTTATCCTTGGTTCTGAAAACTCGTGCTTACGTTTTATTTCCCCAATGAGCCAATGAAAATGCCCAGCCAGGAAAGGCGATTAACTAAAACTACCTACGACTGCATCGACTACCCACTACAACTGCACCTACGACTACAGGATTATCAATTTTCTCCATGGCGACCATGTTGAAAAATTTGCGGCGACCATACTGAGGCCGTGACTAGTTCCCAGAATGTGGGAACTCCTCGCGACCATGAAGGAGACTCACCAGAGACCACCAGCGAACATGTTGCGACCATGTGGCGATCATGATGCGAGCGCAGAGTTTCCTGCACTCGCCTAAAAAGTCGCCTAAGTGGGACAGGCCCTTTACTGTATAAAAACAGTGAAACCTGCAAATCTGGATAGTGCCAAAACCAAGAAACCTATAAAGAACAAATTAATTGAAAATGCAAATAATACCTGTGCCACCTACAAAAGATTTATCCGCTACTCTTTCTCCATAGCTCTGCACATTTTCCAGTTCAAATAGCAGTTAATTTTTTGCACAGTTATTAATTGCTGCCCCGTCCCCTTCATGAGGTGCGTTTCAGATCATAATGACGTTATGGATGACGAAATTCGTGCAAATGGAAACATCATCTTACTAGAGCATTTAATAAAGGTGATAACCATTTTTAAACATTATTCTAACCGTAAAACAATTCAACACACAAGCCTGTTTGGGTGATCATGCTTCTAAATGTTCTTCACCTCTATTAAATTATTCTTAAACATCCAGGCTCTGAAGGTACCAATTCAATTTTCTGAGAAGATCTATAAGTAGGAATGATAGTGTCCAAAAATATCTTTCAACTCAGTAATTACTTTTGTTAGTGTACAAACCTGTCCAGGTATTTTCTTAGCTGGGCAAGTATTAACGCTCTGTGGTGAATAACTTCCAGATTTCCTCGTGGCATCTGCAGTGAATGGAAATGCATAATTTATTCTAAATAATAATCCAAACCCACCAAGATCTCTGCACTTTGAATTTTGGTTCCTTGTCAATTATTATTTAGCCACCATTGGCATTGTTCCTTCTGCAGACTGTGCCATAGTCACTGTAGAGATTCCTTCCTACTCATTCTAGCACTCCCACTGCTAACCTGTAGAACGAGTTTGGCATCCTGGGGTACCACAGTCACTATACGAGATCCTCTCTCCACTCTACGTAGTGTTTCATCATTTGGCTGGGAATCGGTACTTGAAAGATTCAGCAAAGCTGTTTGTAAAAAAAGTAAATTCCGTCAGTAGATCATAAAATATTTAAAATATAATTTAAATAGCCAACAGAGTGATGGAAATACAACAAACATCCACAAATTCATAAATAAGGGGTGCTTAGCAATTGTGCTTAATGTAAACAGATGTTCTACTTCAGTTGTATAAGAGTCTTGGTGAGACCACACCTGGAGTATTGCGTACAGTTCTGGTCTCCAAATCTGAGGAAGGACATTATTGCCATAGAGGAAGTGCAGAGAAGGTTCACCAGACTGATTCCTGGGATGTCAGGACTGTCTTATGAACAAAGACTGCATAGACTCGGTTTATACTCTCTAGAATTTAGGAGATTGAGAGGCGATCTTATAGAAACTTACAAAATTCTTAAGGGGTTGGATAGGCTAGATGCAGGAAGATTGTTCCCGATGTTGGGGAGGTCCAGGACAAGGGGTCACAGCTTAAGGATAAGGGGGAAATCCTTTAGGACCGAGATGAGAAGGACTTTTTTGACACAGAGTGGTGGGTCTCTGGAACTCTCTACCACAGAGGGTAGTTGAGGCCAGTTCATTGGCTATATTTAAGAGTTAGATGTGGCCCTTGTGGCTAAGGGGATCAGAGGGTATGGAGAGAAGGCAGGTACGGGATACTGAGTTGGATGATCAGCCATGATCATATTGAATGGTGGTGCAGGCTCGAAGGGCTGAATGGCCTACTCCTGCACCTAATTTCTATGTTTCTATGTTTCTAAACAGAGTCAAGTAGCTAGGTGACATTTTCTCAGGTATTTTAAAATATATTTATGAAGTTAAGTTTATGAAGTTAAGTTGTGCATGACTATCCCATAGGCACTATTTTACAGAGTGGCCATATTGAGTCGATTGAACCCATTCTTAATTAACTTTGCCATATAACACCTTCGCCACCGTCTCTGAATTAATCTAATGTTCACAATCGTAAGATTGTATTTGACTATAACTCTTCCAACACAATAACTATCTGTTTCTAATTACAGGTGATCGCATATTTCTACCTTCTCCTCAGCTTGCCGGCCGATAAACCTTCATATTTTCCTCTGTCACCTTTAATTTATATTATTTCAACCCTCTGCGGTATGATCACCTAAATGCAAAACTGGTAAACCTCAGCTCCAGTCATCACCTAGTCAATTTTAACATTGGTGGCATTGGCAGGATCACTCCAGCAATCCACTTCATCTTTTAGGATATGACTTTTAATAATATGAATGACTTATTTTTCAAGCAGTGTTTAAAACTATTTATGATTCTACATCTCTCCAAATTTCAGATTTGTAACTGACCCAGCTTCTTGCACATTCTCTACCTATTGGACGTCATTGGTTCATTCATTTGGTCAATTGTCAAAATTGCTCTACCGTAGCCCTCTCTTTTAAGAATCTCCTTCAAACCTGCCCTATGGAGTCAGTTTTTGTATGTCCAAGGCCCAATGTCAATCTTTTTTCCCTCAATTACATAAAATAAATCTTGCCAAAAGACATCATATAAACCTAAGCCACTATTTGCATAGATTTGCCTAATCAAAGAAAGCCCACAGGTTTATTTTTCTCCTTTGTAACATTACTTCAAGAAGTCCCGGATGCACAAGGTTCTGCGGATAATTTATAAACTCACCTTTTAATGAAGTAGTCCTAAGATTGAGACAGCGACAAGTGTGTGAATGGGTTGTGAATAGCAGGAACTCATCATACACTATAAATGAAGTAACGTTGGAGGCTACCTGTTCAGAAGAGAAACACCCCACAATAAAATTAACACCATTTGCTTACTTCAATGTACAAAGAAAATAATTACTTTGAAAAGACACTGAAATTCTTACCTCAGACACATTAATAAAAAATCGAAATCTTTCAGTCAGACCCAATACCATTTCCTGGAGGAAGCAGGAAAAGGTAAACTCAACTTTGAAATCACCACAGTTACCCAGCAAATGCCTTACTGGTTTATGAAATTAGCTCAGACATAAAAACAGTGTTGTGCCCTAACGTTACCTGATTTTGGATAGCAACTGGAACACTGCAGCTGGGCAGCAGAATGGACAACTGGAATATGGGGGAGTTGATGGGAAAGTAGGGAGAGGAAAATAGGATTTGTACAGGACAGGTGTGAATCACAATTTAAAGGTGGTGCACATTGTGAGGATTGAAGTTACCATTTGGGTGCCGCACGACATTACTCTAGGGTGGCACAGTGGTAGAGCTGCTACCTTACAGTGCCAGAGATCCAGGTTCGATTCTGACTATGGGTGCCTGTATGGTTTGTGCGTTCTCAATGTGACAGCGTGTGTTTTCACCGGGTGCTCCGGTTTCCTCCCAAACTCCAAAGACGTACAGGTCTGTAGGTTAATCGGCTTCAGTAAAATGTCCATAGTCTGTGAAGGATAGCGTCAGTGTACGGGGTGATCATTAGTCGGTGCAGACTCGGTGGGCGAAGGGCCTGTTTATGCACTGTATCTCTAAAGTAAAGTAAACACTAAAGTCTTCAAAAATGTAAATTGACAAAGATTCTGCTCTATTGAGGTTGTCGAACCTGTCTGATTAGATGCCTAGGTGGTGCTAGGAGATGAGATCTGACACTCGATATTCATGCATCATGAATGCCCTTCAGCACAGGACCCTAAATTGCATCTAGTGTCAATGGCCTGGACTTCAGCAGGAGGAGGGAGGACAGCAAATCAGGGCAAAATGGATGAACTTGCTTACCTCTCCTTCAATAGCACACAAAGCTATCTGTACACAAGGCTGAGAAAATTGTACTAAGCATCCAGCAGCTGACCTCCATGGTTGGACACATGGCTCAGTGGACTCAGTATCTGAAACAAAGACATTGAAATTTGATGAAACAACTACAGTGCCTTTAATTCGTAAAGCATTTCAAATCACACAATGACATGTTAGGATAGAAAACGAAAATCTTTGTCAGAAGCTCAAGGTTTACACGGAACAACATAGAATATAGAAAAGTACAGCAGGGGAACAGGCCATTTGGTCCACTATGTGTGTGCCGAACACGATACCAAGTTAAACTAGACTCATCTGCCTGCACATGATCCATATGTTTCCATTCCCTGCATATCTATGTGCCTAACTGAAAGCCTTTTGAACACCATTATTGTGTCTGCCTCCACCACCACCCCTGGCAGTGTGATCCAGGGACCTGTGGTTTTTTTTACCCTCTGTGTAAAAAAAACTTGTCTTGCACATCTCCCTTAAAGAAGGGTATCAACGTTCTGTCTGTCTGACCCACTGAGTTCCTCCAGCTTTTTGTGTCTATCTTCCTTTAAACTTTGTGTGTAGGAAAGAACTGCAGATGTATGAAGTGTGTGTGAGGTGTCTTGGACATAGGTAGGGAAGGATTGGACCGGGGTGGGGGCTAGGATGGAGTCGAGGTATGTGGAAATCAATTTGGTGGGACATGAATAAGCAGAAACAATAGGTCTGCCAGGACAGTTCTGTTTGTGGATTGATGAAGAGCTTGTGAGTTTCGACCTGAAAAGTCACCCATTTCTTCTCTCCAGAGATACTGCCTGTCCTGCTGAGTTACTCCAGCATTTTGTGTCTACCTTCCTTTAAACTTTGATCCTCTCACCTAAAAGATATGCTCTTTTAGCCTTTGAAATTTATGTAACATCTTCAGTCGAAAAGAGAAGTGGAGATTTCGGGAGAAAATGGAATGAATTTGCTCACTAAATATACGTAAACGTATAGCACTCTCCTCCATTTTCAGTTCTGCAATTCACGTGAGGGCATGTATAAAGAATTGTTCATTATATTAATACTTCAATAACACGAAACAATAACTGTCGATGATTAAAATGGTATATCGGATGTTCTTATTTCAATGCATTTGACGCCATTTGGTGTTACGTTCCATCACCCATCCTCAAACGCTCATTAGCAAGATCCGCTAAGCCTCTTTTCATCATATGCTTACTTAGTCTTCCCTTCAATATGTCTACACTATACTCCTCACATGAATGCGCTCAAAATTCTCATCTTGCTCAAATTTTTCTGAATTTCTTCCTCATGTGAAAACATTCTCCCTGTGTTTACTTTCAAAAACATTCCTCATTTGAAGAACCACAACCTGTCTGCCCTCTCTTTACAAGGCAACATATTCCCAGACGTCTCATTATTTCATGAAACGCTGATTTTTGAAATTACTCTGCTAAGGATGGAGTGTCCCACCCTGTGGAAACCATAAGGAGATGTTTACAGTTGATCTCTGCTTGAGATTATTTGTCATTGCAAAATCAATAGTTAAAAAGTTCATAAGTCATAGGAGCAGAATGAAACGATTCAATCATGGCTGATCTAACTTTCCCTCTGAACCCCATTCTCCTGCCTTCTCCCTGATATCTTTGACACTCTCACTAGAACTTGTCAATCTCTGCTTTAAAAATACCCAATGATTTGGCCTCCACCGCCGTCTGTGCAATGAATTTTACAGATTACTGAAGAAATCCATCTGCATCTCCTATCTAAAGGTATATCCTTTTATTCTGAGACTGCGCCCTCTGGTCCTAGACTCTCCCACTAGCGGAAACATCCTCTGTACATCTACTGTATCCAGGCCTTTCACTATTCCGTAAGTTTCAATGAGGCTCCCCCTCATCCTTCTAAACTCCAGCAATAAAAACGCAGAGCCGTCAAACGTTCATCAGATGTTAACCCAATCACCCCAGGATACATTCTCGTAAACTTCTGTAGGACCCTCTCCAATGCCAACACATCCCTCCTATGATATGGGGACCAAAACTGCTCATCGAACTGCTCCAAATGCAATCTGACCAGTGCCTTATTAAGCCTCAGCATTACATCCCTGCTTTTATAATCTAGTCCTCTCGAAGTGAATGCTAATATTGCATTTGCCTTACTTAGTACGATTCAACTTGCAAGTTAACCTTTTTGGGAATCCAACCAACCCAAGTCCCTTTGCACCTCCGATTAAGGAATCATCTCCTCATTTAGAAAATAGTCTAGGCCTTTGTGATACGGAACAAAGCCACAACGTCTTTACACATATTCCTCAGTTCCCCCCCCCCCCCATCAGAATCACACCTTCTAAAGATATTGCTGCAGAATAATAAAAGCATCAGCCAAGATCAATTTAAATGTTTGAGTAGGAATATACAAACCCCATAAGTATCTTAGAATTTGGCCATTAGAGAGTTCCAAGGCAACAGTCTGTGTTTTATGGTTGTGGCACAAGTTGATAATCTGCCTATCAACAGTTACGGGAGTCCTGGAACAAATAAGAACCCAAAATGGTGAAAATAGTTATAACATACTGCCAAGGCATCTTTAAGCTCAAGATTAGAAACTAGAGAAAGAAAGCTGCAAAAAACAATAGCAGCTAAAACACAAACTAGTTAATGTAACAATATACGAACAGAGACACAAGGAACTCCATTTGCTGGAATCATGTGTAAAAAATACTGCTGGAGAAATCAGTAGGTCAGGCAGCATATGGATTAAAGTTGACTTATTTTTGGGTCAAGCTTTCATCTGGACTGAAAGTAGAGGGAATATGGAAATATAGCTGCACACATCAAGGGAAGGGTCATTTGTACACCTTCATTGACAAATTTTAGTTCTATTGATTTATTTAAGGGGCACAGATAAAGATGATTGCA
Source organism: Raja brachyura (assembly GCA_963514005.1). The sequence goes on along the minus strand of OY740783.1, from coordinate 100,184,694 downwards.
CAACATGGTAAAGTAACTTGACTTATAAGGAAAACTAAATCTGTGTAGAAAATTAAGAGAATAATGGAAACCAAACAAACAATTACAAACAAACAACTCCCAGCACAGGCTTGGCGATCGCTTCGGCCAACGCCTCAGCACAGTTTGCATTAACCAACCTGATCTTCCGGTGGCTGAACACTTCAACTCCCCCTCGCATTCCGAATCCGACCTTTCTGTCCTGGGCCTCCTTCATGGCCAGAGTGAGTCCCACCGCAAATTGGAGGAGCAGCACCTCATATTTCGCTTGGGTAGTTTACACCGCATTGACTTCTCCAATTTCAGGTAGTCCTTGCTTTCTCCCTTCTTCCCCTCCGCTTCCCAGTTCTCCCACTGTCTCCGCCTCTTCCTTTCTTCTTCCCACCTCCACATCAGTCTGAAGAAGGGTCTCGACCCGAAACATCACCTATTCCTTCGCTCCATAGATGCTGCCTCACCCGCTGAGTTTCTCCAGCATTTTTGTTTACAAACAACTACAATGAATTTTTTATATACTATATTTTATCATCTTTATGACTATCATCTTTCACGGGTTAGGGACCCGAAATGTCACCTATCCATGTTCTCTAGAGATAATGCCTGATGTCTACATTTTATTAAAAATGAGCTGCACGTATGATGTGCTATTAAAATGTATGAACCATGGAGAATTCTGCTATTATTATTATTATTGATAATTGGACTTTTGATTTTTTTTTTTGTCAGGAGAGTTATGAGTTCTTACCTGATTGATAGTTCTCCCTCCTGATTTTCATCCGATGTAGTTATCAGCTGACAGACAACAGATTGGGATGTGGTCAGACCTTGAAATACACCCAGAAATCTATTTTCCTTTACCCAGGTTACAAAACGTAGCTTCAAAGGCTTCAGAGAGTCACTTTTTTCTCCTTCAAAATTAATTCTGACATTTCCACAAGAAAACAAAAATGTCAGATCAATATGGTCTAGTGCGATAACTATTTAATAAAACAATTAATATAAACTTAATATATTGAGCATGTAAGGCTCTCCTGAAACAACCTTGTTGACATAATAGCCTGCAAAACTGATATAAATACTTCAGCATTTGCTTTGTCCTACTGTTCTTTGGTTTTTATGTATACAAACAGTTACAAAACAGATGAAGGGATTTGGCTCTTCACATGGAATAGGCCATTAAATATAATCACGGTTAATCTTTTAGTGCAGTCCCACGTTCCTGCACTGACCCCTTATCTCTATTGCATTAATATTTATCTGGAATACAATGCGTGACTGAGCCCCATGCCCCTCTCGAATACAGAATTTCAAAGATAATTCAATTCAATTCAATGAACGTTATTTATCCGTGAGGAACTTCATTTGTGCAGAACATCAGTGCGTGTACAGTTCACGTACCCAGCAACACAACACAATATACCACACACATCACATACCAGCAGTCCAACAGTGGTCAGTAGGTAAAACTTGCAAAGCACAATACATGAAGAATAGGCAATGAAAACATTAAATGTTGAAAATGTATATATGAATAAATGAATAAATAAATAGGTCAACTACTCATGAGGCACGGAACTCGACATGGCTCTCTTAGTCCTGAATGTGAGTGACCTGTATCTCTGGCCTGAGGGTAGGAAACTGTATTGGCTGTGCAGTGAGTGAGTGGTGTCTAAGGCTATTTTTGTTCCTTTTAGTTTAGTCCTTCTATTGTAAATACTGATCAGTGGTTACTCCCCTCCAAATGAAATATTTTCTTCTCATTTGTGTCAAATGGTCAACCCCTTATTTTGAGTCTGTGATCCCGGACACTACTCACTCCAACAAATCCACTCAGTACGGATTTTATAATTTTCAATGCAATAATTCTTTTAAATTCAAGAAGGTACAAGTTTGTTCTGCATAATCTCTCCTCATACGACAACGTTGCCATCAGAAGCACCTTCACCGCGCCCAACCTATTCCAAGTATAACCTTCCGTGGCTAGGGATGAAAGACCTGTACATGATATTTCAGATGTAGTCTTGCCAGGGCTTCACCAGGTCATCTTTACTTTCGTACTGGCAATAAAGGTCAACATCCCATTCACTTACTGATCCACACACTAACTCTCAGTGCTGCACGTAGAAGACTGTGCAGATTCATTTGAACACCAATGGGGTTGTTTCTCACCATTTAGAAAAAAATCTTGCTATTCTGTTGTTCCTGGCTGTGCATGTAATTTTCAGTGTACATATGCAAGTGTGGCAAAAATTGATTACATCTTGTTTTATGCCTTGGACTGTGGCCAATCAGGAGATGGGTTGGCAATTCTCTGATCGCACGTGCATCGTATATGTTAATTTGATTACCTTTCAATCATCAATGTTTACTTGACTACAAACTGGTCGATTTAACCTGTCCTAAAATTTTAACCCTTTTAACTTTGGACTGGGCTCATACTCGGTCTCAGACTCAGCAAGCATTAAACATCACCGGTAAGAGTCGGCTCAAAAATATCAAAATAGGCAAACCTGAATGTTTTGACCAATTTGGGAGCTGTCATGTGCTTTGACAATCCACTTCCTCTAACAGCATCAGCTTCAATGGTGGAATTTGGCTTCACATCATCACCTGCCCAGAATGCGAAAATGCAAAGCTAATTATTAATGCTTTAAAAAAAAACTTTACTTTCCTGTAAATCTCTCAAAATGAAAGCATCACAACTTCATAATGTACCAAACCATATCACTGCCAATGGGGCTGAATTATACTTCATATTGAAATACAGGAAGCCCAAAAGAGGCGATGTGTGCAAAGCAAGAAACCATAAATAGCAATGCGAATATGACTAGATTATCTATTGCTGACGGCTGGATAAACAATCATGGAAACAGAAAGATGAACTTCCCTGCTCTACACTGAAAACTGCCATTTAATGTTTCTATTTCCACTTATGAAGGCACTCTTACCCCTCATTTAAAAGGTACTACGACCATGCCAGAGTAGACTTGTTCACCTTTCTACAACAGGGTGATAGCTCAGATCATTTAGAGTAAATAGGCAAAAGTTCTATCACTTGAACAAGTTGTGACTTAAAGAACATAGTTAAAATTGTGAACAAATTATAGGTCAGTTTGATAAGTAAGTTGTGTAGTTGATGTTTACCTTTTTTAGTAGAGATTAAAACTAGGGTCCATATTTACAGTGCCCTCCATAAGGTTTGGGACAAAGACCCATCATTTATTTATTTGCCCCTGTACTCCACAATTTGAGATTAGTAAAGAAAAAAATCACATGTGGTTATAGTGCACATTGTCAGATTTTAATAAAGGCCATTTTAATACATTTTGGTTTCACCATGTAGAAATTAAAGCTGTATTTATACATAGTCCCCCCATTTCGGGGTACCATAATGTTTGGGACACAGCAATGTCATGTAAATGAATGCAGTCATGTTTAGTATTTTTGTTGCATATCCTTTGCATTCAATGACTGCTTGAAGTCTGTGATTCATGGACATCATCAGTTGGTGAGTGTCTTCTCTGGTGATGCTCTACCAGGCCTGTATTGGAGCCATCTTTAGCCTATGGTTGTTTTGGGGGCTAGATGGGTTCAGTTTTCTCTTCAGCATATAAAAGGCATGCTCAATTGGGTTCAGATCGGGTGATTGACTTGGCCACTCAAGAATTGACCATTTTTTTAGCTTTGAAAAACTCCTTCGTTGCTTTAGCAGTATGTTTGGGATCATTGTCTTGCTGTAGAATGAGCTGCCGGCCAATGAGTTTTGAGGCATTTGTTTGAACTTGAGCAGATAGGATGTTCAGAATTCATTATGCTATTACCATAAGCAGTTGTATCATCAATTAAGATAAGTGAGCCAGTACCTTCAGCAGCCATACATGCCCAGGCCATAACACCCCCACCACTGTGTTTCACAGATAAGGTGGTATGCTTTGGTTCTTGGGCAATTCCTTCTCTCCTCCATACTTTGCTCTTGGCATCACTCTGATATAAGTTAATCTGCTTCTCTTCTGTCCACACGACCTTTTCCCAAACTGTGGTTGCTCGTTTAAATACTTCTTGGCAAACTGTAACATGGTCATCCTATTTTTGTGGCTAACCAGTGGTTTGCATCTTGCAGTTTAGCCTCTGTATTTCAGTTCATGAAGTCTTCTGCAGACAGTGGTCATTGACTAATCCATACCTGACTCCTGAAGAGTGTTTCTGATCTGTCGGACAGATGTTTGGGGGGGGGGGGGGGGGGGGAGTTCTTTATTATAGAGAGAATTCTTCTGTCATCAGCTGTGGAGGTCTTCCTTGGCCTGCCAGTCCCTTTGCGATTAGTAAGCTCACCAGTGCTCTCTTTCTTCTTAATGATGTTCCAAACAGTTGATTTTGGTAAGCCTAAGATTTGGCTGATGTCTCTAACAGTTTTATTCTTGTTTCTCAGTGTCATAATGGCTTATCTGAGTTTCATTGGCACAACTTTTGTCCTCATGTTGATAAACAGCAAAAAAAAGTTTCCAAAGGTGATTGAAAGACTGGAGGAAAGACTAGGTGCTGAGTGCTTTATTATACCTGTATTAAGGAGGCAATTAAACACACCTGAGCAATCACAAACGCTTGTGAAGCCATCTGTCCCAAACATTACGGTGCCCTGAAATGGTGGGGGGGGACTAGGTATAAACACAGCTGTAATTTCTACATGGTGAAACCAAAATGTATAAAAATGTCCTTTATTAAAATCTGACAATGTGCACTTTAATTGCATGTGATTTTTTCTATTACAAATCTCAAATTTGTAATTTCTTTTTTTTGAATAATTTTTTTAAATTTGTAATTTCTAGGAGATTTACTAGAATGTTGCCTGGGTTCCAGCAACTAAGTTACAGAGAAAGGTTGAACAAGTTAGGTCATTTATTCTTTGGAGCGCAGAAGGTTAAGGGGGACTTGATTGAGGTCTTTAAAATGATGAAAGGGATAGACAGAGTTGACGTGGATAAGCTTTTCCCATTGAGGGTAGGGAAGATTCAAACAAGAGGGCATGACATGAGAATTAAGGGACAGAAGTTTAGGGGTAACATGAAGGGGAACTTCTTTGCTCAGAGAGTGGTGGCTGTGTGGAATGATCTTCCAGCAGAAGTGGTGGAGGCAGGATCGATTTTAACATTTAAAAGTAAAGTGGATAGGTATATGGACGGGAAGGGAATGGAGGTGTATGGTCTGAGTGCAGGTAGATGGGACTAGGGGAAAATAAATGGTCGGCACGGACTGGAAGGGCCGAGAAGGCCTGTTTCCGTGCTGTAATTGTTATATGGTTATATGGTTATTAAATTGTGGAGTACAGAGGCAAATAAACAAATGATGGGTCTTTATCCCAAACATTATGGAGGGCACTGTATAAGTCACTCAAAATTCAATGGAGAAATATCATTATCTAGAGAATGTGGAACTTGACATCACATGCAGTATTTGAGGCAAATTTTAGAGAGTTATTCCATTCTTAGGCCATAACACATACTGCGGGGGTGTTAACTCTAAAATGGAGAGGTGTGCATATACTCTACTGAAACAACAGATGCAATAGAATGATTAGTTCTTTATGCATGATACTATTTTAGCAAAAGACCATGATGTGCTTTTACTCCTAAAAACTCTTTTAACTGTATATCCAATCAGACACTCACCAGCGTGGTAGATTGAGATCCGGTCATCAGCTGTTAGGACTGCTAAATCATTGCTCCTTTGTGGATCCGAGGAAAATATAATCTGATTAACTGGACAGGGTAATTGCAATTGATAAGCACACATTGGCGGAGGAACTACTGTCTGGCGGAAAGGTGTCACATGTACTTTATCTGCCGTTAACAAGAAAACAAATAGCCAAGTCAAAAATATAATTTTAAAAGTCCTTGATTTTAAAACATTGGTGAAAAGAAAAAATAATTTCAATTTTGCAAATCTAAACATGACAAACCAAAAATGCTGCAAATACTCAGACCAAGCTGAAGCAGTGGAGTAAAACAAAATTAATATTTCAGATCAATAATCTATCATCAGAACCAGGAAAAATGAAATAAACAATTTAAATTGCAGAGATTACTTGGACAACGATGCAAGAGGAACAGGAAAGATCAGTAACAGGGCGAAGACCAGGAGCGTAAATGACATACGTGACAGTGAAGTGTCCGAAGGTGATAGCAAAGGGTAATGATTATCAAAAGGTGTGTATGGGCGAGGGATTAATAACGCGTGATAAAAGAAATAGCAAAATGACTGGAAAAGGTGGAAATATTACTGTGCATACTGAAAACATGTGTCGGAAGGAACTGCAGATGCTGGTTTAAACTAGTCTGTTTCCTTTATCATCATTACTTTTTTGCATATATTTAATTGATTTGATCTATATCTCTCTACATCACTGTCTATATCTCTCGTTTCCATTTCCCTGAAACATCACCCACCCTCTGTCCAGAGATGGTTCTTGTCCCACTGAATTACTCCAGCTTTTTGTGTCTGTCCAGTGCTTGAAATCACTGAATTCACTGCTGAGTCGACATGGTCTAATATGTCCAATCAGGAGATGAGATTCGGTTTTTTTTATCTATGGTTCATTACAACATAATAGGAGACATAAGACTGAGGTATCTGGGTGCGAGTAGGTTGGAGTGTTAAATTGTCAGGAAATTGGAAACTTAGGAGTTCCCTCAGCAGAACGAATAGATGTTCTGCAACCAGATTACCCAGGAATTATCATCTGGAATGCATGGCCTAAAAGTGGCAAACAGGTTAAGGAAGTGTACAAAAAGTAGCTGGATAAATAAATGTAGGCCTTCACGTAAAGTGGGACTGATTGGAGAACTCTTACAAAGAGCTGGTACAGGTACAGTGGGTTGAAGACAGGGGCGGAACACCCGGGGGGGGGGGGCAGATGGGACACGTCCCCCCCATGTTTTGAGAGGTGGGGGACATCCCCCCAAGTTCTTGTCATCCGGATTTTAAAATCTCCGGTTTCCGCGAGACAGTGGAGGTGGGACTGCTGATTGAGGGCGCCGATTGGACGAGAGAGACGTCGGAAAGCAGGCAATGGGGGTGGGACTGAGGATAGAGTGCGGTGATTGGAGGAGGGAGACGTGGCACAGACCTGCGCCTCATCTGCAGCCAGGATCGATCCCGGCCGGGTCTCCTGCGCTGTCCTGCCCCACCCGACTCTGCCTGTCCGGCCAGGTGAACCTGCCTGGGCTTGCAGGAAATATGACCAGCGCAGAGAAGCAGCGCTGGTGTCCCGTCAGTCCAGTTAGGGCTGTAGTTCACCCTGCGAGACAGGCAGAGTTGAGCTGCATTTAGCGCTGGATGGAGCCTCCGAAGCCTCGCGTGTGTGGGAGTGTGTGCATGTGCGCGCGGCCGCCAAAAAATTGTGTCCCGCCTGTCCCCCCCATGTTTCGATAGCAGTTCCGTGCCTGGTTGAAGAAGTCTTTGGTTTGAACATTATGACCATGGGCTATATTGGCCAATGGTATGGTAAGCTTTCATTCAATCCTTCAATACAGTAGGAATTCATTCATTCTATTTGAATCATTGGAGATAGGTTTGTGTTCAGTAGTGTTACTCTTAAATTAAATACTCTGGCACCTGTCTTGCCTGTGTTTTTCCTGATCAAAAGGGCACAAGGACCAATGTAAACTGTTACCACATGACACGTCTCAACCACAGATAAAAAGTTTTACCTCCATTAATCACAGCTACATTGGCAAAGTCATTCCTGTCATCCCCTTTACTTCTGTCTGTAGACCAATGCCAGTTATAGGAGAGGTAACACCATCCACTGCAGAGAACGTGGAGTCGATAGGGGTTCTCAGGATCCCACATTAGGGCCACAATGCGTTCACAACCAAAATGTAAACTCTGTTTCAGGTACCAATGGTAGTTTCCCACAGTCCACAACTGAACTGCACAACAAAAACAAATACAGAAAATATTATTTAATTGCTTGGACCAAGGCTACAAATAGCTATTTCTTAGCAGAAAGTGTAACTTCTGTTTCAAATACTTTGATTAATACAGCATAGAAACAGGCCCACTGAGCCCATGGCGATCACCGATCACCCATTCACACAAATACTAATGTTACCCCACTTTCGCATCCACTCCCTACATACTAGGGGCAATTTACAGAGGCCAATTAATCTGCAAACCCGCATGTCTTTAGGGTGTGGGAGGATACCAGAAAACCCAGAGGAAACCCACAGGGAGAACGTGTTAAACTCCACATAGGCAGCAGCCGAGGTCAGGATTGAACCTGAATCTCTGGTGTTGTGAGGCAGTACCTCTATCAGCTGTGCCACTTCCTAATCAGCGCCAGTATTTTAAAGACAGGCAATCGTAAAAAATGTATGGCAAATTGTCCAATTTGTTGAAAATAGAGTCAGGTGCAACAAGAATAGGATTTTTTGCCCTCGCCCTACAGTATCAGTGATTCAAAATCAAAACTACAAATGCTGGAAAACAAAAGCGGAAAATACTGAAAACATTCAACATGATCAGGCAGAATCTGAGGACCCAGAAATAGGGTTGAAAGTTGGAAAGATACAGCATGGAGACGGCCCCGTTGGTCCATCGAGTTCACAACAAGCATTGATAACCCATCCACACAGACAACACCCGAGACCAGGATCAAAACCGGGTCTGCCGCTGTGAGGCAGCGGCTCTACCAGCTGCACCACTGTGCCTGCTGCCTAATATTACAGGGCGAGGACCCAGAATATCAGTACATTTCTACTGTTTAATTTCCAACCATTGTACAAAACAGGGAGAATTAAACATTCAAATTGAGAATACATTTTCTCCGTGGCTATAGGATTTTCATAATTCAGGAAGAAAAATAAATCAATGATCAGGTTGATAATTTATTACCATATGTATTTTGCTGGCCATCTTTATTCCCCTCGTCCGCTGATTTCAAATCTTCAAGCCAAATTGCCAGCACAGTAGATTCATTATTCCAGAGCAGCTCCTGTACCTGATAAGCAATAAACAGCCAACCAGTTACGCCACACTGAAGACTACGCACACAGAATATTAAACATATTGCATAAAGTTATCAACTTACAAAAAAACGCTTTTAACCAACAGTGAGGTGCATAATTTGATTCAGTTGGAAACAGGATAAGTGATATAAATATATTAACCACTAACATAAACCTATATATAACCTATTCAACATGCTTCCTCTTCTTTGCTTGCTTCTACCTTATCTATGCCTTTCATAATTTTAAATACTTTCTACCAAGTCTCCCTAAGCCTCCAAAACATATTTAGTTTCCACAAACAACTAGCTGTTTTCCACTGCATTAACAAAATTCTGTTTGCTGCAAGTCCATTTCTGCCTCCTACACATTATCTGATGCAGAAATGGCAACAAACATCTGGTGGTTCATTTGCTAAACTGTACAGAAAAACAATGGGGCTTAGTGTCCATGGGTTACGGAAAGAAACACTGTATAGTATTCACTAATAATTCAGTTGAGTCACTCTTACTATGCAGATAGGGATTTCCATGACGTCCATGGCCAAATATGAAAACGAGAATCAGATCAAAGTATATATTGGAAAAGGAAGTTCAAGTAGGGGAAGGGGTGAAATTCTTTTCAGTACTTGCTTTGACTTGGTCTTTGTTAAAAGGAAGCGGAAATTCCCCATGTAGCAAACCGTTCTGTTCGAAGAACACAATATTGTGTTTGTTAAGCTTTCTCTGTGTAGATGCAATCAAGCTCCCTGATGGCCTAAGGAAAGAACATAAGGGCAAAAAGAAAGTTACAATGGTGTCTCACACAAGTAATTTTAATATCATAAATGGTACACGTGGATTCTCTCAAACGTCTGGAGGTCCATTAAAATATTCTTATGCAATGCTTCTCAGCTTGGCCTAGCAACTGCTTTGCTCTTCACCACCTGAACCTGCAGAGAGTGGTGAACGCAGCACAGTCTATCATAGGCTCATGATTTCTCTCCATGCAGACCATCTTCATCAGAAAGGCTGGAAACATCGTCAAAGATGCCCGTCACCTTGGCCATTCCCTTTACTCTCCACCACCATCTGGGAGGAGATACGGGAGCTGGAAAGCTTGCATGTCTAGACTTCAGAACATTTTCTTCTCTGCTACTATCTGGCTACTGAACCAATCACCCCTAAGAACCCCTTCACAGAGAGCTGTCATTCACTCTTAAGCCTATATTAGATAGGAAGTTGCAGAAGTTGATTAGGAGATGTTTGCAGGTAGGGTGATGTCTAATAAGTGGAAGGCTTTTAAAAGTGAAATAGAGAGCGTTCAATTTAAAAAGTCCATGCATTGCAGCACACAAACAGAACCTCCTACTTATGTTAATTGGACTGACAAACTTGTCAACCAAGTGATGGCAAGTTACCCACACAATTCATTACACAAACATCTAAAAGGCACACAGGGATGCAATTTGAGTTCAATTACTCACTTCCAGCACAGGGCCTGTTCAAGTCCATTCACAAGTTCACTGGTTGACTGGAGCACACATTCTCTATTCCATACCCTCAGCTTTCTGGATCCTGTGCAAATAATTTTAGATTAAATTGGATAAAGATATATTTAAATTGCGAAAATATCAGACTTCCCCAATGGATAACCAAATAATTAAAAGGAAAAAATGTCATAGAAACATAGAAAAATAGGTGCAGGGGTAGGCCATTTGGCCCTTTGGGCCAGCCAATATGATCATGGCTGATCATCTAACATCAGTCCCCAATTCCTGCTGTTTCCCCATATCCCTTGACTTTTTTTAGCCCTAAGAGCTAAATCTCTCTTGAAAGCAAAATACGTTTGCTGACAGTATACAGATGAACAATGAACTACATGGTTCTTAATGAACAAAAATTGTTTAATAATAGCTCAATGGGTTCATGTTAAATTCTTTCTCCCTTCTTTCCGACTGAAAACAGCTTAAATATATGAAATAATTGTGTGTGACTAGTGGTATGCCTCAGGGTTCTGTGCCCTGTGACTAGGGGTGTGCCTCAGGGTTTGGTGTTGGGTTCATTGCTGTTTGTCATCTATATCAATGATGGATGAGAACATACAAGACATGATTTATTAGTTTGCAGATGACACTAAAGTATTGCCGTGAAGATGGTTGTCAAAAATTGCAGCAGGTGGGCTAAGGAATGGGTGATGGAGCTTAATACAAACAGTGCAAGGTGTTGCATTTTGGAAAGTTAAACCAGGGCAGGACCGATACTGTGAATGTCAGGGCATTGCGGAGTGTTGTAGAGCACTAGGGTTGAGGAGTGTAGGTGCACTGTTCCTTGAAAGTGGAGTCACGGGTAGATAGCGGGCTGAAGAAGGCTTTCTGATGGCCTGCATCAGTCAGAGTATGAATATTGAAGTTGGGAGGTCATGTTACAGTTGTACAAGACTTTGATGAGGCCTCGTGGGCTCGAGCTGAACTCCTGCTGAGGTGGGAGGACACTCACCCAAAGAGAGAACAGAGCTGGTCAGCTCGAAGTCAGAGAGAGAGGGTTGTCCCGGGGTTCGTTATATGTACCAGGACATACCCCTATACCCCGTGACAACTCCTCCCTGCCATTGCCCAGTCACGTGACCGTACCCCCGACTGCTGAGGGTTTGTGTAGCAAGTGGGCTGCCACAATTGCACCTATATTCTTTCCTGGTTTCAGAATATTTTTTACGTGGGTTTGCTGAGGTAATCTCATATTTATATTTCTTTACAACATTCAACCCATTGATCCCATTCCTTCACTTTTTTCACTGCAAGCTATTTGTTCTCACATCCGTCAACACCTGCTTTTCTGAACATGCATACATACACATTAGGAGCAACTCCCACATATCAGCCTACCTTCCATTGACTCCATCTAGACTTCACGCCGCCTCGGCAAGGCTGACAACAGAATCAGGGACCGGTCTCACCATGGTCACTCCCTCTTCTCCCCTTCCCCATCAGGTAAGAAGTTTGCAAAAGCATACCTCCAGTTTCAGGGACAGTTTCTTCCTGACTGCTCTCAGGCAGGTCCTCTCATCAGCTAGTGTGATTCCAACCTCCCATCTACCTCACTGTAGCTCTTGGAACTAATTTTAATCTGACTTTATCGAACTTCAATGTTATATCTTGCACTGAATGTTGTATCTTTTATCTGTGCATCGTGGCTTGATTGTATTCATGTGCAGTTTTTTCTTTGACTGGATAACATGCAAACAAAAGCTTTTCCTTGTACCTCGGTTCACGTGACAATAATAAACAAAACAAAACCTAAATTTACTGCAGCCAATTAACCTATCAAAATGTCTTCTTGATGTGGTAACAAACTGGTTCACCAAAAGCTCTCAGGAAGAATGTACAAATGTCACACCAACAGCACCCAGAGATAGTAACACACCCAATCCCTGGAACTGTATGGTAGCACCTTTGACGGCTTCCACAACTGTGCCACCCTTACCCGTGCTCAAGTGTATAAAGTAAGCTAAGTTAGGATCAATGCATCCAATATCATGTTGCATTGAAGCGTAATCTGTACCGACATAGATCAAAATTCCAGCACTCTGAGAGAGTCTGAACATTCTGGTTTCCATTGACAAGTCAGACGTGCTAGTAAACTATCATTAGTGGTCAAAAGTATTGCCCACTCTCTCCCTCAGCATTTGGAGCAACACGTCCACTACACTACCGAATGAGTCTAGAAATTCCAATGTGTGTATACTCTTGCACCCAATTCAATACGGGCAATACCTACCACCTGTCACGTAGGATGCAGGGCCGATATCAGATCACCATAAAAGGTTCAAGGAAACACAATATGAACAGCAGTTATCAGAACTTTATCATCTGTGAATGTATCTGTCAAATGTATGCATACTCTCAAACGTGGCATTATATCCCAAAGCATGATAGTTTCATTTCAGAGATGCACAGCAACAATAAATGTGGGGATCTGCCAGACCTTCAGGTAACTAACCAACAGCTGTCCATGTGGGTGTCAGTTTTATTATTTACATGCAAACCCTTTCAGCCTGGTTGGAAGGCCTCCAATGGAACCCTGCTTCACAACAGGTACCCGGATGTTCTGGATAATCAAATTCATTGCCATGGACCAGGCCAATTTATGCATTATTCCATTTCCCCATGCAAGGGATTTTAATAGAGATTTTTGATTAGTACATGTGTCAAAGGTTTTGGGGAGAAGGCAGGAGAATGGGGTTAAGAGGGTGAGATAGATCAGCCATGATTGAATAGCCGGGTAGACTTGATGGGCCGAATGGCCTAATTTCTACTCCATCACTTGACCTTATTGACTTGGAAGCATACTGCCATTTTTTCATCTCTTTTAGTTAAATCCTGGAGCAGCATTGTGGGAGTTACTCCACTATACAAACTGTAGCAGTTCAAGGTGGTGACCTACCGCTACCTTCTCAAGGACAATTAGGGATGGATCATACATACTGGCATGCCAACATTGTCTACATACTATGAATTGATTCAAATAATCAATACATCTCCGAGATTGGTTCTGAATCCCACAAAAGGCCTGAAAATAGGGTAATCCATTGCAGTAAGCATACATAAATATTATAACACAGAAGGCCATTTGGCCCATTGGATTCATACCAGCTCCCAACAGAGCAATCATATCAATCCCATTCTATGGAGAAGCTTTACTTCTCCAGAGCCCTGCAACTTAATCCCTCTCACATCCACATTAACAACCTACTTCCCCATTCTTTGGTTCTTTTATCAGTTACATCCACCAAGGGGTAATATTAATGGCCAATACAACACCAGCAAGTGTTTGGGAAGTGGGACAAAATCAGAGTCAGCAGAAAGCCATGTGGTCAAAGCACAATCCACACACAAACTACACCCGAGATCAAGATTGAACCCAGGCCCACGCAAGTGTTAGGCAGCAGCACTAACTGACCTTTCTTGAACAAATAAGAGGGGGAAAAAAACAATGCAAGTGAACATGCTTGTAGCATTGCAACAGCATGCAAAATTGTTTTGTAGTTTTATAAGAAGACAGGTTACACACTAACCTTAAAGTGAATATTTGTATGTTGAAGTACATGTTTGATACATACCTGTCAAAGGACAAATGGCACTAACTGCAAACAATTGCCCATCACCTCGCCAGGTCACACGGAATTTATGATCATCCCAAGGAACGGCTGGCACAATTTCCTAACATACCAAATAAGAAATCACATTAGCAGAACTGCACTTTGTTTAGGGCGGTGATAGGTTATGTTTCAACGGGTGGGTGAGCTAATTGAAATATACGTTGTTTTAGACAGCTAAGCAACATAAAGATCTCAGGATTGATTCATGGGCAGTGCTGAGATTGAGTGGGGGGTGGAGGAGCAGGAACGTTAAAGTAGCAGAATTAGTGCCCTGGAACAGGGACAAAAGAGTCTGTAAAGTAAAGAAGTAAAGAAGGCAGAAACACTCTCAGAAAACTGTAATAACCGGCATAGAACACAAGTTAGATTGATCAAATCCAGCCATGATAAGAATTTGTTTCCCACTCAACTGTTTCTGGCAACTATCATAAATGACCTTGAGATGATTCCAGTTCCACAGTATCGCTCTTCGGATCACATCACAGGGCCGCATGGTGGCGCAACGGTGGGATTGCTGCCTTACAGCACTTGCAGCGCCGGAGACCCGGGTTTAATCCCGACTACGGGTGCTGTCTGTACGGAGTTTCTATGTTCTCCCTGTGATTGCATGGGTTTTCTCCGAGATCTTCGCTATCCTCCCACCCTCCAAAGACATACAAAGTCTGAAGAAGGGTTCCGACTCAAAACTCCGCCTATCCATTTTTTCTAGAGATGCTGCCTGACCCGTTCAGTTACTCCAGCATTTTGTGTCTATCTTTGGTATAAAACCGTCATTTGCAGTTCCTTTTTATTATCTTTGACCTTGAGATGATCTTTGGATAACTTACCAGTGCCATCACTAAGATTGCCTAGTTTTACCTCTATAACAGGGGTCGGCAAGCTCAGTCTTCATTGGGGCCAGGACGCATGTCTGTGAGCGGATGGCGGGCCACATCTATCACGTGTACACGTGGATCTCGCCCCTTCGACGACGCCCCTCATATTCACTCGCCCCCAGCCTATTGACAATCCCGCACCTGACCAAAGATCATAGAGCGGATCTTTGATCCTGACAGTGAAGCCCCGACACAAAAGGTTGCGACTTTGCACAGGATGCGGTACAGCCAGAGCTAGGCGCTCAGTGGCTCAGCCACTGCAGCCGCCAACGCCAGCCTCCTTGCGCCCTTGCGTCACCACGCCTGGGCGCCGCAGCCTCGGGCCCAGGAGGTACCGGAGATGATGCAAGTCTGTGGGCCGGATAAATCCGGGGGCCATAGGTTGCCGACTCCTGCTCTATAACATCCCATTCGCAATTCATACGCTGCTGAAATCCTTGGTGTTGCTTTTGCTACATCTAATAGATAATAGACAATAGACAATAGGTGCAGGAGTAGGCCATTCGGCCCTTCGAGCCAGCACCGCCATTCAATGTGATCATGGCTGATCATCCCCAATCAGTACCCCGTTTCTGCCTTCTCCCCTTATCCCCTGACTCCGCTATCTTTAAGAGCCCTATCTAGCTCTCTCTTGAAAGTATCCAGAGAACCGGCCTCCACCTCCCTCTGAGGCAGAGAATTCCACACTCACAACTCTCTTGAGAAAACGTGTTTCCTCGTCTCCGTTCTAAATGGCTTACTCCTTATTCTTAAACTAAGTCCCTGGTTCTGGACTCCCCCAACATCGGGAACATGTTTCCTGCCTCTAGCGTGTCCAAACCCTTAATAATCTTATATGTTTCAATAAGATCCCCTCTCATCCTTCTCAACTCCAGAGTATACAAGCCCAGCTGCAGGAGAGGCAGGAAGAGAGAGAGGAAGAGAGAGAGGGAGAGAGGGAGGGGAAGGAGAGAGGGAGGGAGGGAGGGAGGGAAGGAGGGATGGAGAGAGGGAGAGTGAGGGGGGGGGTGAGGGGGGGGGGAGGGGGTGGGGGAGGGAGGGAGAGAGGAGGTAGGGAGAGAAAGAGAGGTAGAGATGGAGGGAGAGGGAGGGACGAAGAGAGGGAGAGAGGGAGGAAGGGAAAGGGGAGAGAGGGGGAGGGAGAGGGAGAGAGGGGAGAAAGGGAGAGAGAAAAGGAGAAAGGGAGAGAGAAAAGGAGAGAGGGAGAGAGGGAGAGCATGAGACATGAGAGCAGGTTGAAAAAACAAAGACAACGGAAGCTGTCTTGCATAACACTGCACAAGTGAGTAACAGAAGCAGGGAAATGTGGCGCAGTTACATAAGTTAGACAAAAAATGCTAGAGAAACTCAGCGGGTGAGGCAGCATCTATGGAGCGAAGGAATGGGTGATGTTTGTTGTTAATGTGCCTGTGAAAAAAACCCAACAACAAATAGCAAGCAGGCATTTTGAAAAATTTCAGGCAATACCATCAAATTCCAGGTAATATGGGATTCTATTTCTGGAATTTTTTTGATGAGGTTTGGAAGCACTGCTCTACCCTTGAAATCTTTCAATATTGTCTGCAAATTCTAACTGCAGAATAGATTACATTTCATTTCATTTAAGCTTTCTATGGAAGCCAATTGAACACCTGATCTTTTCCAAAAAAAAGTGACAAGATTTAATAATAGTGTCATGGCAAATTAACATCGGTGACAGGGAAAATATTTGATCCTTGCATTTAATGAAAATGAACGGATTAATTGAACAACATTAAATTTAAGGGTTTGATCAGAGGAGATGATCGTTTGTAAAAAATAAATTGGTAGAATACCTGACATTGATGGGTTGAACAGATTCAGTGTGTTTAACTTTCAGAAACATTTTTATATTGGAAGTAGAATAGAAGATCAGCGGGCATGGAATCAAATTAGCAAGAAAAAAATACAAGATTCTGGTATAGATTCTCAATGTGGTTAGGAATCAGTGCACCACAGAACTCAGATTGATCTGATAAATTTGGCATGACTGTAGAATGGGGAACTGCCTGGTTAGCCTTATTATTCCACTCCATTATCAACAGCACCCAAGTTAAATTTAATTGAATTTCTTCCTGCAGAGATTTGAGCCATTTTGAGAAACTGCCAAACTACAGGCTAAGCCAAGCTGAAAACTCTCAAATCAATTCACACTCACTGCACGAAGAAAAAACTAAGTGTCACAGGATTTAAACATTAGAACTGGACAGATTCTCTTATGTGCTATGCATAACAAAAATAAGATGACTATCTTGCCAAATGGTCTTTGGCTGTGTTAAGATACCTCTCTTATACTTCATGCAAGCCAATGTGCAGATCACTGACTGTGTTCTGGTGTTTAATTGAAACATCATGAAAGCCATAACAAATGCAAGAAGTCAGAATAGCCTCTGTACTAGGAAATTCCATATTCTCCCCACTATCTGAACAAAGAAATTATTCTTGAGTTCAGTGTTAATTTTCATTTAAGGGCTGATTGGGGACTTGCCACACTTCCCTATCAAAATCACTTGAATTCTATTGTCATTTTAATTCTGCTCTTTAAACCATAATTGTAGATTACGGCCTCGAAGTCATGCAATCTATGCAACTCATCATACTCAAGTAACATACTGAACATTACCAATACTGTCTAGAGTAGGAAGATATACCTACCAACCATTATCACCCCAATCCCATCCACCGAACCCTGCTCATTTACCCAGCAGACATTTATCCAGCAGAAATCAAAGCAAAAGCATCAGCCACAATTGCTTTACAAGCAGAATCACAAAATCTTATTCAAATCACTGATCACCGTCCACATATTTATTTCATTTAACATGAAAATTGTAGCATGTCCGCAATGCAATAATGAGTACAGTTTAAAAATGATAGTGACATTAAAAGCACTTCCATGAACAAAAGGTTATAAAAGTTCAGAACTCACTTCCACAACAGTACTTGAGTAGATCTAATGCTAATTTTAGAAACAAAGTCTGAGGAGGGGTTTCGACCCAAAACGTTGCCTATTTCCTTCGCTCCATAGATGCTGCCTCACCCGCTGAGTTTCTCCAGCATTTATGTCTACCTAAGAGATCTTTATTTAGTTCAATTATTCAGGGACATAGGACAACGGCTAAAATTTGGAATTAGGTCACAGTTCAGTCATCCTCTCAATGAATGGCAGAAACTAAACTAAACTAAAGTAAACTAAACTAAACTTGCTAGACTCTCTACTGAACTTGTCCAGACTGTAAAACAAATTTAGATATTGACCACCTAAAGAACTCGTTCATATCTTTATTAAACACGCAACAGAAACAATGTGATGATGTTGAACTCTTTGTCATAACACTCACCATCAGCTTACGGACAGCTGCTGCTTTACCTTCCGTTCCATGGAACTGGGTCTCCTTTTTCCCCCAACCAACAGTAATGAATTTTCCTGAAGCGAGAAAGGAAGTGATGGGTAAGCAATACATAAAACAACCTGTGCAGATTAATCACTTTGTTCCTATTCCTATAATAAAATTCACCCATAATGTAAAATTAAGATTTTCTTTCTAATTTTGTTTTGGAATATTTGTGCCTGGGAACATATTTTGGCAGGGAAGGCATAGCGTGACATTAGCAAGTACCACACACAAACCTGTGAGGATTTTTGACTGTGGAGGAGAAACAAAGAAGGGGGGATTCCAGATGCAAGTGCACAGAACTATCATGGAATCACGAAAACCACAAGATAATGGCTCTTTCGAATATCACCTGTGCTGGAAAAGCTAAGTTAGACGTGTCCTCCCGTTGAGTTTTTGGCATACCATAGACTTAGAA
Source organism: Raja brachyura (assembly GCA_963514005.1). Next base: position 100,165,829 of record OY740783.1, on the reverse strand, counting down.
GACATACTTCAGTTCTTTAAATTTATTATGGGATTTGAAAATACATAAATTGTCCTTACGTTATAGGGTTAGAAGGAATTAGGATTGTCCATAAAAAATTTAGAGATATGTGTGGTAAGGGAGGAAGAACTAAAGAGTAGGTACAAGGGGATGAGTTCATTATGTAGTGAGGCACATATTGGCCTGATAATGTTTGGTTATCTTGAGTACACAGCTGTAAGATGAGGTACTTATTAATCAGAAAATTATAAAACATTAAACAATCGTGCATAAATGCAACTCCAAAATGTGAGAATATTCTTTAAATTACAATAGGCTTCTGAAAAAATGTAGAATACATTCTAAACCAGTTGCTGTAAACCTTCTTCCGACAAAACCGTTTAAAAGCATTTCTGCATTACTCTGAGAGAACTATGTCATAATTCACTCTTCACTAAATCTACAAATGACTGGCAGCTTGTTTTAGAATTGCAGAGATCGAGGAAAGAAACAAGTTTTCAATTGTTTTTTTTTAAATAAACCATTACACTTACCTTCACCAAACTCATCCTGGTGAATGTTTACTTCCGTGACTGGCTCAAAGTCCTTGGTCATCATTATAATTGTTTCCTGTCCTAGAAAATAATATTAAAAAAATATTGTGTAGGAAGGAACAGAAGATGCTGAAGATAGACACAAAATGCTGGAGTAAATCAGCGGGACAGGAAGCATCTCTGGAGAGAAGGAATGGGTGACCTTTTGGGTTGAGACCCTTCTTCAGACTGAGAGTCAAGGGAGAGGGGAACTAGAGATACAGAAGGATACAAACAGCATGCAAGGAGTAAAAAGGACATGTCAAAGCAGACGATGATCAAGGAAATGTACAATGGTTCATTGTTGGCTGAGGGGAGGTGCCAACGAGGCATACAAACAGTAAAATTAATCAGGAGAACAGTTAAGGGCCTGTCCCACTTGGCGAATTTTTCGGCGACTGCCGGCATCATCGACTGACATATCAGTGTCGCCGCAGTGTCGAACATTTCAAAATCCAGCAGCGACAAAAAAAAATGCTGCGACACTTGAGGAAACACCGCGCATCAATACATCGTCACGCCGCAACTCTATCGGTGAATTGATACGTCAGCCAACGTTGCAGACAGTCGCCGAAAAAAATCGGCAAGTGGGACAGGCCCTTTAAACTGGTTGGAGAACTAGGGTGAGGGGGGACCATTTCACTTTGAAACCATTTTGCTTTGGTTTGATTGCATGATTATTATCTAAACAACTAGTTATTTCTTCCTCCATAGTAGACACTGGCACCTTTTCAACAACAGACATTAAGATAACTGGTTTATTGCTTCTCACTTTTTGTGTCTCTCTCTATTCTGCTGAAATAGTTGGAATATTTAATTGTATTATTGGGTTTCGTCAAGACATATTCTGCCCTAATAACTTGCTTGCTATCTATAAAACTTCAATCAAAAATAGGGATCTAGTGTACTTTTGCAAATAATATTCTCTGTACCTCTAACTATAATAACATTAAAATAAGAAATAAGAAATTAAAGATAAACAATGTAAACAAAAATTTGCAGCAAGGCACCAGCCATACTCTGGGATGGGGGCAAGTCTCCATGAACAAACTTAAACTGGCAATATAGTAACAAGAAACAATTAATACAGATTTCATAGAGTCTGACTAAGCAGAGGATTGAATCAGCTAAAAGAACTATTCAAGTAAATTTATTATTTTGATTTGCACATACCTGTGATCAGTACAACCAGTTCCTGGTCTGGACTCCAGCTCATCCCAGTTACTCCACTGTCGACACTGCCAACACATTCCAGCTAGAAATAACAAAAGCACAAAATGAATGAAAAACTATTTTGCTGATATGTACATGTTACAGCCATTCCTTTCTGTTTCTCTTCCTCTCCAAGATCTCCACTCATCCAAAATCATGAACTGTGCAAGCCGTTGTTTTGTTCCTGGACCGCTAAGCTTAAGAATTCATTAAAAAACCTGCTATTCATTTCCAATCATTAACCCAATGTTTTCCGACTTACATTATCTTCTAGTGCCCTGCTCCTGGATTTTTAAAAAAATCTCCTTTTAAAATTCACCCACACTGTAAAATACATCAACATGCCCGATCCCATCTTCATAATGGCCTTGAGCCTATTATCCTCTAATATTGTGCAATCTCTTTCTGGCTCCTCAAGCACCCTGAATTTTCATCCATCTCTGCCTGCTAGATTCCTAAAATCAAAGCTAATTCACAACCTAATTCTTCGGAGATATGTTAAAATCCACCTCTTTGATAATTTAATTGCTCCTTCGTTAATTTTACTTTGCCAAAGTGTCACATTCTATCTGGTACTGCTTAGCTGAAGCAAGTTCTACGTTGAAGGCATTAAGATATTAAGTCATTGCTCTAGTTTTTTTGAGCAAATACCTTTTACTTATTTTCTATAATAAAATACCTCAAATTACATCATCAGCAACCAAGTATCAGATTACTGCAAAAAGCTCATTGAGTAAGTACATCCCAAGGTACCAATTCCCCCCGTTTTACCTGATTTGCGCTTAGATTATAAAGTACAACATCTCCAGATGCAGTGGCAATGCAGACTGATTCTTGATCTGGCAGGTCCTCAATACCAACAATGCAACCAGTGCCATCATCGGGGAGAAATGATTCTTCAACCAACGATACCTTTTTGACCACCTGCAAGAGAATGATTCAAAAGAACATACAAGACCATGTGAATAATATTATCAAAGGAAACTGGGTTAAGACAGTTTAGTTACATGGAGCCAAACACCAACACATTGAAGTCTATACATTAGACACGCGGAGGGCCACAGCTGTTGCTCTTTCGCAGGTGTGCTTATTTTCGAAATTGTTGTGCATTGTATGATTTAATATAAAACAAATCATGAGTGTGCGGTACTTCACACCCACAGCAGAGAAACCCCTCAAGCTCTGGGAGTGTGAAATGCTGGAATTTAATTACTAGAGATAGTATATATCTCTGCCACTGTTTGTGATGGATAAACATATCACCATTCCATTCATTATTGGTCCTTTAATTTAATCCATTGTCACGTCACACTAACTGATAAAAACTGACCCCACCACAATTTTTCATGGAGAAAAACCCAACCACCAGAGAGAAGTGCCAGAAATAGCAATAAAATGAGAACTCCAGACCCCACAGACTTGCAAAGCCTCAAGAGCTTAGTGCATTAAAGACTGATGCACATAATGTTATTGGCCAGTCCATGTTCGATATCTCAATAAACATCCATTGTTTTGAAGTTTAAATAAATATATTTTCTACAGAATTATTCATGTAATATAGGAATTTGCACACAGCAAGATCCCACTCTACCACATGTGATAGGAGCTAGATTTTTGTAAACAGCATTGACTGAGGGATAAATACTACCAGGGCATAGAAATCTCCTCTTATAAACAGCATGAAGAGATCTTAATGCAATTTGTTTATTTAATATCAGAAGCTTTGCGTGTAATAAAGAGAAAGACATAAAGAACTTCAGATACTGGAATCGTGTGTAAAACACAAGGTGCTGGAGTAACTCAGCTGTTCAGGCAGCATCTTTGGAGGACATGGACAGACAACATTTTAGGTTGCGACCCTCCTTTAGACCCATTGTGATGGGGAGAGAAAGCTGTAAAAGAGCTATTTTTATCAACTTTTGTCACACTGCTATCTTCTTTTCATCTTTAACCTTTATTCACCCATCTGCCCATTAACCCCCCCCCCACTTCTATCCACCTGTCCCGGGCTTGCCAGGCTCCTCTATGACCCCAACCTCCTTTCCAACATTCTCCCCCATTATAATCAGTCTGAAGAAGAGTTCCTACCGTAAATATTGCTGTCCTCAAGAGACACAACCCCAACTGCTGAGTTACTCCAGCACCTTACATTTACTTTGTTTTTAACATGCTAGGTTACAAAAGCAGATTGGACATCCATCCAAATTAAATCTAATGTGATTGTGGTACCTCCAATATTTCAGTACCACATTAGAGCATCAATCGAGATTGCTGGAAAAGTTGCAGGGAGATTGTGGGGAGAAGGCAAGAGAATGGGGTTGAGGGGGGAAAATTGGTCAGGCTTGATGGAATGGCTGAATGGCCTGATTCTGCTCAATGTCTAATGGACAGATTTGATGCAAAGAAGCTAGAATAACACTGGAACCTGAAACTACTTGATTCACATTCAAAAGTATGAATCATTGAGTCACAGCTTTCTTTTAGAATGGAATCACACAGCACGGAATCAGCCCATTCGGCCCAACTCATGCATGCTGTCCCAAAATGCCCATCTACACTAGTTCCATTTGGTCGTAGGTAATCCATATCCCACTCAGCCTTTCGTGTCCAAGTATCCATCCAAATGTGTTTTAAATATTGTTATTGTACCTGCATACGTACTACTCTGTGTGACAAAACATCCCCTCGGGTTCCTTGTTAATCTTTCCCCTCTCACCTCAAACCTATGCCCTCTAGTTATTGATTCTGCATTCCTGGGGAAAATACAGTGTGCATTCACCCTGTAAATGCCCCAATAATAAGGCAATTAATAAGAAAACAATTTATAAGTTCATTCAGATGAGACTCAGAAGTTACATCCAGTACTGCACTAATGGAATGTTGCACCGTTCACACTAACATACTTTGGGTAGGGACGTCACCCATTCCTTCTCTCCAGAGATGATGGCAGTCCCGCTGAGTTACTCCATCATTTTGTGTCTAACATACTTTGGGATGAGACATTAAACCAAGGCGCTGCACACTCTCTCAGGTTTGTGTTAAAGATTATATTACATTCTTGTGGAACAGCATATTGTGGCAAATATTTATCCCTTAACTATCACCATTTGCGGGAGATTATTGCAAGAAAATTGATTACTGTATTTCCCATGTTACAACAGTGACCATGCATCAGCCATACTTAATGGTTAAAAATAATCCTCAACCTATGAACCGCAGTGCCAGACCGTATGAACATCCAAGCATTGCAAGTATTATCAAAATTGCTTTATCATTAACTTTTTGGATATATAGGTATGGAACTAGATTGACATGAATTCATTAACAAGAAACAATGATCACCATTTGCATTACACTGTATCGCAATCACATTTTTCTGTTAACTATGGATACTCAGAGGGAATAAATTGTTGCACGAGAATTTGTAAGCATGAAAACAAATCAATACCTGTTCTGTACGTGGATCAAGTTCTGTGATTCCCAAGTCCGAACCCACCAACACTGTGCCTGTATCTGTACGAACAGTCAAACACTGAGGTGTTCCCAGGCCCTGCCATCGGTTGCAGTGCAAGCTTTGCAGCAATGTCAGATTACGCATGGTGAATGCTGAAAGAATTCACGTAGAGGAAAATGTTAATGCACACAACAGTAACCAAACAAAACAGAATCACAACTCATTATATATGTGCCAAAATAAGTTTAAAGAGCCAGGGCAGGCACTATGTTCCACATTTTAAAAAACATCTTAAAATACAAAGAGGCCATTGTGTCCATTGTGAGCTTGCTGCCTCTGACACTGGCCAAACTGCACCCCACCTCCCCGATCATTCTCCATGGCACAGCAAATTTTCTCCTCCGAAGCATTTCTCGAATTTCCAAATGGAAGTTAACAAGAAATTGAACTCTCATGTTAGGGATTTAGAATACTACGTTAACTTTTGGCCTGCTCTCTGCTCAAGGTTGGGCCAGGCACAGTTCATTATCTTGACAAGGCCACTCATGAGTCAATGTCAACAAGAAGATACCCATCTCTTGACAGTTAAACATGTGAAGGAGGAACACCTTCTCTTCATTGTTGCAGGAATGGTCACAAGTGTGTCTACAAGCAGGCACATCATCAGGTACACAATCATCAAGAGTCAAGTGTGTTTTATTGTATATCCCAAAATAGAACAATGAAATTCTTACTTGCAGCAGCACAAAAGGTGTGTAAACATATTACTCCGTGTAACCCATAATAAACAAAACAAAGTTCAGTATATTTAAAACAACAGACAAATAAATAGCTACACAAATAAATAAATCTACTGCTATTGTGAAATTCACAATGGCTTCTTGGTGAGCTACGACTAGTGAATGTAGTTTTTAAATTATAGCTCAGAAGGGGTTCAGTTTATATAATTGATATGGATGTGGGAACATCTTGGGCAAGAGAGTCAGATTAAACCAGTAAACAGGTAGGTCAATTCAAAGTCTTAAGTTTGTGTAAGATGGCTTGGTGCTGCTTTGACAGTTCATGTATTGTCAGTTTAGTTTTTAAAAACTCTGCCCATAGGACAGGTTTCTCTCCCATCACACTTGATGTCACCAGGATTGTCCTGGGATGATAAATAAATCATAGGAGCAGAATTAGGACATTCAGCCCATCGAGTCCACTCTGCCATTCAATTGTAGCTGATCTGTCTTTCCTTTTCAACTCCGGTCTCCTGCCTTCTCCCGATGTTGATGGAGTTCAGAACCTGGGGTCACAGTTTAAGAAAAGGGGTAGGCCATTTAGGACTGAGATCAGGAAAACCTTCTTCACCCAGAGTTGTGAATCTGTGGAATTCTCAGAGGGCAATGGTGGCCAATTCACCGAATGTTTTCAAGAGAATTAGATTTAGCTCTTCAGGCTAAATGAATCAAGGAATATGGGGGAAAAGCAGGAACGGGGTACTGATTTAAAATGATCAGCCGTGATCATATTGAATGGCAGTGTTGGCTCGAAGGGCCAAATGGCCTACTCCTGCACCCATTTTTCTATAACCGTTTGACACCCTTACTGATCAAGAACCTACACATGGAATGGTCCTGATGCTGGACTGGTGTTATTGATGTTGGGTTGGTGTTATTGATGTTGGGTTGGTGTTATTGATGCTGGGCTGGTGTTATTGATCCTGGGTTGGTGTTATTGATGCTGGGTTGGTGTTATTGATGCTGGGCTAGTGTTATTGATGTTGGGCTGGTGTTATTGATGCTGGGCTAGTGTTATTGATGCTGGGCTATTGTTATTGATGCTGGGCTAGTGTTATTGATGCTGGGATGGTGTTATTAATGCTGGGTTGGTGTTATTGATGCTGATGGGATCAGTGCTGTTGGAGGCTGAAGGCAGATTATTTTGGAGATTGGGTTGGGGTTGAGATGAAGCTCGCCGGTGTTTGCAGGGCCTCGGTAGTTGCGGGGAAAGGAAGGGGAGGGGAGGACGGCAGTTGGGGCTATGGGAAGAGACACGGCGGGCAGCACCAGAGCTACATGAGCCAGTGAAAGAGGAACAGAGCGGGTGAAGGACAGCGGGGAGGGGAGGGGGGTGACGACCCTGTGAGTGAGTGAGCGGGCGGGCGGGGGAGGGAGGGAGGGAGGGCTCCGGGGGGGGGGACAGGTGTGGGGTCTCTCCGCCGCGCACAATTCCAGCCCCAGAACCACCGCGATGCAGAGACAACTCCTCTCGCTCGCACCCACCAGACAGACAGTGAGTGAGTGAGTGAGTGACCTCCCACCAGCGCCCAGCCCGCACCCATCCACCCACCCATCTACCTGTCGCTGTCGCTGTCGCCGCCGCCGCCGCCGGCTCCCGGCCACACGTGAGGCCCTGGTCGATTCACCTCTAACCCGGCGCAGCCGCCACACTGGCGCCACCTGGCGGGGAGGAGGACTCGACGCATCGCTCCGCCCGGGGTCTAAGCCCGGCATGGTGCTGATTGGTGGGTCTGAGCCCGGCATGGTGCTGATTGGTGGGTCTGAGCCCAGCATGGTGCTGGTTGGTGGGTCTGAGCCCAGCATGGTGCTGATTGGTGGGTCTGAGCCCAGCATGGTGCTGATTGGTGGGTCTGAGCCTGGCATGGTGCTGGTTGGTGGGTCTGAGCCCAGCATGATGTTGGTTGGTGGGTCTGAGACAGCATGGTGCTGGTTGGTGGGTCTGAGACAGCATGGTGCTGGTTGGTGGGTCTGTGCCCGGCATGGTGCTAATTGGTGGGTCTGAGACAGCATGGTGCTGGTTGGTGGGTCTGTGCCCGGCATGGTGCTGGTTGGTGGGTCTGAGCCCGGCATGGTGCTGGTTGGTGGGTCTGAGCCCGGCATGGTAATGAACAAGTTCAAGTTCAAACCTAGCAGCCTTAGAGATGTTGGAGTAAAGTGGAGAACATGCAAACTCCACACAGGCAACATCCAAAGTCTGGATCGAGCCTGGGTCATTTGAACTATGAGGCAGCCTCTCCACCAGCTGTGCCACTCTTCCGCTCTTACTTTCACCATGTCCTTTGTCAATCCCCTGCAGAATCTTGTAAGTTTCAATAATATCAATTCCATTTTTCTAAACTCCATTGATTAAAGGCTTGGTCTGCTTAATCTATCTCCAACACCAAACCCTTCATCACAGGAATCAACCTAGTGCACCTTCTCTGCACTGCCTTCAATCCAATGATGTCCCTCTTAAATATGGAGTCCTAAACTATCCTCCCATGGTTACGAACACCCAACATAGGGACACACTCAGGCATGTGCCGTCAGGATAGGCAAGGTAGGCACTGCCTACCCTGACTTAAATTATGAAATGGTAATTATTAAATGTAAATAGTAAAGGCGATAGTAAAGAGATCGATCTCTTAGGTAGGCATATTTCTCCATGCCTTTCATCCGCAGCGCTTGTAACACGTGAAGCTCCGTGCAGCCCACGTGCCATCAGCGCTGCCTGAAGCCGTCACTTTCAAGCGGGGCTGAAGGCAGCAGAAATTCTGCCTTTGCAGTACTGCGCATGCGCAGCAGTATACTGCGCATGCGCAGCACGAGTTTCTTGGTGGGATTTTCAAATATGGATTGCCATTATTTTAATAGTATCTCAGGAAACAAAGAGTGAAGAATGGACTTAATATGCCAATAACGTGGTGCTCTATGTTTTTAAATGCTGTATTTCCCGGGGTGGGGGAGAGCTCCGTTCACAGTGTTTGGGGAGTCTGGCGTTGTGAAGTGTTCGGCACAGACTAAAAGGGCCGAGATGGCCTGTTTCCGTGCTGTAATTGCTATATGGTTTTATTGTGGCCGGGAAGTGAATTAGCTCGGGTGGCTGCCGCAGCACTCCGGGCACGGACAGCAGAACTGGCCGCCACTTCCGAGGAAGGAAGCTGCTCAGGTGACTGCGAGTGGCCGCCGGGACCCTGCCTCTTCAGCCCCTTCTGCTGGTCCCCACTCACCTCTGGCAGTGCTCTCCGTCTGAACATCTCTCATCTGCCGCTCGCCGGCCGGTTTCCCACACATCTTTAAATTCCGACAGCGCGTTCACGGGACCAGTTGAGGTTACTTGGCTGTGGGAATTTAAGGATTTGCGGGACGTGGTTGACATGAGCGAAGCCGGCGAGCGGCAGGTGAGAGATGTTCAGACGAAGAGCACTGCCAGAGGTGATCAGAAGGCGCTGAAGGGCAGCCGGTTCTGGTGTCGGGTCCCGGCGGCTGCTCGCACCCGAGTTGCTTCTATCCCCGGAAGTGGCGGCCAGTTCTGCTGTCCGTCCCCGGAGCGCTGCGGCAGCGGCGAGTGAGTTACTGATATGATCTTCGACCCTCTCCTTCTCAACACTTCTGCCTCTTCGCATCTTTAACCCCTGGCGCAGACTCTCCACACGCTGTGAAATGAACTCTCCCTCTAATTGGACCCCTGAATTAGTATTGTCATTCAATAAAATGACAACTGGTTCAACGTCCCGGTCTGCTCCCATTTTTCCCACCATCTATCCACCTGCCTTCATCCTCCATCCCCCACCCATTCAGTAATTTAAAAATGAAGGAGATTGAGAAGCCTTGGGAAAATTGAATTGTTACTTATTTTTTCATTTTTTACGAAGAGAACAGTCTGCGATTGCGCGGTTTAAGATTTTTTTAAAAGCCGGCTGACTGCCTACCCTGAGTAATTACTCACGGCACGTGCCTGGACACACTGTACATACATATGAGTGTTTGGGAGACAGATTGGATGGATTTGTCGGCTACTGCGGGGCTGTAGGCATCTTTTGCCAGGTGGAAGCGGGGCATGTCTGCGCACCTACTTTCCCCCAACCCTGCAATAATCGAGGGCTCGGTCAACCCCAGCAGAACTATGGTCAAGCTGAGCAGACTCACTTGCACATTCACTGAGTCTGTGAGGCCAGCTGGCGGCCGCTCTCTTGCGTCGCCTCATTCTCCCATCGCAGCTGTTTCTAAGATCTTCTCACACTGTTTATTTCCGACTTAGGAACAGATTGGGTTGCACACAGTTCTCAGGAATGAAATTATGTCATAACCAGGGAACTTCCTGTGTTGTTTTACTTGGCTCCAGTTTTCTATGCATTACAAATGTTTATTTTGTTTAAGCGTTTCTCAGAGAGTAGTGATATTGTGGGTGTTTTTTCAGGTCAGATCAATAGACGTATTTAAAGCAGAGATAAGTATATGAAGGATTGTGGAATTGAGAATAGACGCAAGGAACTTCAGATTCTGGTTTATAAAAGGAGACAAAGTGCTGGAGTAAATGAGCAAGTCAGGCATCATCTCTGGAGAACTGGATAGGTGGCATTTCAGTTTGGGACCCTTCTTCAGACAGTCACGGGCTACTCGTCTTGAAGAGGAATTGAGTCTAGCCATGATCAAATGGTGGAACAGGTTTCAGGATCATGGTGGCCTACTCCTGCTACTATTTTCTTAGGTTCTTGTGTATGTTCTTTTTACTCCACAGTAGCAGCTGTTTAAAAAATCAATTAAGGCAACTGGGATGTCTGAGGCACATTTGTTGTTGATGAATGGGAAGTGTAAGTGTTTTTGCGAATGCTCCAACTTTAGTTCTTGCTCAGTTGACTACATGGTAAATTAAAAAGACGAGGAAGACATTCTTGACAATCAGAGTTTATTAGATTGTATTGATTTTTAAGGATGCTAACAGTGGTTTTGCGCATAGCCTGAAGACAACAATGCATGAGCTGGAGTTGTGTGTCCTAGCTGCATTAATGCAATATAAAGATGACAAAATGATTCTGAATTAATTAATTAATACTTTATTGTCACACGTGACAAGTCACTGAAATTCTTTGCTTTCATACCCAAGGTTATTTGCAACATAAGGTCGCTGACAAAGTTACAAAGTATACACAGTATCCGCGCCAGGTCCCCCATTGTTCTCCCCCCCCCCCCTCGGCTTCCTCATTCGCAGACCACAGTCTGTTCGTATTGGTGGAAATGTGTCAGCCTCGATAACAATCAGCACGGGAGCACCTCAAGGCTGCGTGCTCAGCCCCCTGCTGTACTCTATACTCATGACAGCGTAGCCGGTCACAGTGCGAACTCCATCATCAAGTTCGCCGACGACACCACTGTTGTGGGACATATCACTGATGGGGATGAGTCAGAGTATAGAAGAGAGATCGAGCGACTGTCCATATGGTGCCAGCACAATAACCTGGCCCTCAACACCAGCAAAACCAAGGAACTGATTGTGGACTTTGGAAGGAGTAGGATGGGGACCCACAGTCCCGTTTATATCAACAGGTCGATGGTTGAAAGGGTCAAATTCCTGGGCGTGCACATCTCTGAAGATCTTTCCTGGTCCGGGAACACGTGCACAGAAGCACATCAGCGCTTCTATTTCCTGAGAAGATTACGGAGAGTCGGTTTGTCAAGGAGGACTCCCCCTAACTTCTACAGGTGCACAGTAGAGAGCATGCTGACCGGTTGCATCGTGGCTTGGTTCGGCAACTTGAGCGCCCTGGAGAGGAAAATACTTCAAAAAGTAGTAAACACTGCCCAGTCCATCATCGGCTCTGACCTTCCTTCCATCGAGGGGATTTATCGCAGTCGCTGCCTCAAAAAGGCTGGCAGCATCATCAAGGAGCCACACCATCCTGGCCACACACTCATCTCCCTGCTACCTTCAGCTAGAAGGTACAGGAGCCTGAAGACTGCAACGACCAGGTTCAGGAATAGCTACTTCTCCACAGCCATCAGGCTATTAAACCAGGCTCGGACAAAACTCTGATCATTAATAACACATTATCTGTTATTTGCACTTTATCAGTTTATTTATTCGTGTGTGTATGTATTTATATAATGATATATGGACACACTGATGTTTTGTAGTAAATGCCTACATGTTCTGTTGTGCTGAAGCAAAGCAAGAATTTCACTGTCCTATCAGGGACACATGACAATAACTTCACTTGAACCAACTCAAAAAGGCGGCATCTGTCATCAAGGATCCCCATCATTCAGGCCCTGCCCTGTTCTCACTGCCACCACCTGGCAGGAGGTACACAAGCCTGAAGTCACACCACCAGTTTTAGGAACAGCTGCTTTCCTACTATCCACTTCTTGAACCAATCTGCACAATCCTATTCCTACCTTGACGACAGACACCACGGACCACCTCTTGCACCATCGTGAACATTTTTCTGTACTATTTTGAGCTAATGTCTTATTTATTTTGCACAATTTTGTCTCCGTGTGCCTGCGATGATGCTACAGGCAAGATTTTCACTGTACTTGTCTCTCTTCGTGCTTGAGCAAAAAAACCCGAATCTACTATGATTATTTCCGCATTATCAACTCAAATCTCACTCTACCGTAATTGGTACATGTGACAATTAAATTGAATCTTGAATTATACAAATTCGGATTAAGGTTGTTGAGGATTGAATTGAATTGAATACATTTTATTAGTCAAGTATGGATACATACAAGGAATTTGCCGGTGCTTTGCTCGCAAGTAGCAACAGGATATACAGTAAACAAGTAAGAATAAAACATTATAACTTAAACATGTGAAGAACTTTACATGTGAAGAATGGAATAAAATACCAGAGCAAAAGGGGGGCTACAGACCTTGAACATGTTTTAAACTGATTTCAGGAATACTGTGCAGAATGTCGCAATTCTATTATGCAACCAGGATTGTACGGATGCACAGTGACGGCTGCTAGTTTAGTTTCGTTCAGCCTCCCGGGTTATAATTTCCGCATTATCAACCAATTGCATCTCCCGCAGAAGTCCGAGACAATTCTGGAATGAGTGTCGAGGTGATTTAAGTCAGTCTCCAACACTTGAACGAATGAAGGCAGCAGCTGCTCAAAGGCGCTGGTCGCTGGGAAATCATCTCGTTATTATAGCCCATCCCACCAAGGAAACTCGGACCCAGCCCGTTGTAGGTGTGCTCAGGACCAACATTAATCTCGGGAGTTACACAAAAAGCTGGAGAAACTCAGCGGGTGCAGCAGCATCTAAGGAGCGAAGGAGATAGATTAATCTCGGGAGCTCTGCTGTTATTGTTTTTCTGGGCGTTGAGACAAGGAATATACCAAATGTTTCGTTGGCGCTGACTAATTATATTAATGCACAAAGTTCGGACGCACGTAAGTAAGGTCGCTAGCTTGGAAGTAAATGCTAATGGTGTGTATTAGCAAATCAAAACTTTAAATTAAAAGGGAATCTGTTGTAAAGCAAGTGTCGTGCACACCCAAGGTGATTTGTTTTATGGCCGCAAACTCACTTAGTTTGGATTATCTGTTGCGACTGGAACGTTGAAGTTCCTTAGATTTTTTTAGTTATTGCCTCTGTACTGTGTTGAATCAAGTTTTACTTTAAAAAAAAAAAGAAATAGTAAGATATTAACGGCTCCTTCCAGAGCGCTTTACAACAAGCCAGTATTACAATGCAGAGTCTGAAGGGTCTCGACCCGAAACGTCATTCCTTCTCTCCAGAGATGCTGCCTGGCCCGCTGAGTTACTCCAGCATTTTGTGTCTACCTTGCAATGCAGAGAATGTTTGCACGGAAAGATGCACGGGGTATAACAAAGCATCTGTATAAAGGGTACACAAAAGGCTGGAGAAACTCAGCGGGTGCAGCAGCATCTAAGGAGCGAAGGAGATGGGCGACGTTTCGGGCCGAAACCCTTCTTCAGTTTTAGTCGTGCTGATTGAGAACTCCATTTTCTATTGTACTACATTATTGGTTCTGTAATGTCCATCTGAGAGGGCAGATGTGACATTGGTTTCAAATCGCTCTATGACATACCTCCGTTGGAAGTTCGTTACTCTTATTATTTCCCTGGAAATGTTAACACTACAATATTCTGGATCGAAATTTAAACCCTCAACCTTTCATTTAAAAAGGGTGACTTGTATTTTTATAGCACCTTTCAAGTCTCAACGAAAGCATTGCAAAGTGCTTTACAAAAAGTAATACTCGCTGTTAATAGACACGGAAAGCTGGAGTAACTCAGCGGGTCAGACAACATCTCGGGAGAAAAGGGACAGATGGCGTTTCGGGACCCTTCTACAGACTGTTAGACTGTACTCGATGTTAGTTGATTGATGCAAATGTACAACGTGGAAACTAGTCCTTCAATCTACTGACTACCCCGACCATTGATCCCTCTTCACACTTTTTATATGTAATCCCACTTTCTCATCCATTCCTTACCCAATCGGGGCAATTCACAGCCAATTAACTTACAAACCCGCCCGTTTTTGCGACGTGGGAGGACCACAGGAGGGAACCCACATGGTCACGGGACGAAGTGCAAACTCCACATTTTCAGCACCCAAGGTCAGGATTGAACCTGGATCTCTGGTGCTGTGGTAATGAAGCAAATGCTACATTTGAAGAGTGATTTTTAAATGATTCCTCCATTGCTTTTGATGTACTTATAGTATTTGTATATTGGATGATATTTAGATTTCACATATGATTGCAGGATCACATATGATTGCAGGATTTGAAGAATGATGACAAATGAATTAGAAGTGGGCAAGTCCAGCCAGATGGAGATGTTCACATTACCAGCCAACGCAGCTGCTCAGAAAAAATCTGATGATGTGCATGAAGAGAAAGAAGACTTGGCAAGCTATTTGGAATCTCTGAGTGAGGTACCATTGCAATCTACAAGGTTGTGCGGGTACCTCAACAAGCTGGGAGGCAAAGGACCACTCAAAGGCTGCAAGACCCGTTGGTTTGTCTTTGACCCAAGGAAATGCCATCTGTATTATTTCCGAAATGCCCAGGATTACAATCCACTGGGGAGCATGGATTTATCAAATGCTGCATTTAATTATTGCCTGGAAGCCGAGGAAGGGACTTTTGAAATTAAAACTCCAGAGAAGGATTATACTCTAAAGGTAAGAACTATGTTAAAGGTTTATAGACAATAGTTGCAGGAGTAGGCCATTCGGCCCTTCGAGCCATTCAATGTGATCATGGCTGATCATCCTCAACCAATACCCCGTTCCTGCCTTCTCCCCATGTCTCCTGACTCTGCTATTTTTAAGAGCCCTATCTAGCTCTCTCTTGAAAGCATCCAGAGAACCCGCCTCCACCGCCCTCTGAGGCAGCGAATTCCACAGACTCGCCACTCTCTGTGAGAAAAAGTGTTTCCCTGTCTCCATTCTAAATGGCTTACTCCTTATTCTTAAACTGTGGCCCCTGGTTCTGGACTCCCCCAACATCGGGAACATGTTTCCTGCCTCTAGCATGTCCAAACCCTTAACAATCTTATATGTTTCAATAAGATCCCCTCTCATCCTTCTAAACTGCAGAGTGTACAAGCCCAGCCGCTCCATTCTCTCAGCATATGACAGTCCCCCCCACCCCGAGATTTAAACTTGTTTGTTTCCTGCTGGGCCGTGATATCAATTCTGTACAATGTACCCATGAACAATGACATTCTTATTATAGTATCATTAATTCTGCTTTTAAATACGCCAAAAGTTAGTTTTTGAATAAAAGAACCAGCAGCTTTTTTAAATCAGAAAAGGCCGTCTTGAAAGAGATTAAACAATTTGATTGGGAAACAATGTTTTAGCTTTTGGCACCCTATGGGTCAACTAAAAGTGAGTTCACTCTAGTTGTAATGGCAATTTCTAGACTTTTCGAATGTCCAACATTTAATTACCGTTACTGCTCAGGGATGTGGTGGAGATATAGTTTACGCACTCACCAATACCAAAAACGAATCTTCCAGTTGTTGTTTCTTGATTAATTGGTCTTTTATTGAAGTAATACAAAAGAATTGAATATTTTTACTCTTACTTTCCATCATTCATGGTTAAATTAAAATAATTAAAAAATATCTTTTGAGCTTACTCCGCAGCAGATTCAGCTGTTTGCCATGGCTGCATTGCAATACTTTGGAAAAATATCCGGCTATAGACTTTCACTTCCCGTGCCAAATATTTATACAGTTATTTTGGGTTATTCATTTACTAACTTTATTAAGGCAAACATAATGAAAGTGGGATGTCTTCCCACACTTGCCCATCTGCTAAACTGATTTGCACGAACAAATGATGGAAATGATACTTTGAAAAGTAAGGCATAGCATATTGAGCCGAGGTGCGATTACATGTGTTATCATGAGTGGGGAGGTCAAACGTGTTTTATTGTCATATGTCCCAAACGGAACAATCATGTTCTTACTTGCAGCCGTACAACAGAATGTGTAAATGTAGTACTCTGTGAATAATATGATAAACAAAAAATGTTCTATGTGTGTATATATACACATCACGTGTGTGTGTGTATATAATAATTATATACACGTAAAAACAAACCAACAATAATAGTGCAAAAAGACAAAACCAATGCCCCCAAGTCTATGTAGTTCAGAACTTATTTAAATCATTGAAAGTAGGCAGCAAATACTTCTTCCCTGCACAATGCAGAATGGGATGTATTCTTGATTTACAGCATGGCATTGAATTTGCGATTGGAAGCAATGGTTTACTTTCCTATTTAATCAACTAATTAATTATTTTTGCCAGGTGTGTATAATTAATTATAAAGCAGAATGATGATAGATATTTTTATGGAATAGATTTAAAATTTAGATTTGTAAATGATGTACAAAGTGAAGTCTGACCTATTTACAAGCTTTATTCATTTCCTGAGAGAGTGCACAGCAGGAGCAATAGCAATATAATTCTCTGGTGCTTGCACCGCAGTAAATTTTCAGCAAAATGTGAGCCTGCCCTTTAGTAGTTTGGGTATGATATGCAAATCTACTGAAAGTAGCAACCAATATTTTGAGTGAGATGGATGTCTTCAGATAGAAGGCACGACTGAAACCCGGGCATCTTGTCACTTTTCTAACTGTTCAACAACTCCACAGTAATAAGGAGTAAAAGCATAGCAAAGTGGGTTGGACTGCTTTCACAATCTCTTTAATTAGGGAGAACATCTCTGACAATGTCCTGTAGCTGATTGTTTTCCCTAATGGAAGAAAAAGTTAATGTAAACTTGAAGAAAAGTGGTGCAAAATTCATTTTTCCCTATTATTGCAATTTATTCTTTATCACAAATAACACAAAGTTTTGTTGTTCAATCACAGTGAAGTGCAAACATGGAAAGTCATTCACCCTAATCTGTTATGCTGGATATTTATCTTTCTTGCATCTAATTGAATGTGTCTCTTATATTCTCACCTTTTTTTAAAATTCTCCTTTGAAAAGGGGCCTATTAAACATTGACAGATTGGTGTGATTTCTGCTTCAATAGCAGTTAGTTATCATATGCACTGAGATCGAAATAATGAAATTCTTACTTCTCTGCAGCTTTCGAGGCACATTAATGTAACCTCACAACAAATAAATACACAATAAATTATCAGTTATATGAGGTAGCCAAAACATAATAGTGTCAGGTGAAGTACGTTTTGTAACCTTATACAAGGTCCATAGTAGTTCAAAGCTGAGTTAGAGCTGTGGTTAGGATTGTGCAGGGTAGTTCCACAGCCTGATGGTTGATGGGAAGAAGCTGTGCCTGAACCTGGAGGTAATGGTTATCAGCAAAGATCCTATAGCGGAACAAGATAGACCACTCCTTCTAAATGCAATGGCCTGACGTGTAGTACGCAACGGAGTGGAACGCGGGCCTTTTTTTCATTCATTTCAGTCACCCGTCCCGCAGTGTACTCAACGTTGCGGGGGAACAGTTTGTGTTAATAAATTTTAGTTCTGAAAATGAGGAGAAGATTTTTACCAAATAACTTTTATTTTTATGAGAATATTTCTGTAACTGGTTTCCGTCTCCGCACTAGTTATCTTGGGGTCTTTGGTGCGGAGATGGAAGCCGGTTACGGAAATGGGGCCGAAAATTACCCATGAATCTGCCCATGACCGTACCATGTATTTTTCGTCGAGTGATCTATCTTGCTTGCTATAGGGTCTTTGGTTCTCAGGCTCCTTTACCTGCTTCCCAATGGCAGCAGCAAGATGAGACTGTGGCCAGAGTATTGTGGGTCTTCTTCAGGCAGCGCCTTCTGTAGATTCCTTTGAAGATAGGATTCTCAGTACCTCGTGGAGGATTTTCTGCAGCCTCCTTTCTTCTTGGGCATTCAAGTTACAAAACCGGGCCATGATGCAATCAGCCAGTATGCTCACAGCCATGCACCTGGAGAAGATCAATAGAATATTCAGCAACATGTTGAATCTCCTCAAATTTCTCAGGAAGTGGAGAAGTTGGTGAATTTTCCCATTGACATTGATGAGGAGTCAAATCTGGCTGTGCATTCTACAACTTTGCAACCCTCTGCACAAGGTATTTTCTGCTGTTTTTCTTCAAACGTTCACACTTAACCTTATGTAAATGTCCTCAGCAGCGGTGAACAGTATTTAGCACCCTAGTGCCATTCCAGTTCACACAGCTGCTGACATGGGAAAGCAACAGCTTTTCTGGCACAACTTCCCAGCTTTTTAATTCAAATGAAATTATAATTTTTGTTTGGACGGACGGGGGGGGGGGGGGGGGGGAGGAGAAACATTCCTCCCTTCGGGGTACGTACAAGAGAAAGTTTATCAGAATAGATAGAGATCATTTAGACCTTTGAATCTGTGCCTGCCTTTCATAGAATCATAGAAAATGAGTGCAGGAGTAGGCCATTCGGCTCTTCGAGCCTGCACCGCCATTGAATATGATCATGGCTAATCATCCAAATCAGTATCCTGTAACTGCCTTCTCACTGTACCCCCAATCCCTTTAGCTACAAGGACCACATCTAACTCCCTCTTAAATATAGCCAATGAACTGGCCTCAACTACCTTCTGTGGCAGAGAATTCCACAGACTCGCCACTCTCTGTGTGAAAAATGATCTTCTCATCTCGGTCCTAAAAGACTTCCCCCTTATCCTTAAACTGTGACTCTTTGTTCTGGAGTTCTCCAATATTGGGAACAATCTTCCTCAATTTAGCCTGTCCAACCCCTTAAGAATTTTGTAAGTCTCTATAAGATCCTCCCTCAATCTCCTAAATTCCAGCGAGTACAAGCTGAGTCTATCCAGTCTTTCTTCATTTGGAAGTCCTGCCATCCCAGGAATCAGTCTGGTGAACCTTCTCTGTACTCCCTCTATGGCAAGAATGCTTTTCCTCAGATTAGGAGACCAAAACTGTACGCAATACTCCAGGTGTTGCCTCACCAGGACCCTGTACAACTGCAGTAGAACCTCCCTGCTCTTGTACTCAAATCCTTTTACTTTGAATGCCAACATACCATTCACTTTCTTCACAGCCTGCTGCACCTGCATGCCTACTTTCAATGACTGGTGTACCATGACACCCAGGTCTCATTGCATCTCCCCCTTTCCTAATCGGCCACAGTTCAGATGATAGTCTACCCTCCTGTTTTTGCCGCCAAAGTGGATTATCTCACATTTATCCACATTATACTGCATCTGCCATGCATTTGCCCACTCCTCCAACCTATCCAAGTCATCTTGCAGCCTCCTAGCATCCTCCTCGCAGCTAACACTGCCCCCCCAGCTTCGTGTCATCCTCAAACTTGGAGATGTTGCATTCAATTCCCTCATCCAGATCATTAATATATATTGTAAATAGCTGGGGTCCCAGCATTGAGCCTTGCGGTACCCCACTAGTCACTGCCTGCCATTCTGAAAATGACCCGCTTACTCCTTCTCTTTGCTTCCTGTCTGCCAGCCAGTTCTCTATCCACATCAACACTGAACCCCCAATACCGTGTGCTTCAAGTTTGAATGCTAATCTCTTATGTGGGACCTTGTCGAAAGCCTGCTGAAAGTCCAGATACAACACATCCTCGGCTTCTCCCTTATCCACTCTACTAGTTACATCCTCGAAAAATTCTATAAGATTCATCAGACATGATTTACCTTTCATAAATCCATGCTGACTTTGTCCAATGATTTCACCACTTTCCAAATGTGCCGCTATCCCATCTTTAATAACTGACTCTAGCATTTTCCCCACTACCAATGTCAGACTAACTGGTCTGTAATTCTCCATTTTCTCTCTCCCCTTTTTAAAATGTGGAGTTACATTAGCTACCCTCCAATCCTCAGGAACTACTCCAGAATCTAAAGAGTATTGAAAAATTATCACTAATGCATCCACTATTTCTGGGGCTACTTCCTTAAGTACTCTGGGATGCAGCCTATCTGGCCCTGGGGATTTATCGGCCTTTAATCCATTCAATTTACCTAACACCACTTCCCGGCTGACCTGGATTTCACTCAGTTCCTCCAACTCATTTGACCCCCAGTTCTCTGCTATTTCTGGCAGATTATTTATGTCTTCCTTAGTGAAGACAGAACCAAAGTAGTTATTCAATTGGTCTGCCATGTCCTTGTTCCCCATTATCAATTCACCAGTTTGTGACTGCAAGGGACCTACATTTGTTTTAACTAACCTTTTTCTCTTCACATATCTATAAAAACTTTTGCAGTCAGTTTTTATGTTCCCTGACAGTTTTCTTTCATAATCTATTTTCCCTTTCCTAATTAAGCACTTTGTCCTCCTCTGCTGGACTGAATTTCTCCTAGTCCTCTGGCAGGCTGCTTTTTCTGTCTAATTTGTTTGCTTCATCTTTTGGTTTGATACTATCCCTGATTTCCCTTGTTATCCACAGATGCACTACCTTCCTTGATTTATTCTTTTGCCAAACTGGGATGAACCATTGTTGTAGTTCATCCATGCAGTCTTTAAATGCCTTCCATTGCATATCCACCGTCAACCCTTTAATAATCACTTGCCAGTCTATCTTGGCCAATTCACATCTCATACCCTCAAAGCTACCTTTCTTTAAGTTCAGAACCCTTGTGTCTGAATTAACAATGTCACTCTCCATCCTAATGAAGAACTCAACCATATTATGGTCACTCTTGCCCAAGGGGTGACGCACAACAAGACTGCTAACTAACCCTTCCTCATTATTCAATACCCAATACCCAGTCTAGAATAGCCTGCTCTCTCGTTGGGTCCTCTACATGTTGGTTTAGAAAACTATCCCTCATACATTCCAAGAAATCCTCTTCCTCAGCACCCCTGCCAATTTGATTCACCCAATCTATATGCAGATTGAAGTCACCCATTATAACTGTTTTACCTTTGTTGCACGCATTTCTACTTTCATGTTTGATGCCATCCCCAACTCCACTACTACTGTTAGATGGCCTGCACATAAGCCCCATTAGCGTTTTCTGCCCCTTAGTGTTTCGCAGCTCTACCCAGAGAGTGGTGAGTCTCTGGAACAGAGAGTGGTGAGTCTCTGGAATTCTCTGCCACAGAAGGTAGTTGAGGCCAGTTCATTGGCTATATTTAAGAGGGCGTTAGATGTGGCACTTGTGGCTAAAGGGATCAGGGGGTATGGAGAGAAGGCAGGTACGGGATACGGAGTTGGATGATCAGCCATGATCACATTGAATGGCGGTGCAGGCTCGAAGGGCCGAATGGCCTACTCCTGCACCTATTTTCTATGTTTCTACCCATATCGATTCCAGATCATCCAAGCTAATGTCTTTCCTTTCTATTGCGTTAATTTCCTCTCTAACCAGCAACGCTACTCCACCTCCTTTTCCTTTCTGTCTATCCCTCCTGAATATTGAATATCCCTGGATGTTCAGCTCCCAGCCTTGGTCACCCTGGAGCCATGTCTCCATGATCCCAACTATATCATAATCATTAATAACTATCTGCACATTCAACTCATCCACCTTATTACGAATGCTCCTTGCATTGAGACATAAAGCCTTCAGGCTTGCTTTTACAACACTCTTACCCCTTATAGAATTATCTTGAAAAGTGGCCCTTTTTGATTTTTGCCCTGGATTTTTCTGCCTGCCACTTCTACTTTTCACCTTGCTACCTATTGCTTCTACCCTCATTTTACATCCCTCCAGCTCACTGCTCATGCTCCCATCCCCCGCCACATTAGATTAAATCCTCCCTGACAGCACTAGCAAACACTCCCCGAAGGACATTGGTTCCCTTCAAGCCCAGGTGCAGACCGTCCTGTTTGTAATGTCCTGTTCAATCCAAAAGGATCCCACTCCGTTTTTTTTCATCCCATCCTTGCAATACGTCCTCTGCTTTTAAGTATTATTTATCCAGTTCCATCTTGGAAGCTACCATTGAATTTGTCTCCATTGCCCTTTGAGGTAATGCATCCCACCTATTAATATTGTAAAACAAAATATCTGTATATAACTCTTGGGTATGGCGCAATAACGATGGCATGGAGCTATCGAGAAGTGAATGCAACTGCATACAGAACTATTTCCATGTTCTATTTTTAACCTAGTGCAAGCTGGCAGCATGATAGTAGATATCCACTCACTCACAGAATAATGAACCACAGAAGAAGGCCACTCAGCCTATTATGCCTGAGTTCTTTGGGGGGGGGGAAAATCTAATTATTCCCACATCCTGCACAGCATCCCTCTGCAACGGACAGTAATGACATGCAACCATTACCATGTGTTTTCCCCCTAACCACCCCCCCCCCCCCCGTGTCTAACCTGTTTTATCGTCTTGTCTTTCTGCTGCTCCATTGCCAGATTCCGATGCAACATGTGCATGATTTAAAAAATGAAAGTTGTTTTGCGAATGACATTGAAACGGCTCCATTTGAAGTTGAAAATTACTCATGAATTCAGCGAATGTCCCCATTGTTGTTGGCCGATTCATGAGTATTGATGAGGCAGTACACAGGAGAGAGAGAGAGATAGAACATCCCCCACGAGGTACTGAGAATGCTATCTTCATAGGAATCTACAGAAGGTGAGTGAGTGGTGCTGGAACAACAACTTCCTGCTCATCGTCAACAAAACCATGGAAAGTTGACTTCAGAAAGGGGAACTTAGGAAAGCAGGTGCTAGTTTCCATTTGTGGGTTGGCAGTTGAGAGAACTGGCAGCTTCAAATTCCTGGGCATTTCCATTTCAGATGACCTCTCCTGGGCCCACCACATAGATGTTATCGTGAAGAAGGTGTACCAGTACCTCTCCTTTCTTAGAAGTTTAAAAAGATTCAGCATGTGTCCAAAATACTCCAACAAAGTTCTACAGATGCACTGTAGAAAGTATCCTGACTGGTTGTATCATGGCCTGGTATAGCAATTTCAATGTACAGAAATACAAGAGGCTGCAGAGAATGGTGGACTCAGCCAGTCCATCACAGGCACAGCCGTCTCCACCATTGAAAACAGGTACATAAGGCGCTGCCTCAAGAATTTGGCATCTGTGATCAAGGATCCCCACCATCCAGTTAAGACCCTCTTCTCACTGATACCAATGGCCAGGAGTTGCAGAAGCATGAAGTCCCACACTGCTGGACTCGGGAACGGCTACTTTCCAACAACTAAGGTCATAAGTAATAGGAGCAGAATTAAGCCATTCGGCCCCTCGAGTCTCCTCTGCTATTCAAACATGACAGATCTATCTCTCCCTCCTAACTCCATTCTCTTGCCTTCTCCCCATAACCCTGACACCCGTACCAATCAAGAATTTATCTCTGCCTCAAAAATATCCATTGACTTGTCCTCTACAGCCTTCTGTTGTAAAGAATTCCGCATATTCACCATCTGACAAATTCCTGAATCGTATTGCACAACCTTAATCTTACCTCAGCAATGGAACATATCGCCCACTGCTTGCACCTCCATGGACTTGCTTTCCACTTTTACTCTGCAATAACGACTTGTTTTTGCGCAGTCTTTTACTTTTAAAGCCTTGCAGAATTTTGTGTGTCATTTGTGGATAATCTTGTGTATTGCCTAAGTCAATGTGCCTGTGATGCTGGAGCAAGCAAGATTTTCATTGTACCTGGATCTTCCCATACTTGTGTGTATAACAATAAACATGATTTGATGGTGGTCTTTGTGGACTTAAAACTTAGAACATCTGAACATTACAAGTCTCATTTAACAAAAGAAACGTACCTTCAAATTATGTAAAAAGAATTGAAAAGTTTAAAAGAATGAAAAGAGATCTCCTTTAAACTTAAGTTCTTAAATTACTTGACAAGTAAGATGTGGGGAGGATGTTTCCTCTGATTGAGGAGTCCAGGACCAGGGATTATACTTTGAGAATAATGGATCCGCCATTTAGGACTGGGGCGAGGAGAAATTTCTTTGCTCGGAGGGTGATGAAACTTCAGAATTCTTTGGAAGCTGAGTCACTGTGTTCATTCCTAACAAAGACTGATAGATCCCAGTTTATTAGGAGCACCCAGGGACATAGGAATAGTGCTGGAAAATGTTGCTGAAGTAGAGGATTGGCTGCAAAGGGGCCTGATGGGCCAGTATGACCATAACTAGTCTTAGTTTGAGTGGAGATGACACTTCCTATTTGTAAACTCAAGGCCACATGTGGATTAATCTACACTGTATAATTAGTAGATAATAATGTGATTAAGGCGGAAGTAAATGGTAGGGCAAGATGATCAGGCAATCGGCAACGCTCTTAAAGACCAAAATGTGTCTGTCTACTGAAATCTAATGAGGTAATCAGGATAACGACAACAGAGATCATAGAGAGTCACACAGCATCCGTCCTTTTTTCAGAAGGCTAACAAAATACATTAAAGTTAATAAGCAGTAAGAAGTGATAATAACCTGAAAACAGCAAAAACCTACAGAGATGATGTATTTCAACTGGAAAATCAGAAATCTAGAATCTGAAGTTGGGATCTGGAGGTAGAGTTAAGCAAATTATTAAAAACATTGTCAAGATAAGCAAAGCAATTAAAACTGTCTTGGAATTTATTTCTAAAGGTACAGAATTCAAAATAATTGAAGTGAGAGAATGGAAAGTAAGAGACCATAAAATTCAAATTATAGCTAGGTTGTTGAAGAAAGAATGAGCAAGCATTTATATATGTGGCAGAATTTGCTTCTGCTAAATTCAGTATACACTGGGTGGGGTGGAAGATTGCAACCTTCACGTGGTCCGCCCTGTTTCGACTAATGCAATCAACTCGACGTGCACAAACGGAAGATCAAATAGAACAAGTTGTCCAACAACTTTAGGCTGTGCACGCCACATGAAAGAAGAAGTATACACTGGGTGAGAAAATGTGAATGAACCCCATGAAAAATTATTGTTTTTTATGCATTCTTGAGGTGTGGATATCAGTCATTTGGTGCCCATCCTTAACCTCCTTGTAGTGGACTCCTTGCATGTACTCCCACGGGTCACAGAGTTTCAGAGTTTTGACTCTGTGATGATGAGAAACAATGATCCAATGATCTAGGATATCGTAGGTGGCGCTCTTTCTATGCACTTGCTGTCCTAACTTGGGAGTAGTTTGGAAGTAACAAGCATGGGAATTGCTGTTAAAACATTAACTTAAGTTATTGTAGTCCATTTTGTAGATGGTACATATTACATCATATTACTGTGTAGTGGCCATTTGGCTTGTTTTGTATGTCATTAACTATGGCATGTGTCTTTAAATTTGGATGTACCTTATTGTTTTTCATCAACAACAAATAATTTATTCATCAAAAGGACTGGGTTTTGAAGATTTATCTGCGAAGAAGCTCTGAAGGTCCCCGACGGAGAGCTTGCATGCGTACAAAGACATCCCCCTTAACTATGTAGTCCATTTAGCGGCTAGAGGGAGTAATCCCTTGAACGATATAAAAATCTGCTGCTACATACTGTACATCATTAGTGGTGTGAGCGATTCTCTTTAAGGTTGCTGATCACATGAATATTTAGATAAGTTTAATCGATATTCTTGAGTGCTTTTGGCAATGCACTCTTTGCAGTAAGTGGAGGCCCCTCTGAGACCACAACGACCATCAATCACCCGTTCACAATAGTTCTATATTATCCCACTTTCTCATCCACTCCCTACATGCTAGAGGCCATTTTATGGAATCCAATTAACCTACAAACCTGCACGACTTTGGGATGTGGGAGGAAACCAGAACACCCGGAGGAAACCCACACAATCACAGAGAATGTGCAAAATCCATATAGACAGCACCCAAGGTTAGGATCGAGCCTGGGTCTCTGGCACTAGAGGCAGCAGCTCTACCAGCTGCACCAATGTATTTAAAATAAGTAAATTTCCCAGATTTTGCTTTGGGATCCCAAATGAAAACAATGGATTCACTGACTGGACGGCAAGTCCTATCTGACTCTGGGGTGAACAGACATATTCGGTCAGTTGGTCCTTGATGTTTTTCACAATTTGTGCATGGATGCTTGAGCCTTTTGTGTTCAGCTGCTGAAATGATTCCACCTAATGTTTGACGAATATTAATTTAATAACTTAGCAAGTACACTCATCCATTACGGAGGCTGTGCAGGAAACTTGGCAAATGTTATTTTGTCAATCCATACAAAAAGCTTCTGATTCGCTGTTGCATTATATTGTGATGTGTAGTGTCAGAGTTTTTGTTTAAGAACTTGGAATGATTAAGAAATACTTTGGAGGTAGAAGGTGGTAGGTTGATTTAAAAACCTATGCCACTGCGTTGCTATTAATACCAAATAACTTTCACCTTTGTGTATGCTAACTTGCATTGAAACCTGTTTAGATATACGTCAATGTTATAATTACCTTGTATCATACCTTCCACCTCCCGTCTTTGAATTCTCCAACAGCTCGCTAAGATTCTTCATTTTCCCATACTGTTAATATACTAGTCTCAAGGCCATCTCTGATTTTCGTTCATCAATAATTATTGTCATGCCATGGGCTGCCTTAGTCATAAGCTCGGGCATTCCCACTGTAAAACCCTCCTCTGCATTTCTTCCTGAAAGGAAGCAACTTTTAGTAACTTAATATCTCCTTGTGGAGCTTGGTCTCAAATTGTGTCAGATCATGCTCTTTGTTTAGCATTCGGGATGTTCTGCCACTTTAAACATGCTTTATGGATGCAAATGTTAATATTTCTGTGCCTTTTCTTTTAATATTCGGAGTGAATAGCTGTACAACCTGATTTATAGACGTGAAAGGAATCTGCGATGATATGGGGAAAAGTACTTATTTAAAAATATAATTTGTTTCCAGGCAAAAAACAAAGAAGTCATGATGTACTGGTTACAGCAGTTGCAGCAGAAACGTTGGGAACATGATGATAAGCTGAACCATCTCTTTGAAGGTGATGTCACCACATCTGATCCACAACCTGACACTCCACCAATATTGAAAACAGAAGGTATGTCCAATGATATCATGTTTCATGTTTCATGTATCACTGGCATGTTTCAAAGCTCAATTTAAACACATTTTTCACCCTCAACATCTAATTTCCTGGTAAGGAGTGCTGTATATTGATGGAAAGATACTACATAGAAACAGGTCCTTCATCCCAGTGCGTCCACGCTAAATATCAATCACCCTTTCACACTAGTTCTGTTATTTCCTTTTCACATCCACTCCTTACACACTAGGGGCAATTTACAGAGGCCAATTAACTTACAAACCAGTATTTCTTTAGAATGTTAGAGGAAATGTGCGCGCCCTGAGGAAACCCATGCAGTCACAGCAGGCACGTGCCGTGAGTAATTACTCTGGGTAGGCACTCAGTCAGCTTTAAAAAAAATGTAAACCGCGCATGCGCAGATTGTTCTCCCCGTTAAATAAATAAATAAATAAAAACAGTGACTTATCACAAAGTGCTGAATCTTCACTGCCTCACCGCTGCCGCAGCTCTCCGGGTGCGAAGCCACGGACTGTAGCTGGGGATAGAAGCAGCTCGGAGAGTGGCCACCGCTGAACTGGCCACCACTTCAGCGCCTTCTGCCGGCCCGCTCACCTTTGGCAGTGCTCTCTGTCTGAACACCTGTCACCTGCCGTTCGCCGACTTCACTCATGTCAGCGGCTTCCTGCAAATCCTTAAATTCCCACAGCCGAGTATCCTCAATCGCGCTGTTGGAATTTAAGGACATGAGTGAGGCCAGCGAGCGGCAGGAGAGAGATTTTTAGATGGAGAGCTGCCAGAGGTGAGCGGGGACCGGCAGAAGGAGCTAAGGTGGCGGCTGGTTCCGCTGTCCGGCCCGGCGGCCGCTCGAGCTACTTCTCTCTCTCTCTCTCTCTCCCCCCCCACCCCCCCCGGCCTCAGAGCAGTGTCATTTCATGCCCCCTTGCAAGGAACCCCCCGACCCCTCATTCATAACATTTGTGCCCTCCCCGCAACGTTACCCCGGGCCAGACTCCCCACACGCTGTGAAAGGAGCTCTCCCCCCACTCCGACTCCCACACCCCGGCAAATGCGGTATTAAAAAAAATAAATCACAAAATGTACTTACCATATCATTGGGACACGACAAACCATGGCTGAAAACCCCACCAATAAACTTGCGCTGCGCATGCGCGGTAGACTGATGCGCATGCGCAGTATGATGCTGCGCATGCGCAGTGCTACAAAGGCAGGATTTCTGCTGCCTTCAGCCCCGATTAAAATTGACGGCTTCAGGCAGCGCTGACGGCACGGGGGCTGCACAGAGCTTCCCGTGTTACAAGCGCTGCGGGTGAAAGGCACAGGGAATTATGCCTACCTAAGAGATCAGTCTCTTACATAGGCATAATTCTCCCATGCCTTTACTATTTATATTTAATAATTCCCATTTCATAATTTTAGTCAGGGTAGGCAGTGCCTACCTTGCCTACCCTGACGGCACGTGCCTGAGTCACAGGTAGAACGTGCAAGTTCCACAGACAGCACATAAGGTCAGGATCAAACCCAGGACTCTGGTGCCATGAGGCAGCAGCTCTACCAGCCGCGCCACATGTGCTGCCTTTACTCCATGTTTGTCCACACTTTCTCTCAGCCGTTTTCAAATTAAAGTTGCATCAGTTTAATATTGTGGAATTCCCTCCCTAAACTGCTCCAATTCCATCTACTTCCTTAAGATGCTGCTTAAAATCTACTAATTATCAAGCTATCGATCACAGTGCTATAATGTTCTCTTAATGGCACAGCCAAAATTTGTTTGATAACAGCTCGTGTAGAAGTGCCCTGTGATGTACCACTGTGTAAATATACACTATAAATGGTGGTAGTAATATTTATTATTGACTGGCAGAAAGGCGCATGAACTGAAGTCTCCGAACTTCTTAGGTTATGAACCCATGAATAAAGAATTTGATACTTAAGCTTTAAATGATAACATTTTGCAATAGAACGATAAGCAATCAACAAATGCTACTATTTGATGGCAGTAAATGTTGTTAGACTGAATATCGGAGACGAATGTCATTGTATAACGACAGCATGACCATAGACCATAGATGGAGGGCCTACGCCTGAAAAAGCTGCCTGTCCATTTCCCTCCATAGATGTTGCTTGACCAGCTGTGTTCTTGCAGCTACTCTCTTTTCTCATTGAGGGATAAATCTAGTGAAGCACGGTGCAAAATAATATTTTACGTTCTAATGATGAGAACAGACATGACACCAACAGTGCAACACTCCCTTTGTACCACATTGTACTGTCAGCCTACAGTTTGTGCTCTAGTCTGTGGAGTGAACCTGAAACTCCTTGAGAGAGCATTCCCAATATGCCATCTGAGACCCTAGAAAGAAACCAGCTTATTGAAACATGTAAGTAGGTATGTTACAATACCTACCTTTAGAGGCGCTGCAGTTCTGCCACTCCCCATGTGCATGACTTTGGCGCCTTTCAGAGAGGGGTGGGTTTAAAATGCAGTTTTTCCCCAGACAGTCCAAATCGATCAATCTGAGGCGATTTCATTGCTAAAGAGAAATCGCTCCGACATTTGTTTTATGAAGGTATTTTTAAACTATGCTAGATAATTTATTAGCTAGAGTAGTTTAAAAATCATCTTCTAAAGCCGTGAGTGCCGAAAGCAGAACGGACCTAACGTAGGCGATAAAAGAAGGTACAGTTTATTTTTACATAAAAACTTGCTTCTTAGGAAGCCTTTAATCAAATTTTCATCATGCGAAAAGGGGACAAAAAAAATATACGAACCGGCTGCATTTTTCCTGCCGACTATGGGTTAAATTCACCGCAAACCGCAACATTCCAATCCACCGCTTTCCACTAAAAGAAGGTACAGAAGGCTTCCACTCGCAAGTTGAATTAAATGGCCGTTAATTTACAGGAATTAAACAATTCAATTTGCCATATAAATTAATGAAAATAATTTGGAGCGCAGAAGGTTAAGGGGGGGACTTGATTGAAGTCTTTAAAATGATGAAAGGGATAGACAGAGTTGATGTGGATAAGCTTTTCCCATTGAGGGTAGGGAAGAATCAAACAAGAGGGCATGACATGAGAATTAAGGGACAGAAGTTTAGGGGTAACATGAGGGGAACTTCTTTACTCAGAGAGTGGTGGCTGTGTGGAATGATCTTCCAGCAGAAGTGGTGGAGGCAGGATCGATTTTAACATTTAAAAGTAAAGTGGATAGGTATATGGACGGGAAGGGAATGGAGGGGCATGGTCTGAGTGCAGGTAGATGGGACTAGAGGAAAATAAATGGTTGGCACGGACTGGAAGGGCCGAGAGGGCCTGTTTCCGTGCTATAATTGTTATATGGTTATATGGTTAAAATGAGATTTAAATCATGTTATATTGTGGATTATTGTGTGAATGTTATTTGGACACTTGGGCAATTAAAAAATGTTTATCATTTCTTAAGAAATGGATAGATGTTTAGATCTAGTAATTGAATTTTGTAATTAGCTACACTTGGGTAACTAACTAATTATATGCTTTAATTTCAGGTCATCCAAGTAAGATTGTTTCATATTTGTTTCAGAATGCTTCAATCTATAATAACTGAAAAATGTAATTGAGTTCTCTTAATTTTTAAGAAAATTATGGGCTTTTGACTGTCCTAGATCACAGCTTTTGAGTTAAGGCAATGGAAAGGCAATGGGGAACAGGATGCTAATTTCCGAGTATGAAAATGGCCCTAACTTTTTTAATACTGAAGATATGAAAGTGAATTAATTAGGTGTCAAATTAAGATTTTATGCTCTATCTGATGGGATAAATTGCAGACTTGATTTTTAAAATCTCAAAATTTTGTAACATTGCTAATGAAAGCATCTCAGTCGTTGACCATGTTTGAAATTAATATAAATCGCCTAAACTGAGTGTCGGCCAGAAAAAAACGCTCTCTAACTAAACCAAAAAATTAAAACAACTCTGCCAACCAAATGCATATTTATAGAAACACAAAGGACAGCTTACTAGACTAGCAGCCTCCATTCCATCTGTTGCATGACTCAAAGTTTGCATGTAACTGCCTGTAGAGATATGGTAAGTCTTAGTCAGAACAGCAAAAATTGTCTATTTATGTTATTCTTCATGACTGGAGGCTGCATTACTGCAAAGGAAGAGTACTGATCTTAGTACTTCATCTGCTTTTTGTGATTATTCTACATTCATTGCATTTTGCAGTAGAAATAGTTTTGCCTTTTACGAAAGGACTGTTTTTGATCTTGAGCTTCATTTGTTCTTGTGAGATTTGGGCTCTTACATAGACTGATGTATAAACATTCTTTTGTTTACCTAAGGAATAGATTTTACTGTAAAACACACCTTATATTGGAAGTC
This sequence comes from Raja brachyura, assembly GCA_963514005.1. The sequence continues at coordinate 100,133,993 of OY740783.1, read as the reverse complement.
CTGCTTCCAACTCATCGTCAGGGATGTAAATATTTATTCCATACCAAATGTTAAATCTTGCCAATCTTGTTGATCAACTGTGAAAAGGATGGTGAGCCAGAGTAAGCCACACCCTCGTCCTGATAACTTGCAAAATCTCAACTTGTGGAGCAGTAGATCATCATAGAATAAAGAATTCACTGAACGAATTGCTGAATGGACTCCTGTAAAGCGAGTAGCAGTTTGATCTGTGCCGTTGTAGGCATCACCAAGCTAGGTGGATATACTCGACAGACAACAATGAGATGTAATCTTTCAATCTTCCAAATCAAGTAATTACATGAGATGGTTGTTGTGCTGTCAAAATGAATGTCGGGCTGTAAATTTGCAAGAATATTGTGCTTCAAAACAGTGCCCTGTGGATTTTTATAGCAGCTGTGAGAGTAAATGGGGTTGCACTGATTTAACATCAATATCTTGCAGGGGGTACATCTTCTTTAGCAGCCTCATACTTGCACCTTATCAAAGGCCTTCTGACAATCCAGGTAAACAATATACATAGATTTTCCTTTGTTTATCCTGCTGTTCTTCAAAGAATTCCAACATATTTGTCAGGCAAAATCGCTCCTTCACAATACCATGCTGACTTCGACCTATTTGGTCATATGCTTCTAAGTACTAAGAAACATCCTTAATAATGGACTCTAAAATCTTTCCAACCACAGAAGTCGGGCTAACCGGCCCATAGTTTCTCTCTTTTGCTTTGCTCCTTTCGTGAATAGTGGAGTAACACTTGCAATTGTCCAGCCCTCTGGGACCTGGTGATTCGTGAAAGACCACTTCCAATGCCTTAGCAAACTCTAAAGCTACCATTTTCTGAACCCTGGACATCTGGTCCAGGTAACTTATCTATCTGAGCTTCTCAAGCACATTCCCCTTAGTAATAGCAATTCCACCCACTTCTGCCGCAATTCTCTTCAATTTCAGGCATGTTACTGTTGTCTTCAGCTGTGAAGACTGATTCAAAAAACTCATTCAATTTATCTGCCCTTTCTTTATTCCCCATTATTACATCTTCAGCATCATTTTCCAGTGATCAATTTGTCCACTCTAGCCTCTCACTCATTCTTTATGTATCTGAACCTTTGCTATCCTCTTCTACATAATTAGCTATCTGAACTTCATATTTCATCTTTTCTGCCCAGATTGCCTTTATACTTGCCTTCTGTTGATTTGTAAAAGCTTCCCAATCCTCTAGCTTCCCACTAATCATTGTAATATTATATGCCTTCAAATTTAGTTTTACACTGTCTTTGACTTCCCTTGTCAACAACGGTTGCCTTATTCTCCCCCTAGAATCTTTCTTCCTCTTTGGGATGAAAAGATCCTGCGTCTTCCGAATTATTCGCACAAATGCCTAGCAAAATAACCAGTTTAAGTAAAGGGTGCTCAGATATTGCCAAGTTCATATATTTCATTTAGCACAGAGATGGAAAAACCATCTGTGTGAAGACCATATTCTTTGCGCTGGGCAAGCTATTTGATGAGGAAATGTAGAAACGAGGAACTGCAGATGTTCGTTTACCATGGAAAGACACAAAGTAGTGGAGTAACTCAGTGGGCCAAGCAGCATCCCTGGAGAACATGGATAGATGACAGTTCGAGTCGGGTGAAATGTCACTTATCCATATTCTCCAGCGATGCTGCCTGACCTGTTGTGTTACTCCAGCATTTGGTGTTTTTCCAAGCTATTGGATGAGAACAGCCTTTTGCTTATCAACCATTTTACTATAAAATAAATATTTACATCTTTGATAATGAGCTGGAGACAGGACTTGCAATAAATGATGTATTTTCCAATAAAGTCTATTTCTTCTTCTGTTTATATATTGGTCAAATTAAGAGCCCAAATCTACTACAGCAAATGAAACTCATGATCAAAAACAGTCCTTCCATAAAAGGCAACATTATTTCTAGTGCAAATGGATATCCAAAAAAAGCAGAGGATGCACTGATAAGCACCCTTCCCTCGTGGTAAAGCAGCTGCCAGTCACGAGGGAAAGTGGAATTAGCCAATTTGTGTTGCTCTACCAGACTTATCTTGAAGTGCAGTTATTTGCAAATTGGTGTCATGCAACAGATGGAAGTAAGGCTGCCAGGCCAGGAAGCTGTCCTTGTTTCTATAAAAATATATCTGGATGGCAGAGTTTCTTTGGTTTTGTAAGCAGATGTTATTTTTCTGGACAAACCTTAGAGTTCCTTCAAGGGCTGTCAGAGACCTGGAGATGAGCAGCAAGACATTTCACCGAAAGGGTTAGCAGCCAGTGTCATCGAACAAACTTTTTTTTTAATGCATCCAAGAATGATAGTTCTTGTGGCTGTTTACAATTTGATGTTTGCATGTTTTATGAATTGTAAAAATAGGATGGGATCCTGGTCTTTTGAGTGCAGAAGAAGGGTGTATTATTAAACCATGAAGAAAACTAGTTAGGTGTTAATTTTAGACTTTTTTTAGGAATGATGTGAAGACCATTTATAAGGTGTAGAGATTTTCCAGGATGGTGCTATGATTCAAGTTGAGTGAGGAATTTGTGGTTATTTTACAATTAAGTGACAATGTTGCTCACATTATGACTAGAAGATGACTTCCACTGAGAAAAATTGTCATTAGAGGACAAAGGTTTAAGATTGGCAGAAGAGCCAGATATTTTTTGGGGAAGTGACTGGTTCTGATCTGGTGTGCACTACTTGGAAGCTTATTTGGTTTTTGTTTCTACAGTGTTTCCAAATTATGAAATCAAATCGGATAATACTGCGCATGAATAAAATCAGGCCATACACATGTACAGCAGGTAGAACGAAAAGATAAATACCATAGTGAAGAATAGTAAGATTGAACGAGAACTTACCAGTTCGAAGGTTGATCTTTATTTCATGAGGAGTCGAAGTGAGGGATTTCGTGAAGAGCCCGCTGGCGCGCATGCTCGACATACTTCAAAGTAGCGGCGTGGAATCACAGAAACCAATCAAAAGAAATGACTTCACATAGTAAGAATGAAACGACTAAGATTACCAGATGAAGGTGATTGAGGGTTGGGCGAGGAGGGCACGAAATCCCTCACTTCGACTCCTCATGAAATAAAGATCAACCTTCGAACTGGTAAGTTCTCGTTCAATCTTACTATTTCATTTCGGAGTCACGTGAGTGACTTCGTGAAGACTTCAAAGCTTCTGTGATGACACGCCCGGGACCACGTCCATGCTGTCACACCACTACCAGGGATGGATGGGAGGAATAACTTGCTGACTAGTCCATACTGCAAAACAAAGCATATTTATTAACAAACAAATCAAAAAAACCCTCATTCGGGGACATCTCCACGTTCTTGCCCTGCATTTAGCACGGCTTCTGCGAACTGTAGAGGCGCAGCAACGGGCCGGTTGTAGAACCACTGGAACACAGCTTCATTAGCCCATCCTGCTGTGGCGAGAATATGGTCCATGGGCACCTCCATGACCCTCGCCGCCGATGTCGATGCAGCCCTGGTGGAGTGAGATTTGAACACATCAGTGTCGATACCTGACTTACCCAAGACGACTCGAAGCCACCTGGATATCGTCTGTGTTGTCACTCGATGGTGAGGTCTCTTATGAGTGACAAGCAGGTATCTCTCCATTCCTCTGATGCTTGCCGTCACCTTGACGTAGTAACGGATATGGGAGGCTAAGCATAGCCTAGCATCGGCGGGGTATGCCGGGAACTTCAGCTGCAGCCCTGTGCACCCAGGTCTGTGCTGCTTTAGTAGCTCGTCAACAAAGAAAACTACTTCTGTGGGGGTAGACATCATTCTGTCGAATGGAGTGTCTGTACCCTCTGTGCTGAAGTCAGCGCTAGTAACATCACCAGCTTCATGGTGAGTTTGTCCAGCTGGAGCCCTTCCATGGGGGACCACGTCCTGAGCAGAGTTAAAACGTCCCTGACATCCCAGGTGATATTGTAACGTGGTGTAGGCGGATTCGTATTGAAAATACCCCGCATGAGCCTGGACACTAGCCTGTTGGATCCCACCTCAATATTGAGGTAGAATGATAGAGCGCTCCTGCCGCTGTTGACGTCGGTTATAGTCACGGCATCGTACGTGATGCGAGAGCGGCTGCAGAAGGCTTCCCACTTCCTGATGTGAGAGCGGTATCTTCGCCTTGTAGACTCTCGGCACGATGCCGCAATGGTATCCATGGTCCGGGTAGAAAGGCCGTATTGAACTAAAGGCCGATTCAGAATCTGCAAGCCAACAAATTTAAATAGCCATGGCAGGGATGTGGCTCCCCTGAAACAGGGTGAGTAACTAATTCTAGGCTACCCTGCAAACGGACCCAAGGTTCACTGAGCGTGCCAAAGACCATCGGATACCACGGCTGTGTAGGCCAGTCGGGTATGATAAGGATGCCCTTGGCACCATCCATCTGGATTTTACGTAATACCCGACTGATGAGGCAAAACGGGGGGAATGCATAGAAAAAGCAATTCCCCCAGTCTAGCGAGAATGCATCTAACGCTATAGCCCCAGGATCTGGTTCCCACGAGACGTAGGTTGGTACCTGATGGTTCAACCGGGACGCAAAAAGGTCAATGTCCGGTTTCCCAAATTTGGCTGTGATTTTTGCAAAAATTTCAGGATGTAACATCCATTCAATATTATCATTGAACTTGCTTGACCTGGCGTCCGCCACAATATTAAGCTCACCTGGCAAATAGGTAGCTGAAATCCAAATGTCTCTCTTGACACACCAGAGCCAAATTGAATTAGCCAATTTATCACATGAAACTGACCTGGTACCGCCCATGTGGTTTAAATACGCCACCGCTGTGGTATTGTCTATTTGGAGCCGGACATGTGCTCCAATGATCTTGGAACAATATGCTCGAAGTCCGTGAAACGCTGCAAGCAGCTCCAAATAGTTGATCCCTTGTGATACCAACATCGTATTCTCAAGGGTATCCCATCGGCCCCCACAACTAGAATATTGATTCGTAGCTCCCCAGCCATCAGAGCTCGCATCAGTTTGTAAGTATATCATCGGTTTCGCCTCAATAATAGTTTTAAACGAGTTACTAATGTGGCAAACCCACCATCGTAACTCATCCAATGCTGCAGGCGGCAGCTGCATTGATCGATCATAATGACCAGCATGCCGTCGCAACGCAGCGATCTTGGCTCTCTGCAAGTTTTGATAATGCAGAGGTCCATACCGGGCTGCCGGAAACAAAGCCACAATCTTGCCAATGACAGTAGCTGTGTGACGAATCGATGGTATACGAGTATTGATTAAATCTGTACACACCTGTGTTACCTCCTCAATTTTGTTAATTGGTATGGTGACTCTCATGCTAATGGAATTCACCTGGAACCCCAGATAATTAATTACCTGGGTGGGGCAGAACTTAGATTTTTCTGGATGAATAATGAACCCAAGCTGTTGGAACAAATTGACCGCAGCTGCAACCCCTTGTTGAGCTAATTCCAAGGTGTGGCCGACAATTAAAATATCATCTAAATAGGCCATAACGATATGATGTCGTTGTCTTAAATAAGCCATAATTGGCTTCACCAATTTAGTAAATAATCGAGGGGCTGTGGTGAGCCCATTAGGCAACGCCCTATATTGCCACAGCTGATCCATCCAGATAAATTTTAAGAACCTTCTGTAATATTTTTTCATGGGTACGGTATAGTACGCATCCTGTAAATCAATGCATGCCATAAAGCACCCTTGTGAGATCAATGATTTGGCCGTTTCAAACGTGTCCATTTTAAAATGAGTATATGTTACAAAGTTATTCAGAGTGGTTAGATCAATAATGACTCTACAGCCTCCATCCTACTTAGGTCGAGTAAAAATATTGGAAACAAATTCAACGGGCTTATGAACCGTTCTCTCCATGACCCCTTTCTGTTCCAACCTTAAAATTTCCTTATAGCCTACGGACTGTTCCGCAGCCGTTAGTTTAAAAGTACGACCCGGTCTATGCTGAGACGGAGGGATGTCCCCATTAATAAACTCAATGCTATGGCCCTGAATATTCCGTAACACATACTCATCACTGGTAATGTCACCCCATGCACCCGCAAACAACCGCAGACGCCCACCAACATGTGAAGTTAAACAAAGAGAAAAAAGAGAACCAGACCGCCTCACCTCTGTGGTTACCGGCGGTCCCTGACACGAGTGGGTGGACATAGAGGTGCTGGGTTGGTTTGAGGTCGTGGCGTCCTCATTTTCCACCTCGGCTTCTGCCGAGCCTGTCCTAAAAAAGACCCCTGGTGTTGGAGTGGTTGATATCGGTTTGGAGCTGGAGGGTAATTTCTGGTAGAAGTGCTGACAGACCCTCGTGAGCGGCCAAGCGGAGCTTTCGAGCTCGATGGCGTGGGGGCACTCTGAGAGCGCATGAGCCCCACGGTCTTGGCTTGTTCATCAAGCTCTCTGACCCTTTTGGCAAGGTCTTCGCCAAAGAGCTGACGGGGCGGCGGCGGTGGTTTGCACAACCCTGCAAACTTAGGGTTGAGCGCTGGGCGGATGCTATTTTTGTGAAAGCCATTTATTTCATTTTGAGTAGCGCACAGAAGCGCCAGAGCATCCTCCTGGTCCAAATTAAGCTCCTCTCCGTCGACCGACCGCACAAAGGCAGTAATCCCGGCCGTGAGGAGTTTCAGGATCCGCTGAATTTTCAGCTCCTGCTGACGGATAGCCGCACTGATGTTGCCCCATATTGGCGTATTGACCACAGGCACGTTGAGGGAGTTGCAGTTTGATGGAGCCTTGTGACGGCTCATGGCTTGTAGTAGAACTTCCTCCTGAAGCTGGTGATTATTGAGGAAGTCCACAGTGGCTGCCAATTTCGTATTGATGGGAAGCCCCGAGGAATGAGGGGCTGCAAACTTGGTGGCCACATCGAGGAGGTCCTCCGCCGGTAATTCAGGCGGGGGTGGGATGGGGTCGACCACTGCCTCCTCGTCCTGCTGCTCCAGGCTGGTGTACGAAGCTGGTGATGAAGCCCTGTGCCTGTCGCTGCTGGATGCCTGTTGTTGTTGACCTTGTATGAGAAGCTCCAGCAGCCGCTCCATATGGTCAATACGCCCTTCACCCTGAACACTCAGGTGGTCGGAGTCCTCCGGATTTGAAAATTGGCCGGGGCTCCTGTCATCGGCCCGCACCTCGTCGAGGCCCTGCCGGTGCCGGTAGTTGTCGTCGACAGCCGCCGAGGCGAAACTGCGCGATTCCTGCACGGGCGTGTTCAACCGCCTCCGTTTAGCGGGAGCGGAAGCCGTTGCCTCTACGGACAGATGCGGCATGGTATCGGCACCAGCCGAAGCCTGGATACCTTGAGCCCGTGCAGGCTTGCCAGCTGCCCACATCGTGGACCTTGCCGATGCATGGTCTCGCCCACCCATCCATGGGGGGCTCGGCGACCGTGACGGGACCCCCAACTGACTCGTCCCGGCGTCGAAAGTTGGGGGGCGACGGCTGGACCTCACAGCTGCCCCGGGTCCCGTCCTGGAACCTGACCGCTCCTTGGCGGCAGGCAGAGCCTTAGCCCCGACAGGGTTAGGCTTCTGGGCTCCTGCCCTTCCCCTTCTCAGAGGGCTGCGTGAAACGGGCCGTGCAGCCGCACGGACCCTTCTGCTCGAGGCCGTCAGCAAGCCTGCTGACGACCTGACTGCCATGGCAGGGTCGTCCTGCTCTGGCGGCATACCACACTCCTCCTCGTCGAACTCCTCCGAGCTGTGGTGTGCGGGCGGGTCCGGACCTGAAAAGACAGAGCTCACCGACATCTCCGCCCTCGTTCCGGTCTGTGTTGCAGGTACCCCCGACAACTCTCGCTCCGGAACTGCTGGCCGGCGACTTTTCCCCGATCTCCGGCCTCTCAAACTCCCATCCATGTTCTTGCTGTGAAGCAAACACAACAAGAACCACCAACTTAAGGTAGCATACTTACCTCCGTGGCCCCTTCTGAAGGGCTGGCGAGGAGCGCGCTCCTCCGCCAGCCGTCGCAGCAACGCGATACGACGATATGTCGAGCATGCGCGCCGGCGGGCTCTTCACGAAGTCACTCACGTGACTCCGAAATGAAATAGCTTTTCTGCATTATAGCCCAAAAAAGTCCAATATCCGTAATGAGGTAGGTTGGAAGATCGGAACTACTCTAGCTTATGGAACAACCTGTCAGTAGTCTGTTACAGAGGGTTTTGGACAACCCCTCAAGATTGAAGATGGATTACTTTGATTTTGGTATTAGTGATTTTTAAGTGACTATTGAGTAGATGGCAGCTTATGGGGCAAGTGAGTAGGATTGAGGTGTTGCACTGTTTTTATCACATACATAAGATATGTCTATCTGATCTGTGGCCATGAGGCTCTCTACCATTATGAAAATTCCTTCTACATTTTCAGCAGGCGTGAGCCACAGATGCTCAGGAGTCAGTGGGGATTTTGGATTTGTTCAAGAGGGTTTTGAGCAAGATCACTGCTGCCTGGTAGAGCATAAATAATGTCATGGTCTAAGGCCTTGATCTTGAATACCTATTTCCTCCATCTACTTCAAGCTGTGTGAAGCACTGAAGGCAATTTTGAATTTCATAATTAATGTTGGACTTGGCTGAAGATGGCTTATGAGATACGGGAAACCAAATGCATGTATTTATGGGATTTGCCATGAATTATTGTAGTCAACAGTGTGGTGCAACAAGTTTGTGGAAGTTCTTTGTAGGTCAGCTGCTGACTAGAAGGCCCACTGCTCGAGTAAAGGCAGTACTGAAGGCTTTGAGCAAGGCATCTGAACATGCAGAATTCCAAGTGCTGTCTGCACACTGTTGCTACTAAAGTTTGGACATCGTAGGTTCTAGATTGGAGTTGCCAGAAGTGGAACAACTTCCTATCATCTCTGAAGATGAGCAGTTTAATGATGTCTCTCATAAAAGTGAATTGGATAATTACTTGGAAAGGCACACGGATAATTACAAGGAATCGCAGGTTCCTTGGGGAAAAGGCAGCAAAATGAGGTATTCCTTCAAAGATCTAGTTCAATGGACTTCATCGGCACTAAATAATTGATGTAAACCACTTTGAAACTTCATAATCTAAACCAGTTTTGCTGAGCTGCATTCTGAGGATGCGAAGTATCCCGGGTGTTGAATAACATTCTTCATGATGATCTTGTATTGGAAAAATAGGCAAAAATCTACTCACAGCTGAGAGCTCACTTTATGTGAGTTTATATTTGTTCCTATACTCAAACATCCTGGGATAAAATAATTGTGAGGAAAGAATAAATAGAGAGCCTTTTAAGGCATTTTAGGCTGCTTCAGAGCCAGTGAGGATGTTTTAGTAGTGCAGTCACTGTTATCAGGAAGGGAGTGTGGCAGGTCATTTCAGCACAGCAAGTTCCCACAAGTGATAATATGATAGTGACTAAATCATCGACTTACAAACAATTCAATATGTTGATTTAGTTTGCATCTGTGTTGTTGGATGGGTTTATTTTTGTTTAAAAATGTGCTCTTTTTCTCATTAAAGCCATAATTAAAGCAATGAATTTCAAATGTGTATTAAGACTAAGAATAAATTCCATACTGTTGACCATCAGAGGGAAGCAGAGCTTTAGCACTGCAGGAGTTTGTCGAATACCAGGTAGGAATCGGTTAGCAACAAACAGCTTTGTAAGAAACATAGAAAAATAGCTTCGAGCCAGCACCGCCATTCAATATGATCATGGCTGATCATCTAAAATCAGTGCCCCTTTACCAGGAGGGAAATAACATTCACTTTCTGTTCAGAGGAAACAAATGAGTTCCTGGATCCGGTGAAGACACCGACAGGCCTGGTTGGGGAAGAAGCAGCCTCGTTGCCCGCCCCCCTACAACCAAGCACTTTGTCCAACATCTCCCTCAAGCATCTGGGAACTGAAATCCAGTGAGTATTTGTCGTCATTTGTCATTTTTAAGGGGAGGAATAATTAAAGGTCAATTTGCTACAATTGCTGTCTGAAAGTAGCAGTGTGAGTGGGTTCAATATAGAATGAATTGGGTAAATATTTACAAAAAGTTTGCAGTTGTGTTCCAAATTAATTAAACTAATTGGAGAGCTCTACCAAAGAGCTAGCACTAAAGTGATGGTCTGAATGGCTACCTTCTATGCTGCATCATTATGTAAAATCTGGGAAAGGCCTTGGTCTACATAATGACCCCTAAACCTTTTAAGGGCACTTAATTACCTTTTTTTTCATTCTTCCCCATTCCCACCCTTCCCAAACCTTCACCGGGCACTTTGGCCATTATTTTCAATTAATTTATGTGCTAATCTACTGCAGAGATTAAAAATGTTCTGAAATGTTGGACATTTTGGTCTGAGCTATATAGTATTAACCATCTCTTCTCCCCCACGCAGCCATTCTTTCACCCTGACTTGGAAAACAAAACATGCTGGCTCATTTAATAACTTTAAATGAGATCAATGGATAATTGCCAAACCAAAAGGTTTAAAGGACATATAGCCAAAATGGATTATACTCAAATGGCTGTTTCTACTGGAATTGATCATGGCTCAGCTTCTATTAGTCAGGGACTGTGCATTGGAAAAATATATTTTAATAATTCTGTTTGGTATATGAGCCATGTGCAGTAGGTTTGCTGATAAATTCATAATGGAACCCGAGAGAAACTTCATTGCCCAAGGAGTGGTTAAAATGTGGAACTTCCTACTTCGTAGAATGGTTGACACAAATATCTGAAAGGGGAAGCTGAATAAACATGAGGTTGGGGAAAACAGGGACTGAAATGATTGAGGGAGAATGAAGATGTGCTTAGAAACATAGAAACATAGAAATTAGGTGCAGGAGTAGGCCATTCGGCCCTTCAAGCCTGCACCGCCATTCAATATGATCATGGCTGATCATCCACCTCAGTATCCCGTACCTGCCTTCTCTCCATACCCTCTGATCCCCTTAGCCACAAGGGCCACATCTAACTCCCTCTTAAATATAGCCAATGAACTGGCCTCAACTACCCTCTGTGGCAGAGAGTTCCAGAGACCCACCACTCTCTGTGTGAAAAAAGTCCTTCTCATCTCGGTCCTAAAGGATTTCCCCCTTATCCTTAAGCTGTGACCCCTTGTCCTGGACCTCCCCAACATCGGGAACAATCTTCCTGCATCTAGCCTGTCCAAACCCTTAAGAATTTTGTAAGTTTCTATAAGATCCCCTCTCAATCTCCTAAATTCTAGAGCGTATAAACCGAGTCTATGTAGTCTTTGTTCATAAGACAGTCCTGACATCCCAGGAATCTGTCTGGTGAACCTTCTCTGCATTCCCTCTATGGCAATAATGTCCTTCTGTGTCTAATGTCCAATAATGTCTTCTAATGGCTTCTAATGTCCAATAATGTCAAAGCCAATAATGGCTTTGGGTGGATGCTTGTGTAGAGTGTAAACATTGCACATGGCCAACTGGGAAGTTTGCAATATCTTTGCTCAGTTAGCTCTGAGTTTTGATTCTGGTTCTTGATAACAATCTGAAGTTCCAGTTTTAACACCAATGGAATGCAATGCTGTGTGCGATGAAACTTGGAACAGGTTTCAAACTTTAGAACTTAAAAAAAATTAGAATGTTTACGGAAGGAAATATGCAGAATGTCTGCAGATCATAAAAGTGTTGGCGTGCTTGGACTTTGACCCAACAATGTGCTTATTTGAGTGATTTCAGTGTTGGGTTTTAATAAAAAGCAAACTGTTGAACTCAGCGGGTCAGGCAGTATCTGTGGAGGGAACTAGACAATCTTGAATAAAGGTCCCAACCTGAAATATTGTCAGTCCATTTCCCTCTAGATCTGTTACCTCAGCCACTAAATTCTTCCAGCAGTTTGTATTTTTTTTTTTGTTCAAGATTCCAGCATCTGGAGTGTCTTGTGTCTTGGTTTAATGTTGTTTCTAATAATTGCATGCAGTCACTCACTGAAGATTTTGTTTATGCCAATAACTGCTCAGTTATGATTCCATTCTTGTGTTTCTGCTCTACATCACCTCCTCCCTCACCCCCAATCTCCACTACTGACCCCTCTCCTCGTGCAGAAACTTTGGTTCGAAAACTGTGTTTCAGTTCCATGGGAACAAGCCGTTGAGGGAAAATCGAACAAGCTACGAAGAAATGAACCAAGCAGCAAGTGAAATGAGCGGAAGTCCATCCCTGCCCAAAGGCGAGGATACATCAGGTAGGGCTGGGTGGATGGACCAGTGGGTGGAAATGGAGGTGATGAGAAGAAATGAGAGTAGCTCCAGGCAATAAAATAAACCAAGCCCATTTTGGTTATTGGATTTAGCTATGCTGGACTGTGCTTTAATCAGGGGATATATATCTTTAGTCATAATTTATTGTCGTTTTTTTTTAAACCTGGTTAACCTGGGCTGCTGATTAATTTTTCTCACAATGTGTTTTTTGGAGAGCTTTTGACTGGAAAAAGTATCGGAATGTTGAACCAACTGTGCAGATTATTGTTGCTGGTTTGTGATTTATTTTAAATTATTTTATCAATAATAGCTGCTTCCTCTGGAAACAAAATGCAGGAAAGAACTGCAGATGCTGGTTTAAATTGAAAGTAGACAAAATGCTGTAGTAACTCAGCAGGACAGGCAGCATCTCAGGTGAGAAGCAATGGATGATGTTTCAGGTCGAGACCCTTCTCACCCATTCCTTCTCTCCAGACATGCTGCCTGTCCCGCTCAGGTACTCCAGTAATTTGTGTCTACCTCCTCTGGAAACAGTTCTACCATCTGTCGAGCACTGGAAATGCACTTTAAATGCTCGGTAGTCATTTTAAGCAAGGTGTAAAAAAAACAAGTTTGAATTGTGATAGGGGTAGCATGGAGATAGGGTGGGTGTATATCTGTGTATAGTTTAAAAAAATCTGGGCTATTGTGAAAATTCCATTGTTAAACTCCTCATGCTCAACTGGGCCAATGAGTCAAAGATTGGTAGATGGAGTTTAATTTTGATAAATGCAAAGAGCTGCATTTTTGGTAAGACAAACCAGGGCAGGATTTCCAGAGTATCTGGTAGGGCCCGAGGGAGTGTTGTGGAACAAAACCTATGGGTAGGGTGCATAATTCTTCGAAGGTGATGACACAGGCAGACAATGTGGGAAGAAGGCCTTTGACAACTCGGTAGATCAATAATGTGTAAGAAAAATTGAACTTTGTACTCCTCTCCCTCAAAATGTTAACAAGTTGGTTTTGTAACATGACTGTCATTCAGGCTTGGGTAATATCCTGCCCTTATCAATGATCATTTGAAATCCACTTGGTCAACCTGTGAAATAAAATTTCTGGCATTAGCATCAACTATTTTTTTTTTTCTTTCTGGTCTTAAGCCCCTGTCCCACTGGCGATTTATCCGGCAACTACAGGCGACTAGACTGTCGCCACATGTTCGCGGGGTGACGCCTGTATGGCTTGTAGTAGTTTCCTCAAGTCGCCTAAAGTGTCGTAACATTTTTCTGGTCGCCACTGGATTTTGAATTTGTTCAAAACTTTTCGGTGACTGTGGGCTTGACGTAGCTGGTCTCCTCCTGTCGTAGGTGCTGTTGCCGGTTGTCAGCAGGATGAGGCAGGTTGTCGCCAGTTGTTGTTGGTTGTCGCCCAGTGCTGACTTTGGTGAATTCCCTTGGCGACTACCTACGTCAACCGGCAACAGGTAGCGGCGACTAAATTGTCTTCAGTTGCCGCCGACAGGGTCGTTGCTTATCGTAGGTTGTCGCGGGTGGACGGGTTGACTTTGGTAGTCGCCTGTGTGGTCGTAGGTTGTCATAAGTGTGGTCAAAGCTGAACATCCTAATGGGTCGCCGGTTGTCGGTAGTTTGACGTCCACTACTTGGTAGGTTGTCGTAGCTTGTTGTAGACATTGTCGTAAGGGGGGTCCAGTAACTGCTATTCCGGCGACCTGCTACGACTGTAACAGGCGCCGGCAGTCGCCGAAAAAAACGCCAAAAAAGTGGGGCATTTTATGAGCCTTTAGGTTCATTTTTCACGTGATTAATAATATACTTTATTTAGCAGTAAGACCCGAGTAAGGTATCCTCTTTGTAATCTTGTCGTATCAATAAGAAAAGACTCATTTTCATGTACCATCTTTCATGGTCGCACGACTTTCCAAAGTGCTTTTTAGTGAATATAATACTTGTGAAGTTTGGTGCTATTGTACTGTGTGCAATGCATGGTAAGCCCTCACAAACACCCTTAAAACAAGGAACCAGATAATATAAATTGCCCAGGATGCTGAGTAGATCTTTTGTCATAGAAATCATATTGCATGATTTTTTAAGACTGGATGATTGGGCCTTGGTTTATAGTCTCACCCAGGGTAGGAGATCTATAACAGCACCGGAAGTCAGATTACAACTCTGGTTGAGAGGAGAACCATGCCTTCTGCCTCACAGGTTAGAACATTTACTGCAGCCTTTGAAGGTGATTTGCAGGACACCTTGATTAATAGCACAGATTAATATCCAGAACTACCCACAGATAATACATTTTACACATTGGGTTATGAAACCAATGGAATGTACTGCTTGAAAGGGTGGAGTTAGCAAATTGTGTCGTATCTTTTCAAAAAGGAATTGACTAGTTATATGAAGGAGCTAAATTTGCAGGATTACAGGAAAATTGCAATCTGGATCAGAACAAAGAATAGCTCTTTCCATTGGCTGGCACAAGGCCAAATGACTGATGGCAATGCTATTATCATTGTACGAATACAAAAGGATTTGGTGCAGTAACTTTGGAGGGAAATATCTTTCCCTGAAGTGAAACTTAGTTCCATTTTTTAAATGTAACTTATAGCCTGCGGCTTGGGAATAGAATTCTTTAATTTGGACCTGCATTAATCAAATATTGGAGCTGTCATATTGCCTGTTTCTCTTCACTATTGGCTTTAATAGAAGGAAATTGTGCCTGGATGAGTGTGCAATGGGTGTACATCTTTCCCCGCATCCCACCTACCACCCCTTCTCCACATTTGTTCCCTTCAGTTAAGGAGTGTCACCTGGATGTACAGAAGCCTCCATCCCAAAAGTCTTCAACGGGCAGCAATTTGAGAAACTTTGCAAATTTTCTCAACACTGTTCCAATGTGTCAGGAGAGGTTTGCAGTGAAGGATGGGACTTCCCCAGCCGAATTAAACAAGGATGTCTTGAGACTCACCAGGGAGCTGAATGCACAAAGGGTAAGGCAACTTACTTGCAATAACTACTGTAGCAGGCGTGTTTATTGAAGTTGTACCCAAAATATAAGTTCCATTTCTAGAGGGCGTTTCTTCCTTTAAATTTTGTAGCAGCTAGTTTACTTCCCAGGTTTTGGGAACAGGTGTTTGCGAGAGAGAACAAACTTGCACTTTTGTATCATTCCACAGTCACTGATGTGATTTGTGAAGTGACTTGGAATGGGACACACCCAACAGCCTTGACCTTTGGCTTCCTGACAAGAATGGGAACAACCCACTGAGCTGTGGTTCATGTCCAAGGGAGAAGAACTCTAATCTCTCCACATGATCAAAGTCCCTCAGCCCTGTTATCACCTCGGCAATTTCCTCTGCATTTTATCAAACATCTGTTTAACATTGGGTTTTCATACCAACGAGGTATTATAGCCTTCAATAAAGTACAATAAATTGATTGCGGAATTCAGGATCCTAAAAAACCTTAAACATTCTTTGAGCCTTTCTGCCTCCACTTTCCTATCAGATATTTGAGTTTCAGACCCCCATTCAAAATTATTGAATGCAATCATTTTTCCTTGGCTCACCTCAAATTATTCTCTTCTGAATTCTCAGGTAATTGACATCCCTGCTAAGTCATAGAATCATAAAGTGATACAGTGTGGAAACAGGCCCTTCGGTCCCGCACCGGCCAACATGTCACAAAGTGAAATGAGTAATTCCTATTCATGATAATCAGGCCACTAATTTTGTACACATCAATAAAATGTCCCCTCCTGTAACAATGTTGTGAAGAAAAAGAGCCTAATTTAACCAATTCATCCTCATAATCAAACTTCAGTCCTTGTGAGTTTACCCTGCGGCTTCGCTGGCGCAGTTGTACCCTTCCTGCAGCGTAGTGATCGTTTGTTGATTCACCACGACAGGAACTGGTGAAGCTCCTGCACAGGGCTCTGGAAGCAGCGCAGCAGGAGAAGAGGGCTTGCGGCTCGTTTATAACGGCTGATGACTCCACCCGCCTGGAGCTGGTTCGGCACAAGGTGCGGCAGATCAGGGAGCTGGAGAATCGCGTGTGCTCGCTGGAGAAGGAGAGGCACGAGATGGAACAGAACCTGAAGCTCCAGCAAACCCACGTCGACGAGCTGAAGCAGCATGCCCAGCTGCTGATGGTGAAGAACCACGCCAAGCAGGAGGTCATCCTAAAACTCACAGAGCAGATGGTGGCCAAGGAGACTGAAAAGCCAGAATTTGACGAGGTTATCGCCACAACCCTAGACGAGTTGAGGACAAAGATTTCACACATGCAGGTAAAGGGATAAAGCTGACAAATTATGACAGTAACTGATTGTACCAGAAAGCGACTTGCCATCATCATCTTAAATCAGTTAGAAATGGACAATGGGATAAATAAAGTTGTATCGTATGCATACTGAGAGCATTGTGACGAAGCTAATGGAGCTGCCACCTCACCGTGCCAGGGATCTGGGTTCTGTCCTGGTGCTGCTTGTGTGGAGTCTCCCTGTGATAATGAGGGTCTCCCCCAAATGCTCACATTTCCTACTGCATAGAGATGAGCAGGTCAACAAGCTAATTGGCTACTTTATGTTGCCAGTGTGGGTCGGTGGATTGATGGGAATTGGGGGAGAAGAATTTGCAGGATAAATTAGCTGGGGAATGGTGGTGTTATGTGAACTTACATTGTGTTGATTGGTCAGGCTGCTTCCTCTTGGGTCGTAAGGAAGTTTTGGATGCTTGAAGTAGAAAAGGCGTTAAAATGCCTTTGGACTGTTTCAAGTCATTTCCATCGCTCGTTAGCATCATGGCTGACCTGTGTCCTGGCATAATTCTCAGATTTAATAGGGTTCATTGTTTTGTCAGTCTCCAGAGGTGTTTGTCAGGAAAGAATTCCAAATTTTCACTTGCATTTGTGTTAGGTGGTACTTCCAGACATTACTCCTGAATAGTTATCTCTTTGACTTGGCACACCCATAGAAACACACAAACAAAGGAAAAATAGGAGCCGGAGGAGGCACCAGGCCCTTTGTTCTTGCCTTGTCAATTAATGCTTCCCTACCCCTCCATTTATCTATCCATCATATGTTTATCCATCTCCACTTTACTACTTATCAGAGGCAATAGCTTCTCTCTAATGAACCTGTCAATTGCCTTAATAACCCAGCATATCAATTTGTAACACCTTTTCCTTTGTATTTCATGGAGAGATAAACAAATTGCCGTTTCTACCTTGATTTCCTTTGATTTGTATGGTTACATTAAAATAGAAAAAAACATTTAGTTCCTC
Organism: Raja brachyura; assembly: GCA_963514005.1. Next base: position 100,116,456 of record OY740783.1, on the reverse strand, counting down.
GAACTGTTCCACTTTTCATTTAATTTGTGGATGAATTGTGTCCTGACTCTGCTTGCTCTCCACCTTCCCTCACCCTACCATAGCACTCTCGATTAACAATCATAGGTTTATGATTAACAGTTGATCTTGCATCAATTGATGATTGAAGAAGAGAGTTTGGAAGTCTTCGCATTCTCCCAACAAAATTGCTGTCAACCTTCACACCTGCCTCTAATTCGTAAATATTTCATGATTCACTGGTGTGATGCAGAGCAAAATGTGGTCAGGCACTCCATAAGGAAAATTCTAGAATAGATACAGTAAAGCTATATCTGTGTTTAATAGTTTCGCAAATTAGAGAATGGTTGAAATGTTGAAGTGAGAATTCAGGAGTTGGGGGCAGTACAGTTGAAGATACAACTCCTAACAAGGGGGCAATGAAATTTGTAAATAACAAGTGCCAGTTCTGGATGGCTGCAGAGATCAATGAGGTTTCTAGAGCTGGAGGAAATTGTGTTACTGGGGCAGAGGACGGTGGGGTGTAGGAACATTTTCCCTTTTGAAAAAAAATCAAGGCCATTTTTTGTTACGCGTAAATGCAAGCTCATCTTGTTAACGTGTCTCAGCAAACAACATTGTATTCAACCCAAATAATTTCCTGCTGAATCAAAGAATAAATGGAGGCATTTTGTTCCATTTTTATTTTGTCATTCCCCTGCTCATTTCCATTAGATCTGCAGTTGCCCACACCACTTCAAATATTTTTGCAGTTCCTTTTTTGGAAGTTCCTATATCCTTTAAGGCAGTGCATTGTAAGCTATGGACAAACCTGAGATATTTAGAGGTTATCAATTCAATCACTTGGTTTTTCTTCAAATAGGATGTTCAAGAAGCCTACAATACACAAAACAAGTTCTTGAATTCTGAGATCTATCAGATCACCAAGTTGTGGCAGAACACCAGGGATCATGAGAAGGCCCTGTCCATGAAGGTACTGGGGGTGGTGTGGGGGAGGGAGCTTGTTTCTGGTTACCTATGTAGTGTGGGTCATGCTACAGATTGTATCAGTATGCAATTTGAGTCGTGGCGCCATTGAGCGTGGCAGCCTCGCCAGCAGCTGTCCGTCCATTCACCCTTTTTGTTATTTTTAGTCTGTCAAAAAGTATGTTTTTGGAGGTCTTTTTGTCTTTTGTGTGTGTGGGGGGGGGGGGGGGGGGGGGGGGCGGGGGGAAGAGGGGAAACGGTTTCCCAGTCACTTCCAGGTGGAGGATGCGTCTTTCCTCTGAGCCGCATCTTCGACCCCCCCCATCTGGATTGGCGTGGCCTTTCTTGCCGTAGACTGGCCAGAGCTTCAGCAGCGGCGCAGCACTGAATTCCATCGCGGAGCGGGCGATGCCCTATCGGGGATCGCCGTGTTGAGGCTCTGAAGTGTTGGGCCTGCCGGCTTTAACACCGTGGAGCTGTGGTTTGCGGAGCTTCCAGCCGCGGAAGGCGCTGACTTTAATATCGCGGAGTCCTGGGATCCTTTGCCGGGGATCGCCAGTGTTGGAGCTCGGTCTGTGGACTTCGGAAGCTGCGGTCTGCGGTCAGAAGTGGCCGATTTGGAACTCCAAGCCGCTGAGAGTGTTCTTCCGTTCCTACGCCGGTGCTCCGATCATCCCGGCGAGAGGGCCTGAACATCTGGCTGCCGTAGCGGCAACTGTGGAGGGCTCAAAGGCCCCGACCATGGGTGAACAAAGAGGAAGATGACTGAAGTTTATTGCCTTCCCTCACAGTGGGAAACATTGATTCCGTTGTGGGGCATGTTCATGTTAAATTCTATAGTGTGTTGTGTTCATTTTATTTTATCTGTGTGGCTGTATGGTAACTCAAATTTCACTGCACCAATTGGTGTATGTGACAGTAAATGTAACTTGAACAAGTTGGCTGTAAATACAATGGCGGGTTTTTACATCAATTAATATTTGTTTGTTTCCAGTTAACTGGAGTTGCCATTCTCTCTTTACAAGAGCATAATAACTATGAACAGGAGCAGGCCTCCAGTCTGTCCCACCATTCAAAAGACCATGTTTGAGGCTCCTTCTCAGCTTTACTTTCTCACCTGATCACTTCCCTTAGTATCCCACAGTCCATTAACGCAGCCTTGAATATACTTAATAATTGAGCATCCACAACCTGCAGAGATAGAGGATTCCAAATGTCTGCAACCCACTGATCTTCTGCTCATCTAAATCCTAAGTGCGTGCCGTCCATTCTGTTGCCTGGCACTATAATTCCACTAAAATGGGATAGTCAGATCTGACATTTTAAAATGCAGTATGCTGAGTCATTGTGGACTATCATCGGAAACATACACCACCACAAACTGCCATTGTGACTATGCATATTTTTCAGTCTATTATCACCGTCAAAGTCAACGGATTAACCCAGGTTAAATTCATTGAGTTCAGAAAGGCGGGTTGGGAAGGCAGTGCTAACCTAATGAAGCTGATCTGTTAAACACCATAATAATCATCCTAAAAGGACAAAACTAAGCAGTGCACTTTGTATCTTGGATCACAAATTAGAACTTGCATCAATCTCAAATAGTTGTCAACAGTTTGGCATCAAATCAATTGGAAGCAGTGACATTTTAAAGAGGCCACTTAAGATTATGGAGGATTTTGAGTGCAAGCTGGCAAGACAGACAATAACCAAAGCACACGGAATTAAGAATGTTGGCTAAGGAACCGGAGAGGGACACAAAGAGCCATTTTTATTAAGGAATGTTAATCTCAGGTACTCTGCCTGAAAGGGCATGAACAGAGTTAAGTTTCATAAACGGAATCAAATTTGTTGAAAATCTTGGAAGCTTGAACAAAGAGGAGAGGAGGGAGGCAAACCTCCCTAGGTTTGAAGAGCAAGAAGGGCTCCTACTGTTTTGCATACATTTTTCACTTTGCTGCCAATTGATTTGATGCTAAGCTGTTGACAACTATTTGAGATTGCTGCAAGCTCTAATTTGTCATCCAAGATACAAAGTGCACTTTGGCAGTTGCCTTGTCCAACGTACCAAATTACATAAATTGCAGACACCGAGTCAGTAACTGAGAGCTAAAGCAATGGATGTAATTGGGTTTGCAATTATTTTATTCTTTGTTCCTAAGGTATGGGCTGCCAGCATTAGTTTAAGCCTCTCAAGATAGACTTTACCTTGAACCCATTGCAGTCCTGCCAGTGACCTCAGTGCTATTTGACAGGACGTTTGGCAGGATTTGGACCCAGTGACAATGTGGAATGACAATGCTGTACAACATACTGCCTAGTCTAGATGTAAAAAAGAAACAACTTGCTTTTTTTCCTTGTTAATCTTGTCAGGAATCCCCTTTCAAACAAACGGGGATTAGATCCCACAGGGAGTGATAGCACATTCCAATGTGCACAGCATTAAATTATTTGGGGGAGGCAAACTTCAGAGTGTCTGGCTTTAGAACTGCCTTCCACAGCCAACCCAATTTGGCCCATGAAGTTGCAGGTGTGTGACTGGTGTTCCCGCCTGCTGAGCAGGTTAAATACATCAAAATGCCCCCCAAATTGTTGCAGTAAATATAACCAGCCAGTGGACCCAGAGAATGACCAGAAGCCGTCTTGTTGTATTTTATGAATCTTTCTACTGTCTCCCCTTCCTCATGATATTTGTCACTGAAGGATATTCTGAAACCTATTCTGAATCGGCAAACACTCTGTCTGATTAACCCTATTCCCCCAGACGTGCCAAAATGTTTCCTTAAAAAATATTTGTTCAATCCCCTTTGGCAAATTCCATTATAATCTGCTTCCTATGTCTGTCTAGGCAAAGCATAAGCCTCTGACCAAAAAAATATTGTTTATATAAAACGTTTGCATTTTCCTTAAAGTGCAATTTCTAATGATTACGAATTCTCCCACCAATTGGAGCCATTGCTCCCTATCTGCTCTGTTGGAAGACTCTTGTCTGGAATTTCCATTTACTTTCTGGATTACGTCATTGCACAGTTAAATGAACAGATGTTTTTTTTTACTTTTGGAATCTCCCTTTCTCTTGTTCCAGTGTGCATATCTAGAGGCCAGATACTGTCAGATTGAGAGTAAATACCTGGTCATGCTTCACAAGCTCCAAAACATAAGTGGCCAAGATGAAACCTGCCAAGAAATAGTAAAGCAGTTTATTGCTGAGCAGCTGAAATGGGAGATTAAGGACGAATCCAATCTTGCAGTTGGCCGGATTTGCAGGTGAGTAAAATAAGGTGATATATTTTATAGGTGATATATTTTGAAGTGTTGAAGAAAAGGCATAAATGTCACCTCAGGTTGTGCCTATGAAAGGAGAACATCGGCAGCTCCATCCATAAAAACATAATTATGTGAAATACATTATATCTACTCTCCTTGCCTCCGGATTAGATTTTCGAAACAGATTTGCTCAGCCCCTGCTATAATTTGCATAATTTAAGGTAATAAAGCGCCTGTCCCACTTTCCCGACCTAATTCACGACCTTTTTTACTCGTGGACATTTTTCATCAGGCTAGAAAAATGCCCCGACCTACTTGATGCCACGAGCACCTACGACTAGCATCACGACCTACCTACGACCTCGTGATGACCATGCTGCGAGTATGAGTCAAGGGCAAACTCGGCAAAGGTCGTGAAAGTGAGACAGGCCCTTAAGGCTCTTAAAATTGGCAGTGGGGAACAGAAAATCCTACCATAGGTGTTTGGAGGGAAAATTAGACTATTTGTGATCCATGAAGGTCTTGAAGGGCTTTCCAACCAGTGAGGTTCTTTTGAATTGTAGATCACTGTTGTAATCTAGAAAACACACAGAAAGTTTGTGTTCTGCAAATCTCCCAAGCAGCAATGCATTTGTGCAGAGATAATTTGCTTTAATAATGTCGATTAAGGGTTAACAATTGGCTGGGGCATTAGGGGAGATCTATCCTACTCTTCCATGCTCTCTTACATTTGAGTGAAGAACAGGTGGAACACCTCATCCAAAAGACAGTGGCACAGAGTCACTTTCTTGCACTATAAGTCTAATGGCCCTGTCCCACTGTTCGAGTTCATTCAAGTGCTTTTAGAACGTAGAATGAACGTAGTGGGTACGTTGGAGCTCGGGGACGTCTCCTAGCAGCTCGTAACGCTAACGGCAGGTACTCTGGACGACTCGCTAACGGCAGGTAAGCTCGGGAAGACTCGTGAAGATTTTTCAACATGTTGAAAAATGTCCACGAGAGCCCCGAGTACTTACGAGCGGCCATTACTGTAAATCTCAGAGTTCGAATCGTGGCAAACTCGGGAGAACTCTTGAATGAACTCGTACAGTGGGACAGGGGTTTAAGTTTTTGTCAACTGGTTTCTGGATAGAGACTTGACTTAATCTTCTGTTTCAGGGAGGGCACCATTGCCTTTAGATATTATGCTCCCCTTCCCGTTCTGTCTTCCAAATAATATGTCTTCCTCCCAAAGCTGCCTCGACCTCTAATGAATGTAAAAGATTCCATAGGCAATAGTTCAACAGAGATCCCAAACCTCTGTCCTCTACACCTGTCATCCAGCCAATAATTGTAGGAAAAACATATAAACGTACATCACAAGCACAGGCCCTTCCACCCACAATGTCTGTGCCAAACATATGTCAAGATTAACTAATGTCATCTGCCTTTACATAATCCATATTAATTTGCCTAACTAAAAGTCTCTCATACCGTCGTATCTGCTTCCACCACCACTCCTGGCATCACATTCCAGATATCCACCACCCTCTATATAAAACAAAAATCCTTCCCTGCACATCTCCTTTGAACTTGCCCCTCTCATCTCATGCCACTCTGGTCTTTGAAGCTTAATGAGCTGGTCTTCTTTCCAGATCTAACAAAGGGTCTTCAACCTCTGTATGGCCACTCTACAGCTTCCCTTGTTCCAGGGCAAAGAACCCTGCCTTTCCAGCCTCTCCTTATAACCCAAGTGCTCTAGTTGCAGCCACAAGCATGTGAATCTTTTCTGCACCCACTCCAGCTTAATCACATCCTTCCAATAAGATGGTAACTGGAACTGCACACAATATTCGAAGTGTGGTCTCATCAATGTCTGCTACAGCTATAACATGACTCTTGTGTTCAGTGCTCTGACCAATCAAGGAAAGCCTGCTATAAGCATTCCTCTCCTCCCTGTCTAAAGGGCCTGTCCCACTGTACGAGGCAATTTAAGAGTTCACCCAAGTTTTCCCCTGATTCTAACTCGGAGAATGTCGGTAGCGGGTACATAGGAGTTCGTGGATGTCTCGTAGCGGCTCGTACGAGTACAAAGTAACCATTTTTTTCATCACTAGTATTTGTTTACTCATGGACATTTTTTGCAGTGTTAAAAAACGTCACGATTTTACCGGATTTCCTGAGTACCTACCGTTAGCATTACGAGCCGCTACGAGACATCCACGAACTCCTACGGACCCGCTATGGACATTATCCGAGTTCGAATCGGGGGAAAACTCAGGAGAACTCTTGAATTACCTCGTACAGTGGGACAGGCCCTTAACTGTTGCCACTTTCTAGGAACTTTGCAATTGTACTCCTTGGTCTCTCTGTTCAACAACACTCCCCAGCGCCTTGTCGTTGACTGTTTATGTCCTGCCCTTTTGTAACATCTCTAAATAGTTCACTTTTACATTTGTCTGATTTAAATTCCATCTGCCATTCCTTTGCCCACTTTTCCAATTGATCGAGATCCTGTGTAAATTCTACCACTCTGACCAAGCTTCTCTCTAACATCTTCTTCAGTGACGTGCAGTTAATTTTAGTTGATAAGGTTCCTGTGAAGGACATTTTGTCAAGTTAAAATCATTAGATGCCATTGAACTCACTAGTTGATCATTTGCAGCTACCTAAGGAACTGGTGCACTACAATCTGAGAACTATATTTTGCATTCCGTAGCCTCCCTTTGCTCGATCTATAGTACTTGAATTTGAACTGATTGTATCTATGTTTGGTATATCTGATGTGTGTGGATAGCATGCAAGACAAAGCTTTTCACTGTACCTCGGTACATGTGACAATAATAGAGCTAAATCTAATATGTTCACTAATAAACTGTTTCTGTCACCTACTTTCTCCCATCCTCAAATCCGAAGTGAGCATGATGAATATGGCTTCAAGTTGGTATCTTCCCCGATGCAGGACCAAAACATCCTAGCCAAAATCCAAGCTCTTGAACGAAAATCCAATGATCTGATTCTCGGCCAAGAAGGTCAGGAGAAGAACATCCAGTTGAGATGGGAAAACCACCTCTCCGGTAAGACCTTTGGAGAACTCATGCCATCACCAGAGTTAAAGAACCTGATCAGAAATGGCATCCCCAAGGAGCATCGAAGGCACGTTTGGAGATGGTGCATCAATAGACGGGTTCGACACATCAGGGAACGATACGGCAGCAACCGTTACCAGGAGCTGCTGAAGCTTTGCAAGAACAAGCAGCAAGCAGCCTCCAAGCAGATCGAGCTGGACCTCCCACGGACACTGACCAATAACACACACTTCAGCTCGCCCTCTTCCAAGATGGTTCAGATGTTGCGCCGGATGCTACTGGCATACTCGTGGCAAAACCCAGATATTGGGTACTGTCAGGGACTGAACAGGTATCCACCACTATGCCACATGCACACGCATTCATTGATTGATTGAAACGTGTGGGCCGAGGTGCCAAAAGGGCTCTAGGTTTAAACTTTTGTGACCCATGTCTGGTATCTACTTGAAATTTGGCACAGATTTAGATAAAACATCATTGATAAGGAATTCATAACTCGTCGGTGCAAAAAGTTGCACAATAATTAATTAAGCTAATTAGAAAAAGTAACAGCGCCCTCTTGTGCTCAACAATATATAGCTGTATATGGGAACATTGAATACGGGACTGCCGCAGAGCTCCTGAACCCGCTTAATTAATGAAGTGCGTACCCTAGTTTACCGAAGCCCACTGACTGCCAGTGTGCAGAGTGGGGGTCACGGCCATGATGGGACTGGGGCAGTACCAGGCTGGGGGAAGTCTACGACATCTTCCACTGAGAGAAAAATGCCTAACCCTATCTTCCCCCCCCCCCCCTTCCAGAGCTGCCCACGGCTGGAGCTGGAGCCGCTTTGGGACTGGCTGCGGGCTCCGTATGTGTGGCCTCTCAGCATGTCCACCTCGGCCAGTATGCCCTTATGGATCATCGGCAGCAGCCCACCCAATGCCACCATTACACCAAATGTCAACATGGTGCGGAGCAGCACTGCCCTGCATGCCACCTGGGCCGCCTTCAGCACCCATAGCATCGGCTCCGTCAGTCCGCCTGCTTGCTTGCTGCACCACCTGCCTGCCGACAGTCCAACCGAACTCTCACTGCACCCAGCGGCCAGCCAACAGTCCGACCGACCCCTCGCAGCACCCACCGGCCGGCCAACAGCCCGACTAAACCCTCACTGCACTCACCGGCCATCAGCCTGACCGACCCCTCACAGCACCCACTGGCTGGCCGACAGCCCGACCGACTAACTGTCCCCCTCTCTTTCCCCCCCCCCCCCCGCTGTTCAGCACGGCCCTGGGCTGCCTTCAGCACCCCCATAGCGCTGGATCCATCACGGAAGGCAGAAAAAAAAAATACACCTGCGGGTTGGATGTTTTCAGGTTACGGGCAGGATCTGACCCGTGGGCCATAGGTTGCCGACCCCTGCCGTAACCCTAACCCAAACTCACTTAAACTGAGAGGATATTGCCTAGCCCTGACCCTGACCAAAAACCCTAACCTTAACACTAGCTCTACATTTTTATTTATCATTTTTATTTTTATTTCACAGTTCACAACCATAACTTTACGAAGATAAATCAATTGTAAAAGAAAATGCGAGCATTACCTTTCTTCCTTCAAAACCTTGCATTGCTGGGATGTAATTAGGAGGTAGCCATGATCCCAGTGTGCTCGTTGCCTCGCTAGCATGAAATAAAACGCGCGATTGGTCAGTTGCCGTCCGACGTAATGTCAAACGTGCTTTGATTGGACAATTACTGCTCGGAAAATTTTAGGTTTATCTCATATTTTCAAAAATATGTGCAGGTTTAGTTCTTGACGAGTTTCAGGTATGATTTTTTTAAATAATATTTTTACACAATTTGTTATAAATACAGGTATATACATGATTTGGGTCACAAAATGAAACTAAAAAGTACCTCGGCCCACAGCCTAATATTCTGCCGACCTTCAATCACCCATTCACACTAGTTCTATGTTATCCCACTTTCGTGTCCATTCCCAATACACTAGGAGCAATTTAGAGGGCAATAAGCCTGCAAACACAGCATTTCTTTGGGATGTGGGGTGAAACTGGAGCACCCGAAGGAGACCCATGCGGTCACAGGGAGAATGTTCTACCTCCACACAGATGGCACCCGAGGACAGGATTGAACCTGTGACTCTGGTGCTGTGAAGTAACAGCTCTTGTAGACAGACCACCCATGCCCACTGAGGAAAGGAAATCTGCCAACCTTAGTCTGTCTTATGTGCAAGTCTGGACTGATAGTGATTGGCTGTGAATTGCTTTTGCTCCACTTGGGTCCTCTTCATTTAAAAATAATTGACGGTAATCTCCCTTTTTCGACACCCACTATTTTCACGTCTCTATATTTTGGCTGCCTACCTCTTGCGCTGGCTTAGAACAGGACGTGGGCCTGGAGCAATTTCTGCTCCAGATTTTAGTGTTCAGCCCTCGGTATTCCTGCCTACCATCATCCCTATCCATACTAATCTCACTTGCCTGCATTAATTCCATGTTCAATCATATTTATTATTTCCAACACTGAGCTCGGCATTGTGATAATCCCAAGTTGCTTTAAACCAATCCCGAGTCTTCGTTCTAATGCATGGAAGGCCAAAGCTTGGGTGTGTTGCTGAACAGAGAGTTGAGAACAGTTTGTTGACTGAGAATGTATATAGTGGAAAATGGAATGATGGACTTGATTTTTTTTTATAGCGCCTTTCACATCACTTACAGGACTTCCCTAAGTCTTTCATACATTTTTAAGTTATAATTACTGCTGTAAATATATAGTAGCTAAATTGTCACTAAGATGTACATCATAGAACAGGTCCTATGGCCCACATCAATGACAACCATCATGTCGATATCAATCCCATTTGCCTGCATTAATTTCATATCCCTCGATGCCTTGCTAATTCAATTACCTGTCGGGATGTCTCATAACGCTGTTATTGTTCCTGCCTCCATCCCCTCCTCTTGCAGCTCATTAGAGAAATCCACTACTCTTTTTGTGAATAATTTACCCCTAGGATCTTCTTTAAACCTTCACTTTAAACCCATGCCCTCTTTGTCACCTCCACAATGGGAAACTGACTGGATATCTACTCTTCTATGTCTCATAATTTTATACACCTTTATTATGTCACCTCTCGGGCTTCTTCTCTCCTGGAAAACAGACCCACTCTCCAATCTTGTGATAACTCAAGCCCCCCAATCCAGGCAAGCTCTTTGTGAATCTTTTCTGTGCCCTCTCTAGCTTATTCCCATCCTGCCTATTACATGGCAACATAACTCCACACAATACTCTTAGTGCAGCCTATTTAATGCCTTGTGCAACTGGTGCGTGATATTCCAACTATTCCCCTCAGTGTCTCGGCCAATGAAGGCAACCATGCTGTACATCATCACTACCCTGTCTACCTACGTTTCCACGTTCATGAAACTACATACTAGCACCCCTTGGTCTCTCTGTTCAGCAACACGCCCATGTCCTGGCCTGGTGTAACTTTCCAAAGTGCATCACCTTGAATTTGTCCAAGTTAAATTCCCTCACAAACTTACTCCGTTGATCTATATTAAACTTTTCAACTCTCAGTTGAACTGACTCCAGCTAATGTATGCATTGGTCACAAATGGTAGGATTTCATTCCCTGTTGAATAATTGCATTGAACAGTAAGGAAAGGTTCATCCGTACGAAAGCAAGTTTACAGCCCAGTCCAACCTATGATACTCGGGAGTGAAGCTTAATAGGTAGGATCAAAAACAATAACAAGTGCTCGTGCCTGGAACAAGAAAGCTGACAAGAAAGGTGAAAGATGTAGATTTTAAGAAGCAACTTAAAGAAAGAGGGAGACATAGGAAATCACAGATGCTGGAATCTTGCAAAACATGCACTGCTGGAGGTATTCAGCACTTTGTGTTTTAAAGCAAGGGAGTCTTTGGGAGGAAATTTCAGGGACTGGAGCCTAGTCTGTTGACATCATGGCCAGCTGGTAAAGAAGTCATTGACGAGCAAGAGGCGAGAATTAGGGGGCATATATCGCTGGGAGGTCCAATGTGCTAGGGGATTGGAGGAAGGAAGGGCGAGGCCTTTAAAGGGTGTCAGCGGAGGGTTGGAAATTTGAAATTTAAGCAATCCATTGAACAGGCTAACGGGTAAATGGGATGGTGCCAGTTTAGACTGCAGAGTTTTGATTGAACTCGTTGTTATAGAGGAAGGAAGCTGGCCAGATAACCAGGGGTGTCCCAGCTATGCAAATCACACTAATTAATGCTATTCAGTTGGGAGAGAAGGGGTGAAGGAAAGGTTGAGGAGATGTACTACACGGAAGAATGTTAGTGATGACATGAATGTGAGACTGTCTGCTCTGTCTGATGAACGTGCGATATCGAACAGTATATCAAAGTTACTCCTGGGCAATATTTAGTCTTCAACCAACATCGTGATTAATTAAATATCAATTCACTTTATCTGCTGGTTGAGGGAGCTGCCTGGGTACAAATAGCTGCTGCACAGCCTTTCCCACCTAACAAAGGACTCGCATTTTGGGATGTTACAAGGTAATGAAACGCACTGCAGAAACACAAATTTTTTTTTGCAATTTATTTTTTTCTCTGCCTGTACTCTGAATGAAGCTCGGGAGTCGGGAAGGTGTTACTGATAGAAAGGAAGGAAGCATTTGTTTTAATTATTGAATATCAAAATTAATCGTTTTCCAGACTGGCGGGTATTGCGTTGTTGGTGCTTCAGGAAGAAGAAGATGCCTTTTGGTGCCTGGTCGCCATTGCTGACTGCATCATGCCAGAAGATTACTACAGCAAAACTCTCACGGGATCCCAGGTGCGAGACTCACTTGCATCACTCAATTAACACAAGGCTTAAAACATCTTTTGTGGAGGGTAGTGCAAGAGCTTTGAGAAGCCATCTTTTGGGATTGCAGTAGAGTTGTTTTCTCTTAATTCTTTCAAGGAATGTGGGTAGCACAATGTGGCCAGTATTTATTGCCCCTCAATCTGAGTGGTTTCCAGACTCTTTCACGCGGTGATGTAAAATCAACATATGATGCTTGTTTGACAGCACTGGGCCTGTACTCGCTGGGGTTAGACGGATGAGGGGAGGACTTCATTGAAACTTACCGAATAGTGAAAGGCCTGGATAGAGTGAAAATGTGGAGAGGATGTTTCCACCAGTAGGAGAGTCTAGGACTAAAGGCCAAAGGGGTACACAGATGTACTGTTATAAAGAAGATGAAGAGGAATTTCCTTAGTCAGAGGATGGTGAGTCTGTGGAATTAATTGCCACAGATGACTGCAGAGGCCCAGTCAATAGATATTTTTAAGGCAGAGATTGACAGATTCTCGATTAGTAAGGGTGTTGGGGTTATGGGGAGAAGGTAGATTCATGGGCGTTGATAGATTCGCCATGATTGAATGGCAGAGTAGACTTGAAGCGGCGAATGGCCTAAATCTGCTCCTAAAACCTATGAACTGCATAAATGTGGATTTGGAATTGCTCATGAGGTACTTTTGTAAAGATGGTAGATATTCTTCAGTGAAAGACATGAAGGTGCCAGATGGGTTTTTTGCAACAATCCAGTTGTTTAATTGTCACCTTTGGGATATCGTCTTCTGCTCCACATTCAATAATTGGTGGCCCAGTATCTACCAATCAAGCTCCCGTCGCCATTTCAGGGAAATCCTTTTGTCACATCTCAGTTACACTTCTCTGGAGAAAACAGTCACAACCCACTATTTGTTACGTTATTTTTTATAGGCTGCAAGGGAGGTGACTTGGATAAGACTTGAGCATTGTGATTGAGTTTGGGATCAGTGTAGGCACCATTATACATAAATCCAAAGAAGATAAAGCATTGGTATTAGACCTGACCATTCTTTCTTTCTTTCTTTATTGTGTTACAGGTTGACCAACGGGTGTTTAAGGATATATTGTCAGAGAAGATGCCTCGGCTGGTGTCTCACTTCGACCAGTACAATGTAGATCTCTCTTATGTCACATTCAACTGGTTCCTGGTGGTTTTTGTGGACAGCCTGCTGAGTGACATCCTCCTCCGGGTCTGGGATGCATTCCTCTACGAGGGAACAAAGGTACTCAGAAGATCAAGGCCTTTTTTGATTTTAGGAAATGTACAGTAGGCTATTCAGTCCTTCGAGCCAGCACGCCATTCAATATGATCATGGCAGATCATCTAAAATCAGTACCCTGTTCCTGCTCTCTCCCCATATCCCTTGATTTCATTAGCCCTAAGAGCTATATCCAACACTCTCTTGAATACAAGAAGCTGGAGAAACTCAGCGGGTGCAGCAGCATCTAGGGAGCGAAGGCGATAGGCGACGTTTCGGGTCGAGACCCTTCTCCTAGATGCTGCTGCACCCGCTGAGTTTCTCCAGCTTTTTGTGTACCCTCGATTCTCCAGCATCTGCAGTTCCTTCTTTAACACTCTCTCTTAAATACATTCAGTGAATTGGCCTGCACTGCCTTCTGTGGCAGAGAATTCCACAGATTCACAACTCGCTGGGTGAAAATGATTTTCCTCATAATAGTCCTAAATGGCCTACCCCTTATTCTTAAACTGTGACCCCTGGTTCTGGACTCCCCCGACATCTGGCACATTTTTCCTGCATCTAGCCTGTCCAATCCCTTAATAATTTTGTATGTTTCTATAAGATCCCCATATCCTAAATTTTATTGAATACAAGACTAGTCGATCCATTCTTTCATCATTTGTCAGACCCGCCATCCCAAGAATTAACCTGGTGAACCTATGCTGCACGCCCTCAATAGCAATAATGTCCTTCCTCAAATTAGGAGACCAAAACCACACACAATACTCCCAGTGTGGTCGGGAGTTTTGTTGCAGTTGTGTGCATTGCTGGTAAACACAGCATTTATTGCTTTTATCTGATAGAGGTGCTGGCGGGCCTTCATCTGAGAGATTGCAATCAGTATAGTGAAGTTAGCAAGGCAGCAGGGGTCGAGGAAATAGCGTTCACGTCGCGGCCCTGTTTCCACCAATCTTTCCACCACTACGCACAAGAAGTGCAAGATGCCATTGAATGCAGATGCCGGGAAGTGTGTTCAGCTCTGGCTGAACAATTTCTCATCTTGTGATGTGGACTCGATAAGAAGAAGCAAGGTAGCACTGTCTACCATGCCAGTGCTTTATATAAGAACCAACTCTCACCTTAAGATCGTTAGTCACGACTTGGTGTCCACTTGCTGTCTTCCAAAAATAAATCTAATAAATACTGAACAGACACTTGTAAAGATAAAGATCAAATTACTTGGTCAAGATCAATTAGATGTAAAGGGAAGTACTCAGTAGGTACAGGGAAGGTGGTCAGAGGGACCTGGGCAGCCTGGTGAAGATCAGAGCCTTCAGGAGGCGCATTCTTTGTATGTGACATGGCCACAGAGCTACATCCTGCCACTTCTGCCATGTAAGGTTTCTTTGAAGAGTAAATCTGTCTGTGAATGGTTGGACTTCGAACGAGCGTGTGTTGGCAAATTCCTGTGCTAACTCTCTCTGCTCCTGTGGCGTAAAAGGGAAAGTAGATCTACTCAGTTCCTTGGGTAGGAAGCTTGCATGACGTGACCTCTTTAGTGCAGCAGTGCATGACAAACTTGGATCTACAGTAGCAGAGAGCACCAGCAGCAGCTCTCGGAGCAAGAAGCCAAGGGAGATCGTCATTTTAATCTCCATTTGGAAACCAGTCAAGGCATATGTGAGGGTGTATTTGAAGTTGGAAGAAGTGATTGAATGCAGTTAGTGGAATGGTCCTTTGAAGAAACACATTTTCGGGGATTAGTCTAGCTTCTTTGTTCTAAAAATAATTGGAGGCTGTCATTTTCAAGCCAGTAAGATTCTAAATTACATTGGAACCAAGGTTTGGGCCACTACTATTATGGTTATTTGGGGGAGTTTTCTATTAATAAAATTGTTATGAGTCAAAATTATAAACCGGTGCTAAAATAATCAGAAATATACACAAATTTGATGCTGTGCGGTAAACTGATTTTAAACAGCAAAGCACATTTATTTTGGAACTCTTTGAAGGTATTTTATTGACTTATTTTGCCTCGGCTATAAGATTAACTTTTGAGGCACCAATGGTGCAGAGATGGGAATAGTTGATAGTGACCTTACTTTACATGGATCAACTCAAATGTAAAATCTTTATGTAGCAAAGCTAAGACTTCTGAAAATAGATGCATTTGTATAAACACATTCGCTGATCTCCCTCCATGATAAATGTTTTTGTAGTGGCTAGGTGAGGTTACAACACTGATATTCCTGTTTAAGAAGGAACTACAGATGCTGGAAAATCAATGGTAGACAAAAATGCTGGAGAATCTCAGCGGGTGATGCCGCATCTATGGAGCGAAGAAAATAGGCAACGTTTCGGGTCGAGACCCTTCTTCAGACTGATGTGAGGGTGGTGGGGGTGGGAAGAAGAAAGGAAGAGGCGGACACAGTGGGCTGAGGGAGAGCTGAGAAGGGGAAGAGAAAGCAGGGACTACCTGAAATTAGAGAAGTCTATGTTCATACCGCTGGGATATTCCTGACTATCTTGCAAGTGCATTAACTGAGGCCATCGCACACTATCTCTTTTGTTGCAGGTTATATTTCGGTATGCACTGGCAATCTTCAGGTACAACGAGGAAGAAATTCTCAAACTTCACGACACCCTGGCAATTTATGATCATCTGCAATGTCTGACCAAGAACATTTCTGAGGGAAAGTAAGAACCAAGTTTCATTAAAAAGAAATTAACAAAAATTGTAGCTAATTTAGAAAAGGGTTCCTATTAATAATAACAACATCATTATTGGCCCTGATGCAGAACACGTAATCTGATGTTGGTGGTGTCGATTGGAAAGTATTCTTATTAATGTGTTTAATCAGGTTGTTGGTTATGATGGCGGACTTGGTTCCACAGGCTAGACGTCATTGCTATCCGCCTCCTTCTCCACCCCTCATTTGCGATCACCAACCAAACCAAAGTGGAAGGGTATTCTCGCTATACCACTCTCACTTCTTGGTTGTGGGTTTCAATTCCCTCCGAGGTAGTGCAGAAAAGTTTCTCTCAATTGATTTCTGGTATGAAGAAATATTGAGCAGGCGCATGAGAGGCAATGTTGTGTAAACCTGCAAGCTACCAAAAGAGCTTGCGAGGGTAGTGCAGTGAGTTTGTTTCCCCTGGTTGGGAATCTACAATTAGAGAGCATAATCTCAAGATGAGGGGAGTCCAACGATGAGGAATTCTTCTCCGATCTTCTGAATGCTCTGCATCAGATGGCGATGGAGGCTGAGTCATTGGAAGTGGACCGACATTCTAGCAGGCAGGTTTGCTAGTAAACATAGAAACATAGAAAATAGGTGCAGGAGTAGGCCATTCGGCCCTTCGAGCCTGCCATTCAATATGATCATGGCTGATCATCCAACTCAGTATCCCGTACCTGCCTTCTCTCCATACCCCAGATCCCCTTAGCCACAAGGGCCACATCTAACTCCCTCTTAAATATAGCCAATGAACTGGCCTCAACTACCTTCTGTGGCAGAGAATTCCAGAGATTCACCACAAGTGCTACACAGGTGGGTTTAAACTAAAAAGTGGGGGGGGGGGGGGTTGGAGTCAATAACGTGGAAGCGTATCCGTGCAGCTAACGGGAAAGAGAGTGCAGGAACGGTCAAGTTTAAACTAACAGGGCAGGGGACCCAAATGCAAGGAGACAGAGGGCCATAAAAGGAGGACAGAATCAAAAGGTAGACGGGAAATAAGACACAAAGCTTATGTGTTTGTTTTTCTTAATACGAGGAGCATTCAAAATGTTCATCAGTTTCCAGAATTGAATGCGCAGTTAGTAGTTAAGGGATATGATATAGTTGGAATTACAGACACATGGCTCCAGGGTGACCAAAGCTGGAAACTAAACATGCAGGGGTATCCGATATTCGGGAAGGAGAGACAGAAAGGAAGAGGTGGGGTGGCATTGCTGGCTAAAGAGGAGTTTAATGCAATAGCAAGGAATTAGCTTGGGTGCTGTAGAATTGGTGCAGGTAGAACTGTGAAATAGCCAAGTGCAGAAAACACTTGGAGTGGTATACAGACCACCAAACAGCAGTAGGGAGGTTGGGTATAGCATCAAGCAGGAAATTAGTGATGCATGTAACAAAGGTACAGAGGTTATTAAGGGGGACTTTAATCTGCATATAGATTGGGCCAACCAAATTGGTAACAGTGCTGAGGAGGAGGATTTTCTGGAATGTATCCAAGATGGGTTTTTAAACCTATATATAGAGGAAGTGACTAGAGGGCAGGCCATCCTAGACTGGGTAATGTGTAATGAGGAAGGATTAGTTAGTAATCTTGTTGTGCAAGGCCCCTTGGGCAATAGTGACCATAATATGGTGGAATTCTACATTAGGATGGAGAGTGACACGGTTAATTCAGAGACCTGGGTCCTGAGCTTGAATAAAGGAGACTTTGAAGGTATGAGATGGGAATTGACTAGGATAGTCTGGCAAATTATACTTAAAGGGTTGACAGTGGAGATGCAATGGCAAAGATTTAAAGACTGCATGGATGAACTCCAGAAATTGTTCATCCCTGTCTGATGAAAAAATAAAACTGGGAAGACGGCTCAACCGTGGCTAACGTGGGAAGTCAAAGATAGTGTTAAATCCAAGGAAGAGGCACATATATTGGCCAGAAGAAGTGGCAAACCAGAGGACTGGGAGACATTTAAAACTCAACAGAGAAGGACAAAGGGGTTAATTAAAAGGGGGGGGGGGGGGGAGAGCAAGAAAGAAAGGTTGTGGGGAATATAAAAACTGACTGTAAAAGTTTCTTTAGGTATGTAAAAAGGAAAAGATTAGTGAAGACAAATGTAGGTCCCTTACAGTCAGAGACAGGTGAATTTATAATGGGAAATGGCAGAACAGAAAGGGTAGATGCAGGAAAAATGTTCCCGATGTTGGATTAGTCCAGATCCAGGTGTCACAGTTTAAGAATAAGGGGTAGGCCATTTAGGACTGAGATGAGGAAAAACTTTTTCACCCAGAGAGTTGTGAATCTGTGGAATTCTCTGCCACAGAAGGCAGTGGAGGCCAATTTACTGGATGTTTTCAAGAGAGAGATAGAATTGGCTCTTAGGGCTAATTGAATTGAGGGATATGGGGATAAAGCCTGAACGGGGTACTGATTTTGAATGATAAGCCGTGATCATATTGAATGGCGGTGCTGGCTTGAAGGGCCGAATGGCCTACTCCTGCACTTATTTTCTATGTTTCTATGTACATGCGAGGCTGAGTATTTAAGTATATCTTGTTGGCACAGGCGTTTTAGATCAAAGGTCCTGTTTTTGTGCTGTACTATTCTATGTGACGTGTATTCAAGGCTGATTGAGGCGTCACATACATCTGATACATTACGTATACTTGAGGCTGAAATGTAGTAAATTTTAGATCAGATGCATTGAGATTAATGAGGCCAAGATCAGATCAACCATGAATTTACTGAAAGATGGAGCTGGCTTCAGTGTCTTTTTCTGCTCTTTAGGCTCGCATGCAAGGTAGTCTGGTAATAAGGTTCCTGACCAGTCATCCAGGACTCTAGAGCAAGATCAAATAATTCTATTATTTTAGAATGTAAAAGTCTTAGATTGAAGTTAATCCAGAATAAAAACTGAGTTTCTTTTGTAATGACCAAGAAAAAACCCATTTTCATAAAGCAAACTGCTGGAGCACTTCAGTGGATTGAGCAGCATCAGTGGGGGCTGGGGAGAAGGATCTGTTGTTTCCCCCATTGTTCTTGAACTTTAAAAACTTAACTTGCACACCTGTTCAAGAGAGGATTGAACATACCATTTATATGATAGCTATTCTTGGAAGATGTGATAAGATAAGATGGCAATGGAGGAGGTCTGGAACAGAAAGCATGACCTGCTGAGATACTTCAGCACTTTGTTCTCATGTTGTATTTCCTGCTCTCATGTTGTATTTCCTGCTCTCATGTTGTATTTCCCCCTGAGGTCTGTGCAGATTGGCACTTCACTGGGGTGGAAGATTGCAACCTTCGACGAATGCAATCAGCCCGGCGTGCACAATCAAATAAGATCAAATAGAACACGTTTTCCTACAACTTTAGGCTGTGCACGCCATACGCAAGAAGAAGAAGAAGGCACTTCACTGCTCAGTTTTCTGATTCTAATCTAAGAGTGAAAGGGCACAATATCTGAAAATTATCTGAACATTTTGTGCAGCGGTCACGTCGCTGAGTTGAAACCCCACCTCCAATTAACAACATTATGGGTTCAAGTCCAGCAAAGTGGATACACAAATCTAGGCTGTTGCTTTAGTACAGTACTGAATGAGTGCTGCACGGCCTTGTAAATAAGCGATTAAACTGAGACCCTGTCTTTTCCCCTCGGGAACCTTTTAAGATTTCACAGCATTGTTTAAAAGAAGAACTTCTCCTTGGTGTCTTAGATCAATATTTATTTTTCAAGTAGTGCTATGAAAACTGACAAACAGTTATCGCCATGTGCTACTTGTGGGAGTTTTCTGTCCACAAACTGGCTATTGAGTTCATTGACTACAACTTAAAAAGCACTTTATTGACTACATGACACTTTGGAATATCTTGAGGTCGTGAGAGGTGCGATATAAACACATGTTCTCTCTTGTCTGTTACAAACATTCATTGTCTTTTTGACATCCCACAGGAATCTGATGAACATTGCGTTTGTTGAAATGAACCCATTCCCCATGAGGCTGCTTCAGAACCGACGAACGGTGCATCTGGAGAAACTCAAAACTGAGCTGAGGGAGCTGGAGAAGATACGGGTAGAATACGTGAAAGATAGAGACGAACACAAGGAGCTAATTGCCGTTCTTAGCGAGGATGAGGAAGAAACATAGAGCTTGTCCTGCAACCTCAAACTTGGACATTTCTACACAGGAGGCTTTGAAAATCTGACTATGTCTTCTAAGATTCCTGCAAGATATGTTTGCAGGAGAATGCACTTGAGTAAAGTTGCCAGATTCTTTTTATTATGTTTACCTATTTTATGCTTATCGTGGCCATGTATTGCTGGCCAGAAAAAGCAGGGTGTAGACACAGACTCAAACCTATTGGGAAAACAAATGTGGCCTTGCCAAAGAGTGTCCCTTGGAAGACTGGGAATAGTTTTGCTCCTCTCATGCCAAAGCTTCCTATGAATAAGACGGGTTAATCTATCTCAAAGTATTCCAGGTAGTTTTGTGCTGTTTAGTTTGTTTGGGATTCTTCCTGGTATTTATTCTTCTGAGCTCCAAATATGGGAGATCCTAACAATGACAGGACATCAGACCTGATGACTGATTGCACAGAAATAAATTTGGTGGCTGATTGATAATTCAGCAGAAAGGTTTGCACACATTGACCAACTGGGTTGGCACTCTTTAGATATTAGCTCTATAAATTGATTTCTGTGTAGACCTCTCTCTTTGATCTCCAGTGGAGAAAATGTTTAATCTCAAAAGTATTTCTGGAGAGGATGGCAGTGCCCCTGAATGAGTGAGAAACAATCTTTATATATGTACTGTTAACGATTGGCTGTTTATCTTGTATGTGCTGCCCAGATGTTTTTGTGGAAGAAATTCTTGTGTTGTGTCTGGAGTTTCATCTTGTTTTTGGGGTGCACTCCAACTTAAATTCACCCTAATTCTGACTTTGTCTAATGAACGTGATTATTGAAGCCATCTGCTCAGCAAGAAAAGCTAACGAAACGTACTCTGGTCCTGGAAACTGGTTTTCCTAATGATTGAGAGGCGGGAGATGATCTTGTGATTTTAAGACGCTCCAAAGACGTACAGGTTTGTAGGTTGATTGGCTTTGTTTAAATGTAAAAAATGTCTCCAGTGTAGTACAGTGTTAATGTGTGGGGATCACCAGACGGTGTGGACTCAGTGGGCCAAAGGGCCTGTTTCCGCGCAGTATCGCTAAACTGGAAGACAGCCAGTGAAAACTTTGGTATAAGTGCTGAGCCAAAAGTATATATTTCCAAAATATGCCTAAAGACACTTTGTCATCAACTTTCAATGTAATGTGTCATCTTCCATAAGGCTATTGTTATGGTCATTCACTGGCTGATGAGAACACCGCTACCATGGACCCTGTTTTCCCAACACAGAGCTGCAAAACCAATTTCATCTACCCAGTCTTTCCATGAGTGTGCTGGGCTCAGAATAAAAACTATCAATTTCTGATGTAATATGACAATTGACCTGCCATTAATCTGTTGTTTGGAAAAATAATTCACCTTCTTTATCAGCTCAATGAGAGGTTTAATGCCCCCAAGAATTTGGAAATTGATTTTTTTGATAAATAATCCTTTGTACTCCATCAAAGAGATTTTATTTAATTTCATGCAAACTTCATCTGATCTTCAAACAAATTAATAAAACAAATCATCAAATTATAATGAATAAATTAATTGTTTGCCATTATAATTTAACTTATAAAATTTATTTTTTCTGTCTTCCTGTAAGTACGAGCTAGAAAAAATATTAATTGTTCTAGGAGGAAACTAATTCAGTGATCAAGAAATCAGGCAATAAGAACAAAGTGCTGGCAATGCCAAAAAGGTAATCCGCTTTAAATATTAACTCTGTTTCTTTCTCCACATGTACTATCTGACTTGTGGAGTGTTTCCAGCATTTTCTGTTTACATTTCAAATTTCCAGCATCTGCTGTTTTATGTTTTGCTTTTTGGAGTCACAGAAGTTGGGCATAAACTTAGCTGACCTTCTCACTTGTCGCCATGATCCCTTTCAGGAGACAAATATTGCTCCGACAAAGTTGCCTATTCCACAATGTGAGAAACTGATTTTTAAAAATGACTGCTTCCAAAAATATGTCTCGTCTGATCCCAGGTATGTTGTGTTGTCTTTTTAAAGAGACATTAACATATGTTGTTATGGATCTTGCCTCAAACATAAAGACCTACCAGATACTGCTTTTGATTGTGTGGTTCTTGGTTGTGACAAGGGATCTTTGATTTGAAGTATTAACTCTGTTTCTCTCCACAAATTCTGTCTGACCTGTAAAATGTTTCCAGCATTTTGTTTTTTTCCTATATTTCCAGCGTGCATCACTTTTTGGGGTTTCGTTCTTGTGTCTGCACATTTTTCTCCGGTTAACGGTGTCATTCAAATCCTCCAACATTTGGTGACAGTGAGCATAGTAATTAAGTCTGTATCTTTATTTTAAAAAAAGCCACCAAAATCTAAAAGCACAAGTGCAATGTTAAATGCTCAAATTTTCTGTTAACAACTATTATAGATTATTTCACAATTATCTTTAAAATTATCACAGTAGATTATTTTTGGAGCATATAGTAACTATATTTGCAACCACTAACATGCAAATGATGGTTTTCATTGGAAATGTATTGAAAATAGCCATGCATGGCAAATTGCCAAAAGGTGAACAATAAAAAAAGGTATCCTCTTGGGTCATTCAACCTACTTGTGATTGCCATCAGAGTTGAAGGAAATAACAGTATTTCATTTCACATTCTGGTTCATACTTTTTAAGTCTGGAAAGACAAATCTAGAGAGAAAAGTCTTCCAAATATGCAAACCTGCCTTTAGTTTTGCTGGTGGACAAAAATGCTGGAGAAACTCAGCGGGTGAGGCAGCATCTATGGAGCAAAAGAAATAGGCAACGTTTCGGGTCGAGACCCTTCCCAGTTATGCTGGGTTTTGTCATAATAATCTCTATAAAGTACTTAGTGGAAACTGAACTGCCTGTACTCTCATTTTTTAGATTAATTATGTGGCTGTCAGACATAATCTACTCAAAGCAATACTTGAGAAGCTTAATTTAATCTTCCTTTGCAAATTAAATCTCTGCTTTGTGAATCTGCCAACTGAGGTGATATTCTGCTAATATGCTTAAAAGTCTCATTAGTAAACATGCACTTTAGTAGACAGAGCCAGACTGCACTGATGATGTTATTTTACCATCTCTTTGTTCTCAAAGCCCAAGCATATAATGTTCATGCATTCTTCCCTCCCATTTATCTTGTGTCCTATTATCCTGCAAGGTGCAGTGAAGGCCCATTCCTGCACGTGGCTGCTTCTTCATGTTGCCATGTTAGTAGGCTATTTAACTGCAGGTACAAGCACAACTGTAGAGTTGTAGAGAGTTACAGCAGGGTAACAGGCCCTTATACCCAGTGCCCATGTCAAGTATCAATCACTCATTTACTTGAATCCTACACAAACATATTTTTTTATTCTCATATTCTCTTCAACTCCCCCCATAGATTTCGCCCACATTCTGGGTGGCAATCTGCAGTGTCCAACTAACCTACCAACTCAAACATCTTTGAGATGTCGGAGGAAACACATGTGGTCCACCTTGTCTGATTCTTACTGTCACCTGCCAAATACATACCTTTCCATTAGAATCCTGTGATCAAAACTGGAGAATCCCGCTTTGTATTTTAACTTCACCCCATCCCTCTCAGCCTGAGATCGATAAACGCACAAATCTCATAGCTTCCAAAACTTCCTGATTTATTTCTGAGTTTTATGGTTTACAAATCTAATGTCAATAAATATTCAGCCTAACCCAAATAGAAAATGATTCCTTATGTCAATTGCTTTTTATTAAATGCTTATATATTTTGAGTAAAAGGTGCATTCATGATTGTTCAACCCACCAATCTCTAAAGAGTTGCGTGTCTCTCCTTCATTGTGTGACATCCTTTGACAGCACTTATTTTGTTATTTAAAGGACCACGTATACTTGGCCATAAACAAGCACATAAATCAAATCTTGCTTTATTTCTAAATGTTATGTGTTGACTTAAATTGGTGTATATTTTTGATAAAAATATTAAAATGTTTCAAGTGATGCTGTGGAATGTTGGAGACGTTTTTCTAAAGTATTTTCTTTAGCTTGTTTGCAAATGTTTATAGAAAATTAAAAAAAATAGACTGCAAAGTTGAATTGATACAGTGTTATTTATTTGATCATTTTTTAAATATTATCACCAGGGTGATATTTATTGCCGTTTTTGGAATTGCCCTTCAAATGTGTGGTGTTTTGGCGGCATTTCACAGTTCAATTAAGAGTTGAAGACATTACTATGTCTCAGGCCACATTGGCCCAGAGTGTGTAAAGATGGCATATTTACCAAGAGGGTGGATAGGTTTTTAGTGAAATATACAGTAGTTTCAATGTCTCCTTTATTACTAGTTTTTTTAAAATTACAGATTGATGTCATTATGAACATAAATTATTCTGTTAAAGTGCTGCAATTTAAACTGCCAACTACTGATAATTAGTCCTGGTCTTTGGATTACTAGTTTAGTAGCATAAACACTGTCCTACATTACCCCTTAATCTAAGTGTTCCATTCTACCATAATTAATAAATGGAATCAATTCTTCTGGGAAACATGCTGTACGTTTTTCATTTAAAGAATCAAGCTGCATATTTAAATATAACCAAACATCAATAGAGGTTCAATTTTAAACAACACCTGATTATTATAATAATGAACTTCACCATATTTTATACCATGATCTATGAATTTGATTGTGTAACATGTTTAGTCTTACTTCATCTCCAAGCTTGTAGAAAAAATGCCATAAGTGATTGACGCAACTCATTATATCTTTAAATGGTCTTTGGTGTTCAAAGAAAGAATTACGTTTCTCATCAAGCCTCCCACTGATTCAGTACCAGATCCCACTAAGGGCCAGGGGACAGGGATATCCTAGCATTAAGAATTGTTCACTCCGTTCCTGTTTTGTTTTGACATAAAGAGACAAAGATTACTTTCACTATCTTTAGTTGACTGCATGGCATCACTCCAAATAATTTACCTGGGCACTTTGTCATTCTTTTGGTCTAACATCTGATGTGATTTTCACATTAGATGCAATGTTCCTCTGGTGGTTGCAGATGAAATTAGACTGTATCATTCTGGGATCACACATTTCAATAGGCAATCCTACAGCAGCTAGCTCTTTGCATTGAGTCATACAGCACAAAATTAGGTCCTTTGGTCCAACTCATCTGTGCCGACCAAGATGTCTCATCTAAGATAGTCCCATATACCTGTGTTTAGCACGTCGCCCAGCATCTGCAGTTCCTCATATCTCCCTTTAAACCTTTCCTTTCCATGTACCTGTCCAAATCTCTTTAAATTGTCTGTTGTGAACTGACACCTCACTTGGGCAAGTCAGTACTTTCCTCCTTTATCTTTCACAAGAATAACATTCTCCCCCCCTCTCTGAAACACCCAATCGCCAGAAATCCTTGACCCAGCAAACCCTTGGTCCTTTCATCTCGAGATGCTGGGAGGGGAGGGGATTTTGTGCCTGGTTGTAATATCTGGTTGGAATTGGCAAAACATTGAGGGATTCGCCATTGAATACTGAGGGAGGTCGTATTGAGTTGCTGGGGAAATTTGTATTTGGAGGGGAAACACATGAGATGTCTTTGCTGTTGGTGTAAGTTTAGTTTAGGAATACAGCGTGGAAATGGGCACTTCGGCCCATTGAGTTCATGCCGACCAATGATCATCCATGCATTGGTTCTATCCCACATTAGGGACAATTAACAGGCCAATTAATCTACAAACCTGCACAGCATTGCGATGTGTCAGGAAACCAGAGCACCCAGAGAAAACCAACGCAGTCACAGCGAGAACATACAAACTCTGTATAGACATAACCCATAGTCAGGTTAGGCAGCAACTCTACCACTGTGCTTCCGGTTTCTCCACATGCTTTAGATCAAGAATTCTCATCACCTGGTTTTTGAAATTAAGTCATGCCTTTCCTATTTTGTAACAATGCAGTAAAGACTCCGACTGAGTCTCATCGTGGGATCACATATCGTAAGCTACCGTTCACCAGTATGTGGCGCTGTTTGCTAAAACTTCACTGCCATGTTGACAGTTATTCAAACCAATCTATATTCTTGAGCAAATCTTGCATTTCTTGTGCACTTTTCATAACCTCAGAATGTCCCGAACCACTGTCCATGCCTGGACATGAAGCACCACAGTGAATATGAGCAGGTATCTGGATTAGTAATGTTGATTCAAGGTAAATATCAGCCCTGAGAAGTCTCTTAAGGGCCTGTCCCACGAGCATGCGGCCTGCATGCGGCAAGCGCGACCAAACTGGAAGCGGGGGCCGCGCGAAGGTCGAGTGATCTCCGTACAGGGCCGTTCCCACCAGCATGCGACTCCATGCGGCGAGCGCGACCAAACCGGCAGCAGGGGCCACGCGGAGGTCGGGTGAGTGACGTGAAGTGGGGCGAAGTCCGCAAGAACAGAGAGGGACAGAGAGAGGGTCACGGAGGCACATTTAGAGAGGGTCACGGAGGCACATACAGAGAGGGTCGAGGTGGTGCGTAATGCGTCGAGGACGGCTGCGGGCCAACAGGCCGCTGTCGCGCGGAATTTTTGAACATGGTCAGTTTTTTCGGAGCCCTGTGCGATGCCAGGACCAGCTCCGCACAACTCCATACAGCTCTGGCGATCGAAGTGGGACCGGCCCCGCGAGGCCGGACGGCTCAAGCGACCACGTTAGGTCGCGCTCACCGCATGGAGTCGCATGCTGGTGGGACAGGCCCTTTACACTTGAGATCTTTGGTGTCAACAAAGAAAGCAGAGACGACTCTGTATTGTCTCATCTGACACACAACCCACACAACAGTACAATACTCCAAAACCATACAGGAATGTCCATCATAATAGTACTTTATTAGCTAAGTATGTTTTGCAACATACGGGGAATTTGATTTGCCGCACAATTAATTTCCCTCAGACTATGGAAAACTGCATTTGGAATACGGGGTCCAGTTTTGGTCTACTCACTTGATGTGTGTGACAAATGTTTCTAGATGTCTCAGGCGATCCACAGTTGGATGATTTGGCAAGTTTGCAAACATTTCTAAAGTTATATCTCAATGGACCATTGCAAGGGTGGAAAAGAAGGACCAGTAGTCATGCACATAAAACAAGACAAAGTTCATGTGTTAAACTTTTTGTCAGGTCCTTAGGATAGTAGACGCCTTGATCATGTTGCCCCTCATGGTGAGTGAAGGCTCTGTGACCGTGTTGGGCCAATTCCCCACTTGGGAAGATTTGTATCTCAGGAGAAATAGCTAAGCAATTGCCTGGTACTATCTACACAAGAAGTAGGAGGTTATTAAATTCCCCCTGCCTTTTCTACCATTCAATATATCTAGGTATGTTGCAAAACTTACCTTTAGCGGCGCTGCAGTTCTGCCACTCCCCGTGTGCGCGACTTTGGCGCCTTTCAGAGGGGGGCGGGCTTGAAGTGCCGTTTTTCAACAGACCTGGAAAATCGATGAATGTCGGGCGATTTCGTTGCGGAAGAAAAATTGCTCCGACATTTCATCAATGAAGGTATTTTTAAATTACTCTAAATTATTTATTAACTAGAGTAATTTAAAAATCACCTTCCAAAGCCTTGAGCACCGATAACTGGAAGGATTTTGCATAGGGGAGAAAAAAAGGTAAATAGTTTATTTTTATATTAAAAGTTGGTTTTTCGGGAGGCTTTAATAATATTTTTATGTTGCGAAATGGGGTCCCAAAAAATGTATGAACAAACAGTATTTTTCCTCCCGACTTCACTGCTAACCGCAACGTTCCAATCCACCGCATTCCACTAAAACCCACTTGCTAGTTGATTTAAATGGCCATTAATTTACAGGAATCAAACACTAAATTCCTTCCATTTGGCCCAGAAATTCATGAAAATGAGATTTAAAAATTATGTTATATTGTGGATTATTGTGTGAATGTTATTTGGACACTTAGGCAATTTAAAAGTTTATCTTTTCTTAAGAAATGGATAGATGTTTAGATCTACTCATTGAATTTTGTAATTAGCTGCAATTAGATAACTAACTAATTATATGCTTTAATTTCAGGTCATCCAAGTAAGATTGTTTCATATTTGTTTCAGAATGCTTCAATCTATAATAACTGAAAATTTCATTGAGTTCTCTTAATTTTTAAGAAAGTTATGGGCTTTTAACTTTTCCAGATCATAGCTTTTGAGTTAAGTCAATTGAAAGGCAATGGGGAGCAAGATGCTAATTTCCGAGTATGAAAATGGCCATAACTTTCTTAATACTGAAGATATGAAAGTAAATTAGGTGTCAAATTAAACTTCTTTTTATGCTTTATCTGATGGGATAAATTGCAGACTTGATTTTTTAAATCTCAAACTTTTGTAACATTGCTAATATATCATGGCTGATATACTTCTCCACCACTTCCCTGTACTGAATCCTTTCTGTGATGCCCGTAATATCCAAAATTTATCACTCTTTGCCTTGAACACAATCAATGACAAAGCTCCACTGCCTCTAGGGTAGAGAATGTCAATGATTTAGGACACCTCTGTTCTTTGTTTTGATTGGTTATGGGTCCAGTAGGTGTTTCTCGGGTATCTTGACAAAGCTCTGGGTACTTTGTTTTTGCATCTGTCAGACTGATGGCAGACTTTTTTTATGGCTACTTAATGGTCTGACTTGGCTTGGAATAAATTCAGACCTCAGCAATAGCACTGATTGACAAAACGGTGAACCCAGGAGCAGGCAATAGATCTAGATCATAGCCCAGCCAGTGACTGTAAGAAATCTTCACAAAGCATTGTACACATAAGCAAACTGGCAAGAAACATTGCCTCACTTCCTACTTCCTCTATTAGCTTGATTAGTTTTTCTCTTCCCCCACCCCACTTTCTCCCTTCTCATCGTGGTTTTCCTTACAGTAGAACGGGGAGTTTTAGCAGAGTGAACAAACACAGGAAAAAGCGGGAAACTCTCAGCAGGTTAGAATTAACATCTCGTGAGCACTGAAGGCAATACACTAGATTAAAGGAGGTGCAAGTGAATCGCTGCTTCCTCTGAAAGGACTCTTCACAGCCCCTGGTATTGCTTTTTGATGCACAGACATCTATACTGGAGAAACCAGGTTCAGATTGGAGGACTATGTCATGAAGCACATGTCTTGCACCTTTCCAGACTCAATGTTGAATTCAACCATTTCAGGCACTCGCCTTCTCTGTCAGTGTCAGAACTAGCTAGTTCTGCCCGACGTTTATCTGGCCATGTATTCAGTAGTTTTTATCTCTCCACTGACATTGCTTGATCTGCTGGGCATTTCCTACAGCTTCATGGAGATACAAGGAACTACAGATGCTCGTTTACAAAAAAAGACACAAACTGCTGGAGTAATTCAGCGGGTCAGGCAGCATCTCTGGAGAATAAGGAAAGGCAACGTTTCAGGCCATTAAGGTTCCCAAGAAAGAATAACTCATGCAACTCCCCCCCCATAAAACGATGTAATGTCCACTCTATTTCGCTGCACTCTTTCAGATGTCAAGATTCAAGAGTGTTTAATTGCCATATGCATCGAGAAAAGAACAATGAAATCCTTACTTGCTGTAGATTTTCAGGCACATGAAATGCCACATGACAAATATACAATTACCAGTTGTACAATAAATTATCATTCATACCAAGTAATCAGTCCAAAATAGTGCAAGCCAAAGTACGTGGTGCGACTTTATGCAAAATATATGGTAGTTTATTGCTGAGGTAGGGTTGTGATTAGGGTTGAGCAGTGTGGTTCAAGAGCCTGATTGTTGATGGGAAGCGGCTGTTCTGGAACCTGGAGGTAATGGTTCTCGGGTTCCTATAACTGCTTCTGGATAGTAAGAGCAAGATGACAGCGCGGCCAGTGAGACGTGGTTCTTTGATGAAATTACCTGCATTTTGAGGCAGCGCTGCCAGGGCCTTAAACTCTGCAGTTCCCTCCCAAACCAATCCTGTCTCATTCTGTTTAAAGATCCTCCTTAAAATCCACCTTCCCGACAAGGCTTTTGGTCGCCTTCTCTAACAACTCGTTAAATATCTTGCTGCTGACTTGTGCCTGGTGTGAAGGCTGGGGCATATTACTAGCATAAAGCCATTGTATTTAATTGTTATTGTTATTGTTTGAGCTTTAGAGAGTGATTTCATCTGCTTGGAATGTGGATCTGGAGCAGCCTCTACAGTATCCAGGATCCGTAGGTCTGAGAGCAGCACTGAAGCATATTGTTCCAAAGTTAATAGAAGCATATCAACCTGTGAATAAAAGCACATTAACCTGTATGCACATTATATGATCACCTTTCACCATCGCCCACCCAGGGACACCCCTCACCACTGCCACAACTTCCTCTCATCACGAGCACCATTAGCTGCATTCAAACCACGGGAAAGAAATTGTTATTTTAGCTCACTCCCAGGAAAAGGAAAGCACAAGGGCAGAAACAAAAATGAAGGTTGTTTCTCCAACAGAGTGACAGAAAGCTGGGAAGGAAGCCACATTTGAGCATATGTCTGACACCTTATCAGTCCAGGAAAACAATGGAAGGTTTTGTATTACACTAAGTCAGGCCATCACAACATGCTGTACATCCAACTGGATACTCCTGAATCATTGCCACGTGGGCAATGTGGCAGCCAGTTTGCATACATAACCGTTAATCTGTTGACCTGTTTTATTGATGCTGGTTCAGAAACAAATATTGGTAGGAATTAGGGCCAGAGGCCACCTTACCTTCAGCCTGGTGGCCAAACTGTTTAACATCTGATCCGGATCACTTCTGTCAGGGCTGCTTCCTCACCCTGGATATTGTGTTCAAAACTCTGGAGTGGGACTTGAAACACAACCTGGAGGCGACTGTATTACCCACTGAGGTGAAATAAACCATGGCATGTATTGGCCTTTTCCTTATTGTTATTCTGGGCCAAGCAATTGTTTTTTCAACACCACAGTTCTTGCTATTAGAGAGACCTTGTTAACATTTTTAAACTGAGCTGATCTAATATCTCTGCAGACTGTGGCAAGGCCTAAATAGTATAACTGGCTGCAAAGTGAAGTCAGATTGCATTGCTGGTGATAATGCAGCCCTCCTTCTGTAGTTAGTTTAGTCATGGCAGTGTACTGATGTACAGTGAAAAGTGTTTTTGTTGTGTGCTATCCAGTCAGCAAAGACAATACATGATTCAAATCAAGCCGTCCACAGTGCACACATACAGGATAAAGGGAATAATGTTCAGTGCAAGGTAAAGTCTAGTAAAATCCTATTAAAGATAATTCAAATGTCTCCAAAGAGGTAGATGGTAGGTCAGGGCCGCTCTCTAGTTGGTGATAGGATGGTTCAGTTACCTGACAACAGCTGGGATGTAACTGTCCCTGAATCTGGAGGTATGCGTTTTCACACTTCTGTACTTCTTGCCTGATGGAAGAGGGGAAAGAGGGACAATCCAGGGTAAGGTTGCCAACTGTCCCGTATTAGCCGAGACATACCGTATATTGAGCTAAATTGGTTTGTCCAGTACGAGACTGCCCTTGACCCGTATTTGACTGCTACTACTCGGGTCGAGGGGACTGTTGGGTCGGACCGCTGTGTCCGGCTCAGCCTCACCCATCCCGGTGTAGTGCAGCAGCAGCAGCGCCTCACCCGTGGCCCCGTCAGTCGGAAGCCCGGCCAGCTGTCCGACCTTTGGACCTTCGCTTACCGCCGACATCACCACTCCGCCTTCTCATGGCCGATCATCGGTTCATGAGTTAGATGGGGTGCTGGACGGTGGGCCAAAACACCTAAGCTGGCCCGCTGGCTGGGCCTTGTGTGCAGTCCAGCACCTGGGCCAACTCATCATTCACCCAGCCATGGCCGAGTTATCAACGAATTGCCATTGGGAATTTGTCCTGAATTTTGACCTTTTGTCCATTAATTTAAAAAAAAAATGTTCCAAACATTTATTTTTGTACTTATAAATGCACAAAATATGTAATAAATTCTGCTCAACAACACAGGTTCACTGAAAGACATTGCTATACCCTGACACCTAATCAATTCATAAAACATTGGATCATTTCAGCTCCAGAAGAATACACAAATGTGGAAAACTGTTTTGATAAGGCAGGATAACTTATGCAAGATGATTCTGATGCATAGCATCTCTCAACACGAGGAACAATTGAAAATCAGGCATGGAGATTAACTACATAAACTCAGAACCTCACAATTTTCTGTGAATTGAAAACAATAGAAAATGGGTGGTGGGTAAATTGATTACACTGACTCCATCCTTACTTATCTGCTTAATTGGGAGTGAGAAAGTTGGCAACCCTAGTCCAGGGTGAGACTCATCCTTAATTATGCTGTTAGCCTTTGCAAGGCAATGTGATGTGTCGATGGAGCGAATGGAAGAGAGGTTGGTCTGGGTTGCATCTACAATTCTCTGCGATTTCTTGCCATCTTGGATGGAGCTGTTTTCAAACCATGCTGCGATGCATCCCAATAAAATGCTTTTAACAGCGCATCTGTAGAAGTTGGTGAGAGTTTTTGGGGACATGACATGCCAAACTTTCTAAGGAAGTAGCGGCGTGATGTGTTCCATTGGTCATTGCTTCAATATGGTTGGTCCAGGACAAGTTGCTGCTGATATTTACTCCTAGGAACTTGAAGCTTTCAACCATGTCTATTTGGCACCATCATTGTGTTACTGGAGTATGTGTGCCTCTTCGCTTCCTGAAGTCCATCGCAATCTCCCATGTTTTGCTGGCATTGAGGGAGAGGTTGTTGTCTTGGCACCAGGTTACGAGGTTTTCGATCTCCTTCCTGTACTTCGTCTCATCATTATTTGCTATCCGGCCCACTACGGTGGAGTTGTCTGCGAATTTGTAAATAGAGTTGGATTTGTATTAGGCTGCACAATTGTGGGTGTGCAAGGAGTAACTAAGGAGGCTGGGACCGCATCCTTGCGGAGCACCAGTGTTGAGGATTATCGTAGAGGATGATTTGTCACCTATCCTCACTAATTGGGGTCTGTCAGGAAATCAAGGATCTTGTTGCAGCTGGAAGCCGTCCTTCTACCAAAACAACTGAGCAAAATGCACCTCTGTCAATCACTGCTTCATTACAGCTGTGAGTGCAGAATGTAGTCTCCTTACTGAGTTAATATAAGAACTGGCTTTACTCCTACGTAACTGAGCAAGTATAACTCAACAGCTATACAGTGAACAGATACAGATCTGAAGCCAGATGGCAAAGATTTTAATTTGATCTCTTCAGCATTCAAACTACTGCCTTTGCCTTGACATAGTCGGTCAAATGGAGCATTTTATGTCTCAAAACTTTCTCATGTTTCTGTCTCTGTTCAGTTTGTCCACACTAACATATTTCTACAATAGGGTGCAAGAGAGGAGCCGCAGAGCCTGATCAAAGCATCAAGAAAGACAATCTTGAGTTGGGTGGCGCAGTGGTGTAGCAGGTGATGCTGTTTCCTCACATCTCCAGTGACTTGGGTGTGATCCAAACCCTCCGGTGCTCTCTTTGTAGACTTGTATGTTCCACCTTAGTTTACATCAGGTGTTCTGGTTTATTCCCACATCCTAAAGATTCACTGATTTGTAGGTCAATTGTCTGCTGTAAATTGTTCCTAGTGCAGGTGAAGAATTTCTACAGGAAGAAGAGAGGGAGGAGGTGTGGTTAAGAAGTCTGCTGGAGTCCATTGGTATCAAATGGATATTAGTAAGATTAAACGAGAACTTACCTGTTCGAAGTTTGATCTTTATTTTATGAGGAGTTACGATGAGGGATTACGTGATGAAGTCCCCACCAGGCGCATACTCGGCATACTTCAAAGCAGCGACGTGAAAAACACAGAACCAATAGCCGAAGTAAGATAGTAAGGCTCACACAAGACTAGAACTATCAGATGATCTTTTAGATTATTAGGGTCGGGAGTGGAGGGCACGTAATCCCTCATCGTAACTCCTCATAAAATAAAGATCAAACTTCGAACAGGTAAGTTCTCGTTTAATCTTACTATTTTACTTCAGAGTCGTCACGTGAGTGACTACGTGAAGATTTTAAAGCTCTGTGATTTTCATGCCGTAGATCATTCCATACGACACACTGCTTCAGTTTACACAGTAGTGAGTAAATATATATTGCATGAAATTATGCAATAAATATTTTAATATTTTAATAATAATAAAAAGAAAAATAATAACCACTCTATCCCAGGGGAAATAACAACAAATGATATGCAACAAAGCAAACAATTTTGATCAGAACCCAACACAGCATGTGCAACTCTGGCACTGTAACACCAGGCTTATCATAAATCTAGGAAAGTTTCTTCTTTAGACCATCCTGCGATCTCCAGAATTTGGTCGAGTGGCACGTCCTGCACCTTCGCCGCGGACATTAATACCGCCCTTGTGGAGTGAGATTTAACACATCAATGTCTACTCCAGTTAGTCCAGAACCTGTTTATCCATCTAGAATAGTTTGTAATGTCACTTATTATATGTTTCTTGTGGGTAATGAACATTGGTGTCTCACAATCTCTGAGACTCTTAATTCAATATATATTAAGTCAGATGCTTAACCACACACAATGTTTAATTGACAGAGTATGTCTTAAAAATTACATTAGTTCCAGCCTTTCTTGGCTTGCTTTGCTTGCTTAGATCATTGACATTAAACTTTATTTTATCTACAGACAACTGCATACAATCTAACCACAACATTTGTAATGTTTGTACTCATTGTGCTGATATTAATGGCATGAGCAAACCATTTTAAATATTAACTTCTGAAAAGACAGTGACGTAATTGGAGTCCACTGCCGAATCAATGTGAGAACGATACTGACATCCCAGATTTCTGTTTATCTGGGTTTGGTAGGATTTTATTAAAATTCCTCTCATAAATTGGGATATAAACGGACGAGACCCGATAAATTGTCGTTCTGAAATTGTCCTAAATAGGAGGACAAAACACTCCGAACTCCATTCATGGTACTCTAACTCAGGTGCAACATAGCAAGGAACTCCAATACATCCGATATGTTTACAGTATGATAAAATATATCTGACTATACAAAAGATTTCCCATTCCTTATATGAAACATATATTGTTTCTTAGTGCTATCTCTCCAAGGTGCAGTTATTGACATCCATGGTCCTATTCGACATTCCATCAGAACCTGCAGATTAACAATTAATACGGTCATGTAATGGATGACTTCTGCTGTTACTGGATGTACCAACAATTACTGCACCTGGGATTGGTCATGAATCATCATTCTGAGCACCAAAGGGAACAGTGGCTGTGTAGTAATGGTCCCTAGATAAGGGACATATCAGATATTTAACTGATAAGAATAGATACTACCTTGATCTTAGCCAAAAGGCCGAGAAGCAATACCAGTTTGGAACCACCAAACGCCTGCGGTGGAGACTTGCTCTATTTTGGTGACACATTGCCTAATCAGGCAAAAATGGGGAAAACATAAAAGACTATACTTCCCCAATGTAGCGAGAATGCATCCACCGCTAATGCTCCTGGATCTGGCTCCCACAAGACACATTTAGACCACTGGAGATTTAATCCAGACACAACAGATCAACATTTGGTACTCATACTGTCTGACAATCTATTTGAAACTTTTTGAATTTTAACATTCGTTCTGTATTGTCATTGAACTTTTGTGATCTGTTGCTTACCACAATATTGTCTTCTCTCACAGTTGTGGTATTGTCTACTCGTAATTGAATATGTAAGTTCTTTATTGTAGAACAAACCGCTATCAATGCATAAAAAATGCCCCCAATAACTCCAAATCATTCATTCCATGTGTTTGGAGAATTAAATCGTCTTGGATAGTCCATCGACCACCACAACTGGTGTCGCTGTCCTTGGCTCCCCATCCGAGAGCACTCCCAACAATCTGTAAGAACACTGAAGACTGCTGAACTAGCACATTTTTACTTCTAGTAACTAGTGCAACATTGAGAATCCATCACTGCAATTCAACTCAACCTTTTTAGTTGGTAACTGCATGGACCTAATCAATGACCTGCACGCTTTTTATGTTTATACTCTGGTCTTTGCAGACTTTGATCTTGCAGAGGTCCCAATTCGACAGCAGGAATGCTGCTATCACTTTAACCATAGCTACTTCTTGGATGGTGGGATAATGTTTTTTACCAAGACAAATACAGGCATTTGTAACATCCTCAACCTTAATTGTTGGTAAAGTTACTGACATATCAACTGTATTAAAGACAAACCCCAAATAATCAATTGTTTAGGATACCTGTAATTTACATGTTGTTTGGATGTACAGAACCTTAGCCTTTCAATAGGCTTATGGTTGCTGAACCCAGTTCTTCAGCTGTCTCCTATTTACAATTAACATATCCTCTAGATAAGTCATTACAATGTGATTCTGAGCCCTCATTAACACCAGTGCTGGTTTCAATAATTGTGTGAGCAATCTGAGGGCTGAATTTAACCCATTAGGTAATTCCTTCAGCTGACCCATCCAATTAATTGAAGTACCTGAATAATAAGGCATCTTTTTTTAGGTCTAATAATAGCCATATTGCAGCCTTGTGATTCCAACTTCATTACAGTGTTGAAGTGTACTTTTTTAAAAATGCCTATACTGAACTATAAATTTAAGTTTGTGAGTCCCAGAATGACTCTGCAACCCCCATACTTGTGTCTGGGATATATTATCTCTACCTGACGAGTTCCTGGTACATTCAAACACCAAGCCGATCAGATTTAATGCAGAATTACAAAACAATTGTATTCTTACAACCAACCAGAGGATGTTTCCCAGAAATTCCATGTGTGATGGAATGATGTTTCTGTACTTCCGTAAATGAACCAGAAGATCCCTTCTCTTAATATAGGGGTTCGTATTCAACCTGTTTGTTTTCTCAAAGCAGGGTTGAGAAGTTTTATAAGGAAAATATCCTTATTGTTTGGGCAGTTTTTCATCAATCATAAATCTGGTTATAGCTTGCCCACATAATCATGCATTTTTTGGGTATAATGTTAGCCAAATGGCAATTTGCATCATACAATTGGGTTCGAATATGCATTGCAGAGTAACGCAAGCATGTCTTAAAAGTATTGGACATTATCAACCCATGTATGTCTTCCCCAAATACAATGATGCCAACTAAATATCAGCTAGAGGACATACTGGAACACATTTCCTGTCCTCGCATCATTACACTCATGGGTGCCCAATTACTGAGTTACTGTTGGCACCCTGAGCGAGGTACAATAGACGGGTGTTTTATATATTTTAATATATTTTTTACTGTTTCAGTCATAACAGTTTCTTGGAGTAGGTGAGAAACCAAATAATGTTGGCCGCCAGGTTCATCCATAGCCTCACCAGTCCATCCCGATATAGCAAAACTTAGTGCAACATCGGGAACACCCGGAATATTTCTATTGTGCTCTGGTGTATACACATAAGTAGGGACACCAGCTTCAGGGTCAGTTTCATCCTGCCCTGCTACTCCCGAGTCTTGCTCTAGGGAGACTTCATCCAGACCTATGCAAGGCACTGGTGAATGTGATTCTCATTCTTCATAGGCACCATACTCAGTGTATGGAAACTCCCTCGAAGCCTGCCTTAGAATCTCATGGGTCTTAGAACCCTTAATTGTTTAGAGTTTTGAGCATTTTATCTTGCTCTAAGGACTTCATCCAGACCTATACAAGGCACTGGTGAATGAGATTCTCATTCTTTATAGGCACTATACTCAGTGTATGGAAACTCCCACGGAGCCTGCCTTAGAATCACATGGGTCTTTAGAACCCTTGACTGATTAGAGTTTGGAGCATTTTATCTTGCTCTAGGAACCTCATCCAGACCCAACCAAGGTACTGGAGAATCAGAATCCCATTTTCATAGGCACCATACTCAGCGTATGGAAACTCCTTTGGAGCTTGCCTTACAGGAAGACATCCATGGGTCTTAGAAGCCTTGACTAAGTCAAGTGTGGAGCATTTTCTCCATTTCCAGCCATCCCCACATTCTTGTCCTCCCTTGGAGGAGAGTTACTTTCTTTATTGTTTTGTATTTGTGCATAAACCATATATGTTTAAAATTGTAATTCTGAAAGGCACATTCTGCTTGCAGAATATTTGTATTAACCTCAGTATCACACAGGGTTATATACATTTCCATAAAGGAAAACTGCATCTGGTAACATATACTCAGAGCAGACTTTATTTTACAAATTATGGGTATTTGGAGCTGGCATTTAGCGCAGCCGTTATCTCCAAACCCGATCTAAATAGCGGTAAATAGTGGGAACCGGCTTTTAAAGCAGCCTTATCTCCCGATCCGATCTAAATCGGAAACTGCGGTTTCAGCGCGTTCCATTCAATTACCACAGTTTAAAAATACTTATACTCTAGCTGGCTCCGTATTTCAAGCCAGATTTACAGAGTTTTTTAATTTTTTCCAAAATACATGAACACTCTAGCTGGCTCAGACTTACAGAGTTTAAAAACACTCGCAAGAAAGTTCAACAGTAACTTACCTGTGGGTTAAACTTACCGCTGGTGGGAGCTGCGCACTCCACCCTGTCGTTGCCACATGCGTCAACGTAAGGCCGAGCATGCACCTGGCGGGGTCTTCTTCACGTAGTCACTCACGTGACTCCGAAGTAAAATGGTTGTTGACCTATACATTGAGATGAATGTTAATTTGGTGAGAAACAAAAGGGATGAGTCGATAATGGATCATCTAAAAGTGGCAGCAAGGGTGCTGCTGGCAAGGTCCGTTACAGGCCACCGTACTAAAAAATGAATTCATCAATTTCAGATAACCAGCCTCTCCAGTTTGTATAGGAACTGGTCAGTTCAGATAGAAGGTCATCAACCTATAACTTTTACCGCATTTTCTCTCTCCATGGATGCTGCCTGACCTGCTGGGTATTAACACCATTTTCATACCAAATGCAGTGTTTACTTTCTGACACATCCAGCTTTAAGTGTTTTTCTTTCTCTCTATATTTCCATCCATCACCCTCAGACTGAATGTTTGCCGTTAACAAGCCTTAAACAGATCCTGTTGTGCTCTCCCACATCATGGTCTGATGCAGCAACACCACTGGGACACAAGCTGCCATTCAGTTTCTCTTGTCTTGCAACATATCACAGCGATTTCTTTTTTTCTTTCGATTCCTTCCCCTTTTTTTGCAACTGAGAATATTCTTGAATCCCATTTTTTCTTAATTCTGATGAAAGTCCAATGACTGAGACTTTATCCTTGTTTCTGCCTCCACAGATACTGACTGATATTCTGATTATTTCCAGCATTTTCTGTTTTTGTTGCAGGTCTCTGCAGCTTTTTTCGGCGAGTGGCTTATTTAAGGCCTTCAACTTGGGTAAGGCTTTGATAGAGGTAAAAACAACTTATTTCCATCCGAAGGAAAATCAATAATCAGAAGAAATGAACTTTAAATATTTGGTCAGAAAATGGGAAGGGAGATGAGGAGAAATATTTTTTGTCACGATTTGTTGACACCTAGCTTGATCAGGCCAGTGAAAACAGAATTCATTTTAACTTCAAAATGGAACGGAATGCAGGTTTGAAAATGGGTGCTCCCTGAATGGCTCTTCCCAAGAATCAGCACAGGCACGATGGGCCGAACACTTCCTCTGGGTTCTGTGATTCCAACATTCACATCACCATCTACTAAGATTTTAATGATCATTGTGCGACTGTTTGGTTTCTATTATTTCCATGCATTATTGCACTTAACTCATAATATCACAAGGGAGCAAAATGATGGAGTTATTTTCTCCCTCTTCCTTACATAACTTGAATCACAGGCATTAAATCAATATCAGAAAATTAATGATTCGCTAATGAAATTGCCAGT
The DNA here is from genome assembly GCA_963514005.1 of Raja brachyura. The sequence goes on along the minus strand of OY740783.1, from coordinate 100,076,328 downwards.
GCTTCTAATGCTGATGCAACCAACTAGCAATTATATTTTTAAATCCTCCTCTAACTTTCTTATCTCTAACAAGATGTCAATGTTTTTTTCAATTACCATCTTTCTAATGCCATTACAACTGAGGAAAAGTGCAGGGATTTTTCTTCGTGTCAGAAAGGGAGTGGTGACAAGGTTGTGAAAGGATAGTGATGGATATAAGGTTTCGTTATGTGTGAGAGCACCAAGCTGGGAGACACAAACATAAGAGACCCACTAGTAAATCCGACAGGGAAGTTCCGAGAGTAAATTGTCAGTCTGAAGAAGAGACCCAACCCAAAGCATTGTCCGTCCATTCCCTCCACAGATGCTGACACGAGGAACTGTAAATGCCGGAGTCTTGAGCAAAATAAAAGGGTCAGGCAGCATTTGTGGAGATTCCATCAATGTCTGAAGAAGGGTCTCGACCCGAAACGTTGCCTATCTCCTTCGCTCCTTAGATGCTGCTGCACCCGCTGAGTTTCTCCAGCTTTTTGTGTAACATTCCATCAATGTTACCTGACCCACTGAGTTGCTACACTTGTCGCTTTACCTCCCCCCCTTGACTCCATCCATGCACCCAAGCAGTCATTCCAGGTGCGGCGGAGGTTCACCTGCATCTCCTCCAACCTCATCTATTGCATCCGCTGCTCTAGGTGTCAGCTGCTCTACATCGGTGAGACCAAGCGCAGGCTTGGCGATCGCTTCGCCCAACACCTCCGCTTGGTTCGCAATAACCAATCTGATCTCCTGCTGGTGCAGCACTTGAACACCCACTCCTATTCCAAATCGGACCTATCTGTTCTGGGCCTCCTCCATGGCTAGAGTGAGGCCCACCATAAATTGGAGGAGCAGCACCTCATATTTCGCTTGTAGACAAAAATGCTGGAGAAACTCAGCGGGTGAGGCAGCATCTATGAAGCAAAGGAAATAGGCAACGTTTCGGGTCGAGACCCTTCTTCATATTTCGCTTGGGTAGTTTACACCCCAGTGGTATGAACATTGACTTTGTATGAACAATTTCAGGTAGTCCCTGCTTTCTCCTCCCATTCCCAGCTCTCCCACAGCCCACTGTCTCCACCTCTTCCTTTCTTCTTCCCACCCCCCCCACCCCCACATCAGTCTGAAGAAGGGTCTCGACCCGAAACGTCGCTTATTTCCTTCGCTCCATAGATGCTGCCTCACCCGCTGAGTTTCTCTAGCATTTGTGTCTACCACTGAGTTACTCTAGCAATTTGTGTTTTGCCCTTCACTCAGAGAGTGGTCTGACTCCCACAGGTAATAAGACAGATCCATTTAAGGGGAAACGGGTGCACACAAGAGAGAGAGAGAGAGAGAGAGAAGAATACAAGGATATGCTGATTTGGCGAGACACAGTAAACAAAGAAAGACTTGCATTTACCCGGATGTTGCAAAGTGCTTTACAGCCAATAGAATACTATTCTTGTGTTGTTGCTGCATTGTAGGGTGGAAGGAGCCTTCTGTGGTGCATGACTTCTTGGGTTCAGTGCCTGTTGTTGTACTATAAAGTAGGTATGTTGCAAAACTTACTTTTAGCAGCGCTGCAGTTCTGCCGCTCCCCGTGTGCGCGACTTTGGCGCCTTTCAGAGGGGGGCGGGCTTAAAGTGCCGTTTTTGAACAGACCTGGAAAATCGATGAATGTCGGGCGATTTCGTTGGGGAAGAAAAATCGCTCCGACATTTCATCAATGAAGGTATTTTTAAATTACTCTAAATTATTTATTAACTAGAGTAATTTAAAAATCACCTTCAAAAGTCGTGAGAACCAACAACGGGAAGGATTTTCCGTAGGGGAGAAAAAAAGGTAAATAGTTTATTTTTATATTAAAAGTTGGTTTTTCGGGAGGCTTTAATAATATTTTTATGTTGAGAAATGGGGTCCCAAAAAATGTATGAACAAACAGTATTTTTCCTCCCGACTTCACCGCTAACCGCAACGTTCCAATCCACCGCATTCCACTAAAACCCACTCGCTAGTTGATTTAAATGGCCATTAATTTACAGGAATCAAACACTAAATTCCTTCCATTTGGCCCAGAAATTCATGAAAATGAGATTTAAAAATTATGTTATATTGTGGATTATTGTGTGAATGTTATTTGGACACTTAGGCAATTTTAAAAAAAGTTTATCTTTTCTTAAGAAATGGATAGATGTTTAGATCTACTCATTGAATTTTGTAATTAGCTACAATTAGATAACTAACTAATTATATGCTTTAATTTCAGGTCATCCAAGTAAGATTGTTTAATATTTGTTTCAGAATGCTTTAATCTATAATAACTGAAAATTTCATTGAGTTCTCTTAATTTTTAAGAAAGTTATGGGCTTTTAACTTTTCCAGATCACAGCTTTTGAGTTGAGTCAATTGAAAGGCAATGGGGAGCAAGATGCTAATTTCCGAGTATGAAAATGGCCATAACTTTCTTAATACTGAAGATATGAAAGTAAATTAGGTGTCAAATTAAACTTCTTTTTATGCTTTATCTGATGGGATAAATTGCAGACTTGATTTTTTAAATCTCAAAATTTTGTAACATTGCTATATAAAGGCCAAAGCATTCCTACCATGTTCAATGCAGCTCCATTATTCTATCATTGCCTTGGAAATATATTGCTGTAACTTCACATTCATAGAATCCCAATAGTAAATCTTCAAATCTTCAAATTAATCTCTCCACATACCTGTACTCTAAAAAACCTTCTGCTTCAGAAAGTGGTCGGGCCGGGCCTGACTGGTTGCACCACGGCCCGGCCCGGCATGGCAATTCCAATGCAAGAGGTGGCAGAGGGTGATGGACTCAGCATTAACAGGCACAAGCCTCTACATCTACATCCCATGCTGCTTCAAGATGAGGCATCTCTCATCAATTATCCTCACCATCCGCACCATGTCCTCTTCTCACTGTTACCGTCAGGCAGGAGATGCTGGTGTAAGCTTCCACTCCCATATTCATGCCTTCATCAATAACATTACTGCCACATCGCTTTCTCCTTTCAAATCTACCCCCGCCACCGCCTGCTGCTGAAGAAACCCTTCCCATATCCTCATGTCTACCACTGCTCACCTCTAGACTGACTTTTCCAATGTTGCCCTGGCTTTCATCTCATCTCACACTCATCAACCGAAAGGATTCCAAATCCCTGCTGTGCATCCACCCACATCAGCCTTGCACTCATTCACATGGTAGCTCCCACGATACATGAGGGCCTTTAGTTATTTAGCATTGACCACACAGCATTGGCCCAGGACCTTCAGCCCCACGTGTCCCTGCTGGGTGCTGGGATTCCTACGCAACTCAAGGCATATGTAGGCTGCTCAACAAGGGATATATCTGGTGGAGAAAGTGTCATGGAAACAAAGGGCAGATTGGAAGCAGAGGAAATCATAGACATTTTGTTTGCTTTTATCAGCTGCAATGCCCATCCTTTTAGAGAGATAAATATTTTATGTCTCCTGCAATATACTGTTAGCTGTATGGTGCAATGTTATTTTATTCCTTCAGATATGATCTCACCATCTCCAAGGGAAATAGAATTGATGTGTTTAAGTGGAAAATAAATTAACATGTGAAGGAGAAAGAAATGAAAGGATATATTGATAAGATTATAATGAGGAAAATAACATAGTGAGTCTTTCAATTCTATGGAACCTTTCAGATCTCTTCCAATATGTTACAAATAATTTACAGCCAAGTAAATACTATGGAAGTGTGGTCACTGTTGTGGTGCTGGAGATGCTTTGATCAAATGGCTTGAAAGGTGAGCTTGAGGACCAAGCAGAATGATGGTTTATTTGCCTGCGTTGTTGTAATTGTCCACAGCAAGAGTTCACAAACAGTTGTTCCAAGATAATGTTGATACTGCAGTGTGGAGCAAAAAAAACTAATTGCTGGTGGAACTCAGCTGGGCAGGCAGCATCTGTGGAGGCAGAGGGATGGTCGAATCAGTGAAATTCTCTGCCACTGGCAAATTCACTAGATGTCTTCAAGAGAGAGTTAGATTTAGCTCTTTGGGCTAATGGAATCAAGGGATGTGGTGAGAAAGCAGGCACGGGGTACTGATTTTTGATGATCAGACATGATCATGTTGAATGGCGGTGCTGGCTCGAAGGGCCGTATGGCCTACTCCTGCACCTATTTTCTATGCTTCGGGTCGAGACCCTGCATCAGGACTTCCACGAAACTGCAATGGGCAGGTAATCTTTTGTGATGAAGCTGAGTGAGAGTTTAATATTGGCTGGGGTACCAGGGAGAATGTCCCTGCTCATCTTTGGATAAGAGTGCCTTGGAATCATTTGTTTGCATCTAAGAGAGTAGAACGAATGTTGGTTTAATGTTTCATTGAAAAGGCAACACCATTGACGATTAAGCATTCTCTCAGAGTTGTATAAGAGTATTGACCTGGCTTTTTGAGGTTTCGTTTCTAGAAACCACAGTTTGGAATTTTATCCTTGGTTACTTGTGGCAGATATTATGTTTACCGCTTTGATTTTATGTTGCACTCTGCTGCCAAAATGAACTCAAAGGAACCGAACTTCTTGAGCGGAGTACAATGCACAACTGCTGCACTCTGTGTGCAGTGAATACGTACAACTGAGGACAAAGTTCAGAAGTGAGAGCACGAATCACGGAGCCATGACTGACGGCTGCACTACAATCGTGGCATTCAATCACTGGACGTTAGCAGGAGAGGCAGCGTGCAATCAGGCAAGATACAATAACACACACAGCGCACAATGGGCATGGCCAACTTCCTGTGTTTACCATGCTAAAGCTGGCTCGTTATGCTGATGACAAAACTATCGACTGGGCTACACCTGTGCAGTGAGGGAGATGGTCTTACATGCACTGTGAAAGCAGACAAGGTCACTCGTAATGTATTTGTCAAGCTCAGGTAATCTGATGGGTTGCTTTAAACAAAGATTACTTTACATTACAGTGTGCAAACAGCTAAAAAGGATTTACTCTCTCATGTGTAATTAAAAACGAACATGATAATTTCTATTAAATGCTGAACAAACTACACAAAGCAGGATGTGTAGGAAGGAACTGCATATGCTGGTTAACACCGAAGATAGACACAACATGCTGGAGTAATTTTTTCCCACTCCCGTGACAGTCTGATGAAGAGACTCAAACTAAAAGGACACCTTTTTCCAGAGATGCTGCCTGGCCTGCTAGTTACTCCAGCATTTTGTGTCTATCTTACGCCAGGCAGGGATGAGAAAACCTATTTTTGACAAAGAACAATACACACCTTCCTAGTTGTGAAGCCCAGTGATCAAATCCTCATGGATGTGGCTACTCTGTTTACAGTGCCAGGCAATGTCTTAACTGGAATTATTTTAAAGATGTTTCTCGTTTCTGATTTCACATCGTGCTACAAGGCATTTGCACAACACGAGCAGGCCATTTGGCCCAGCCATTCCATTCTAGTGTAAAATGTCCGCCTGGACCTCCTTCCATTCCATTTAACCTAATGATAGACATTTTCGTTCACCCGTGTGTGTTTATCCATAATCCCCTTAAATAGATTCATCTCCACCATCCCATCAATCACATCCTCACTCCTTTTCCTGAATTATTTAATATGTGTAAACTTAAGTTTTAGGCTCTCTCCAAGTGGAAACATCTGAGAGTGCTGAACATCTGAGGGTGCTGAGCATCATTCACTGTTGAAATAACCTGCCTAATTTTCCCAGCTATGATACAAAATTGCAAGAGGAATCAAGCTATAACTAAAATATTACCCATTTCCATAGAAACACACAATGGCCTTGAATTGGTATTTATCCTGTCTCACTACGGTAAATCAAGTTTCAACGGGACAGTGATGCGAAAAATAAGCTTGCACAATCTAGTATCAAGGAAATAGAAGCAGAGGTAGGCCGCTCAGTCTCTCAAGCTTGTCCACCATTCATCACAATTGTGGTTGACCAACCCCCTGTGCCTTCTCATCTCAGTCCTAAATGGCCATCAGTTTGTCATGAGAATCTGATGTCCCAAACTCGGCAGCCAGGGGTGAGCAGCCTGTCAGCCTCTTCCTTGTTAATTCCATATAGGAATTTTGACATAGTACTAAGTCAAACACTCCATCCTTCACCCACCCTAGTTGTCTTGTTGGCTTCACTGGTCGTATCCAGACTGATTCCTGGGATGTCGTGACTTTCATATGAAGAAAGACTGGACAGACTTGGCTTGTACTCACTGGAATTTAGAAGATTGAGGGAGGATCTTATAGAAACTTACCAAATTCTTAAGGGGTTGGACAAGCTAGATGCAGGAAGATTGCTCCCGATGTTGGGGGAGTCCAGAACAAGGGGTCACAGTCTAAGGATAAGGGGGAATTCCTTTAGGACCGAGATGAGGAAAACATTCTTTACACAGAGAGTGGTGAGTCTCTGGAATTCTCTGCCACAGAAGGTTGTTGAGGCCAGTTCATTGGCTATATTCAAGAGGGAGTTGGATGTGGCTCTTGTGGCTAAAGGGATCAGGGGGGTATGGAGAGAAGGCAGGTACGGGATACTGAGTTGGATGATCAGCCATGATCATATTGAATGGCGGTGCAGGCTCGTAGGGCCGAATGGCCTACTCCTGCACCTATTTTTCTATGTTTTTATGTATCCCTTCGTTATCATCTTGTCTACAGCCAACAATGGACCATTGTGGGCTCCACCTTTCCTGGGTCATCCAGGCCGATTAATTCTGTACCTTTTCATATCTCTAGTTTCCCTCTCCTCTGACCCTCAGTCTGAAGAAGGGTCTCCAGCCAAAGTCACCTATTCCTTTCCTTCAGAGATTCTGCCTGACCGGCTGAGTTACTCCAGCATTTTGTGACAATCTCTGCCAAATAAGTGTTATAACTTCACTTCACATTTGTCTGCTCAACAGCTGTTGTTGCATTTCAAAACATTGAGCTGCTTCTGAATTGTATTGAGATAAACACTTGACAGACGGTGCCTTGCAGATTGAACGTGACTGGGGAAGTAATGGGGCTTGCAGTATATGTATTTTATGACTCAGGATCAGAAAAGGATCACAGCCAGCATGCCTGTTCTATTTCCCAGAAACTCTACCAGGCATTGAAAGATTGGCTGTTATGGCATGGTGGTGCAGCATGCTGCCTTGCAGTGCCAGAGATACGGGTTTGATCCTGACTACAGGTGCTGTCTGCACAGAGTTTGCACATTCTCCCCGTGACCGCATGAGTTATCTCCAGTTGCTCCAGTTTCCTCCCATACTACAAAGATGTACAAGTTTGTAGGTCAATTGGCTTTGGTAAAAATTGTTAATTTTCCCTAGTGTGTAAGATAGTGGTAGTGTACGGGGTGATCACTGGTCAGCATGGAATCGGTGGGCCGAAGGGCCTGTTTCTGCGCTGTATCTCTAAAGTATAAAGGCAACAAAATAGGTTGAATGGGAAAAAAAAATATCCAGGTGAGATATTGCCAGGTAACAATGGAACCACTAACTATTCCACAGTTTCTTTCCCAACATCTATTACAGTATTAACTATTCTTGAGAAGTAGAAACAAGGAACTTCTAAAGACACAAAGTGCTGGAGTAACTTAACAGGCAACATCTCTGGAGAAGGCCAGGCATAGTTTCGGGTACAGGACCCTTCTTCAGAAGCTTGAGAAGTATTTAACTGGGATGCGGAAGGCCCTTTAGAAACACAACGTTTTCTAAATGAGAAAGGAATGTCAACACACGAAAGAAAATAAGACTTACTTTGCGATAGCACCCAGCATCTAGAGACATTTAAAAGTTCAGGCAGAACTTTAAAAACAGAAGTGCTTTTTGATCTGCAGTTACTATTATAATGTGGGAAACAGAACAATGACATTTAGTTTAGTTTATTACTGGACTACGTGGGACCCGTTGGGTCCCATGTTCACATAGGAGGGCTGGTCCCCCAACGCAATATTCCACCTCTATTCATACCACTTCAAGTGCAGTTTCTTACCTCTTCAAGCAGGGTGCAAGGCCACAAAATTCAAGTGCAGTTTCTTACCTCTTCGAGCAGGGTGCAAGGCCACAAAATTCAAGTGCAGTTTCATACCACTTCAAGCAGGGTGCAAGGCCACCAAATTCAAGTGCAGTTTCATACCACTTCAAGCAGGGTGCAAGGCCTCCAAATTCAAGTGCAATTTCATACCATTTCAAGGAGGGTGCAAGGCCACAAAATTCAAATGCAGTTTCATACCATTTCATGCAGGGTGCAATGACACCACATTCAAATGCAGTTTCATACCATTTCATGCAGGGTGCAAGGCCACCACATTCAAATGTAGTTTCATACCATTTCAAGCAGGGTGAAACCGCCATAAAACCACACAACACACCACACTCACAGTTCAGTAGACATTCAGTGTGTTCAGTTGATTCACAGCTCAGAGTCGTGACCTCCCCCTCTCCCATCATGCAGAGACTGAGCCGCACCCACAAATCTGGGTTTTATAATATCTCCCCGTCCACCCGGAAAAGGTATGGCCTTCATGATTAACAAGAGAGAGATCTCAACATTTTTTAAACACTAATAACACTTTTATTTTTCATTGATGGGAAGAACCCTCTGCACCTGATGAGCGGAGGGGGACTGATTAAGTTGGCCAAAAATCACAGCTGCAAGTGGTAGCGTTTTATAATCAATATAGTGCAAACAGGAAGTTGTCAAGTTTAGACAAACAACCATTTGCAGTGCCTTTTCGCTTCAACCCAAAACTCCCAAGAAACCATTTGCAGTGCCTTTTCACTTCAACCCCAAACCCCCAAGCAACCCTTTGTAGTGCCTTTTCGCGTCATCCCAAACACCCCAAACAACCCTTTGCAGTGCCTTTTTACTTCAACCCAAACCCCCCAAACAAACCTTTGCAGTGCCTTTTCACTAACACCCAAAACCCCCCAAACAACCCTTTGCAATGTCTTTTTATTTCAACCCAAAACCCCCCAAACAACCCTTTGCTGTGCCTTTTTACTTCAACTGCCAATCCCCCAAACAACCATTTGCAGTGCCCTTTTACTTCAACCCAACCACCCCCCCCAAACAACTCTTTGCAGTGCCTGTTCACTTCAACCCAAAACCCCTCAAACAACCATTTGCAGTTCCTTTTTACTTCAACCCAAAAGCCCCCAAACCATTTTCAGTGCCTTTTTACTTCAACCCAAACCCGCCCACAAACAACCATTTGCAGTGCCTTCTTACTTCAACCCAAATGCTCCCAAACCATTTTCAGTGCCTTGTTACTTCAACCCAAAACCCCCCAAACAACCATTTGCACTGCATTTTTACTTCAACCTAAAACCCCCCAAACAACCATTTGCAGTGGTGCCATTTTACTTCAACCCAAACAACCATTTGCAGTGCTTTACTTCAAACCAACCATATTTTCATTTTCAAACCACATTAAGGGCACTCGCAGTTGAGTAGACATGTGTTCAGTGTTAATCAGAGCTCAGAGAGACATGGCCTTCTCGCTTCCTCCATCTTACAGAGACTGAGTGAGGCACACCACTTCCGAGTTTTATAGTTCCTCCCCCCTCCCATCAGCAGGGGCAACAGAGAGAATAGGAAAAATGTTTAAAACATAAATATATGTTCCTCCATGCACTAGAGTCTCCCAACCCCTGCAGAGTAGTTATTAAGATGGCTGATCTGTAGGTGGTTGCTGCTGGGACGCAAGTCGGGGCCTGATCAACCCCGGCTGGGTCACCTGGGCAAGGGAGTCTGACGTTGTAAGACCCGAAACACCCGATGACCCCAGGTCACATCACTGAGGATGCGTCCCAGCGCATCTAGAAGATGTATATTTTTCACATTGAAGTCTGGCTCAGCCAGTGGCACCTAGGAATAGACTGGGTGACAACCAAGAATAGTTTTGTGACTACTGGAGAGACAGTTGACGGCACGGAAAGACGGTACCCGGTAAAGGCTGGGTTAGCACCCCAGTCTGTGTCTTTCGTGAGAAAGACACCCAACAAAGCTACGGAAAGGCCTAATGAACCATTGTGGCCTAAACATCCATCAGGCGAGAATGAAATGCTCGGAGAAGGAGAAAGAGGTGCAGCGCACAGGCCTTGAACCTGGTGAGACACAGGAGGAGCCCGGCCGGGAGTCACTCCACAGAGCCCAGTCCCTCCATGCACTAGAGTCTCCCAATGCCTGCAGAGTAGTTATTAAGATGGCTAATCCATGGGTGGTTGCTGCTGGGACGCAAGTCGGAGCCTGATCAACCCCGGCTGGTTCGCCTGGGCGAGGGTGTCTGATGTTGTGAAACCCGAAACACCCGATGACCCCAGGTCACATCACTGAGGATGCGTCCAAGCGCATCTAGAAGATGTATATTTTTCACATTGCTCAGATATTTCATCAATGGGAAAAATCCTCCGGTCCAGTCCGGCGGAGGGGGGCTCTGAGCAAGGTGGCCAAAAATGATGGCCGTAAGCGGCGCTGTTCTCTCGGAATTCACAATGCAGCGAGTCAAAAGCGGTCAAGATCTTACTTTTCGTAATATAGATTGTCACGTGTAATCTGTAAATGATAATCGATCAATTTCCCATCTGCTCAAATATTGCCTCTTCTTTTGCTGAAAGACAAACATCCTATTGGTGCAAAGCAGCTTACTGAGAGCAACAGCAGTGCTTTGCAACGATAGTTGCTGCCCATGTCAATGTGCTTTATTTCTCACTGCAACTGCACAATGAGATTCTTTTTGCGGTATTACACGTGCAGGCGCTGCCATTATTTAAAGTCCAAAGCCTGGTCAGCCTGCATGCTCGGAATTTTGGAGCAGTTACCGCGAACCGAAGTCCCTCTCCACTCCTCGCCCTTTCATCTTTGTCATCAAGGCCTTAGACCTTGTCCGACATCTCCAGCTCCCTCTCACTTATGCTGTTCGAAGAGCCTTCAGGCAGGTTACCAGTCCCACTGACCATAGAGCCTTTGGATGGGTCCCGCTGACCGATGAGCCTTCGGGTGGATTACCAGTTACATTGTCCAAGAAGTCTTCAGGCAAGTTGCCAGTCTCGTCGGCCTACGAGCCTTCCTGCAGGTCCTGCTGACCGACGAGCCTTTGGGCGGCTTCCCAATCCCCTGACTCTCCACTTTGAGCTTTGCCTCCGAATTCTGTCCCAATCAAAACATAGTATTGAACGACTTCAGTCCTCAGGGTGAAGATGTTCTTTACCGTGTTGTTGTGAAGGAAGCTTCAGGATTTACGTCAGGCAACAACAAAGAACAGCTAGGTTAGAAATTACAGCTGTGTTTATACATAGTCCCCCATTTCAGGACCCCATGGTGTTTGGGACACATGGCTCCATAGGTAATTGCACTGGTACGTAATAATTGCCTCCTTAATGCAGGTATAAGAGAGCTCTCAGCACCTAGTTATTGCTGTTCATCAGCATGAGGCACAAAGTTGTGCCAATGAAATTCAAAGAAGCCATTATGAGACTGAGAAACAAGAATAAAACTCTGAGACATCAGCGAAACCTTAGGCTTACCAAAATCAACTGTTTGGAACATCATTAAGAAGGATGATAACACTGGTGAGCCTACTAATCGCAAAGTGACTGGCAGGCCAAAGAAGACCTCCACAACTGATGACAGAAGAATTATCTCTGTAATAAAGAAAAATCCCCACGCATCTGTCTGACAGATCAGAAACACTCTTCAGGAGTCAGGTGTGGATTTGTTAATGACCACTGCCTGCAGAAGACTTCATGAACAGAAATACAGAGGCTACACTGCAAGATGCAAACCACTGGTTAGCTGCAAAATTAGGATGGCCAGGGTACAGTTTGCCAAAGAGTACTTAAAAGAGCAACCACAGTTCTGGTAAAAGGTCTTGTGGACAGATGAGACGAAGATTAACATATCAGAGTGATAGCAAGAGCAAAGTATGGAGGAGAGAAGGAACTGCCCAAGATGCAAAGCATACCACCTCATCTGTGAAACACAGTGGTGGGGGTGTTATGGCCTGGGCATGTATGGCTGCTGAAGGTACTGGCTCACTTATTTTCATTGATGATACAACTGCTGATGGTAGTAGCATAATGAGTTCTGAAGTGCATAGACTCATCCTATCTGATCAAGTTCAAACAAATGCCTCAAAGCTCATTGACCGGCGGTTCATTCTACAGCAAGACAATGATCCCAAACTTTGAGTTTTTCAAAGCTAAAAATGGGCAATTCTTTCATGGCCGTCAATCACCCGATCTGAACCCAATTGAGCATGACTTTCATAAGGGAATTAGCCCCTAAAACAAGCAGAAGCTAAAGATGGCTGGAATACAGGCCTGGCAGAGCAAAACCAGAGATGACACCCAGCAACTGGTTGTCTAGGAAGGAACTGCAGATGCAAAGTTTCGGGTCAAAACCATTCTTCAGATTGATGTGAGGGTGGGGGGCGGGAGGAAGAGAGGAAGAGGTGGAGCCAGAGGGCTGAGGGAGAGCTGAGAAGAGGAGGAGAAATTAAGGGCTCCCTGAAATTAGAGAAGTCAATGTTCATACCGCTGGGGTGCAAACTGCCCAAGGGAAATATGAGGTGCTGCTCCTCCAATTTACAGTGGTCCTCATTGTGGCCATGGAAGAGGCACAGGACAGAAAGGTCAGATTCGGAATGGGAGGGGGAGTTGAAGTGCTGAGTCACTGGGAGATCAGGTTGGTTATTGCGAGGTGAGGTGTTGGGCGAAGCTATCGCCAAGCCTACGCTTGGTCTCACCGATGTAGAGCAACTGACATCTAGAGAAGCGGATGCAATAGACGAGGTTGGAGCGGGTGCAGGTGAACCTCTGCCGCACCTGGAAAGACTGCTTGGGTCCTTGGATGGAGTCAAGGGGGGGGGAGGTAAAGCGACAAGTGTTGCATTTCTGATTGCAAGGGAAAGTGCCCGGAGAGGGGGTGGTTTGGGTGGTAAGGGACAAATTGACCAGAGAGTTACGGAGGAAGAGGTCTCTGCAGAAAGCAAACAGGTGAGGAGATGGGAAGATGTGGTAAGTGGTGGGATCACGTTGGAGGTGATGAAAATGTCGGAGGATTATCTGTTGTATGTGACGGCTGGTAGGGTGGAAGGTGAGGACAAGGTGGACTCTGCCCTTGTTACGAGTGGGGGGGGATGGGGAGTGAGAGCAGAGTTATGGGGTATAGAAGAGACCCTGGTGAGAGCCTCACCTATAGTAAAAGAGGGGAACCCCCGTTCCCTCAAGAATGAGGACATTTCCGATGCCCTGGTGTGGAACACCTCATCCTGGGTGCAGATGCGGTGTAGACGGAGAAATTGGGAGATGGGGATGTAGTCCTTACAGGAAGCAGGGTGGGAAGAAGTGTAGTTCGATAGCCATGGGATTCAGTGGGTTTATAGTAGATGTGGGTAAGTAGTCTATCACCTGCGATGGAGATAGTAATGTCAAGAAATGGTAGGGAATTGTCGGAAATGGTCCAGGTGTATGTGAGTGCCGGATGGAAGTTAGTGGTGAAATGGATGAAGTCAGTGAGTTGTGTGTGGGTGCAGGAGGGAGCACCAATGCAGTTGTCGATGTAGCGGAGGTAGAGTTTAGGGATAGGGCCACGGTACATCTCGAACAAGGATTGTTCGACGTACCCTACAAAGAGGCAGGCATAGCTAAGGAGGAAAACGAGAAGTTATTAAGGGTAAGGACCAGCTCCGCTAGGCGGAGGAGAATATCAGCAGATGGGGATTGGTTGGTTCTCCGGTCGAGAAAGAAACAGTGGGCTTTGAGACCCTCCTGGTGGGGGATGGAGGTGTAGAGTGGCTGGACATCCATGGTGAAGATGAGTGAATGGGGGCCCAGAAAATGGAAGTCCTGGAGTCGACGTAGAGCAGGTGAGGTGTCTTGAACATAGGTAGGGAAGGATTTAACCAGGGGGGGATAGGATGGAGTCGAGGTATGTGAAAATAATTTTGGAATGACATGAACAGGCAGAAACGATGGGTCTGCCAGGACAGTCAGGTTTGTGGATTTTGGGGAGAAGGTAAAATTGGGCCGTGGGCCGGGGAATTATGAGGTTGGAGGCTTTGGAGGGTAGGGAGCCGGAGTTGACGAAGTCATTGATGGTGCTAGAGATAGTGGCCTGGTGCTTGTCTGTGGGGTCATGGTCCAAGGATAAGTAGGAGGTGTCTGAGAGTTGGCGCGTGGCCTCAACCTTGTAGAGATCAGTGCGCCAGGAAGGAAGAGGCTCCATCTCTTCCTTTATTCCTCCCCCCCCCCCCACGCTCACATCAGTCCGAAGAAGGGTTTTGACCCGAAACTTTGCCTATTTCCTTTGCTTCATAGATGCTGCCTCACCCGCTGAGTTTCTCCAGCATTTTGTCTACCCAGCAACTGTCCATGAATCGCATACTTCAAACAGTCATTGCATGCAAAGGATATGGAATAAAATACTAAACATGACTACTTTTATTTGCATTACATTGCTGTGTCCCAAACATTATGGTGCCCTGAAATGGTGAGACTATGTATAAACACAGCTGTAATTTCTGCATGGTGAAACCAAAATGTATAAAAATGGCCTTTATTAAAATCTGACAATGTGCACTTTAACCACATGTGATTTTTTATATTAAAAATCTCAAATTCTGGACTACAGAGGCAAATAAATGAATGATGGGTCTTTGTCCAAAACATTATGGAGGGCACTGTAGGTAGCTGTGATATTCTGGGGGAGAGGGATGGTCTGGAGGAGGAGGCAGGAGTAGCCGAGGTGAGAGAGAGGTGTGGTCTGAGGGAGAGATGGGGAAGGAGGCAGAGGCAGTCTTAGGGGCAGAAAGGTATGTGTCTGAGGGACAAGAGAGGGATAGGTCTGAAGAGGATGAGGGAGGAACTGAGGGGAGAGTTATCTCTTAATGATGGAGTGCACTGAAGACATCGCACTTTAATGTCACTGAAAGTCAAGGGTGGGTAGGTGGAGTCCTCTTGTTGGAGATGAACACACTGTGTTACTTCTCAGCCCATGCCTGAGTGCTGTTAAGTTTTTAGCAGTATGCTGGTAAAGACCGTTTCACTTCTAGAGAGGCTGCAAACGGAAATTAACATTACGCAATCATCACTGAACCTCTCCACTGCTGATCAGATGAAACTAGTTGATTATGGCATCTGAATACCTGCAATTTTACCTGGATTACTCATAGAAACATAGAAATTAGGTGCAGGAGTAGGCCATTCAGCCCTTCGAGCCTGCACCGCCATTCAATATGATCATGGCTGATCATCCAACTCAGTATCCCGTACCTGCCTTCTCTCCATACCCTCTGATCCCCTTAGCCACAAGGGCCACATATAACTCCCTCTTAAATATAGCCGATGAACTGGCCTCAACTACCCTCTGTGGCAGAGAGTTCCAGAGACCCACCACTCTCTGTGTGAAAAAAGACCTTCTCATCTCGGTCCTAAAGTATTTCCCCCTTATCCTTAAGCTGTGATGCCTTGTCCTGGACCTCCCCAACATCGGGAACAATCTTCCTGCATCTAGCCTGTCCAACCCCTTAAGAATTTTGTAAGTTTCTATAAGATCCCCCCTCAATCCCCTAAATTCTAGAGAGTATAAACCTAGTCTATCCAGTCTTTCTTCATAAGACAGTCCTGACATCCCAGGAATCAGTCTGGTGAACCCTATCTGCACTCCCTCTATGGCAATAATGTCCTTCCTCAGATTTGGAGACCAGAACTGTACGCAATACTCCAGGTGTGGTCTCACCAAGACCCTATACAACTGAAGTAGAATCTCCCTGCTCCTATACTCAAATCCTTTCGCTATGAAAGCTAACATACCATTTGCTTTCTTCACTGCCTGCTGCACCTGCATGCCTACTTTCAATGACTGGTGTACCGTGACACGCATTACTCCTGCAACAATGTCCTGGAGCTGAACCAGCATCTGCTGTTTCTTCCTGCACATGTCCTGGGGCTGGGCGGATTGATCTTCGACACCCACCAACATTGTCCTTCATGAGAGGTTTGGAGTGTTTTCCTCTTGCTGTCCACTGACACATGTTGTTCGGGCTCCTTGGTGCCATCGTCAATTATTTCTGCAATGATATCAAGAGAGTCATTCTCACCTCAATTGAGGACCAAAGAGGTCTGCAGCTGAGCGTTCTTGGAGACACGGGAAACTGCAGGTGCTGGAATCCTGAGCAAAACATGAAGTACTGGAGGAACTCGGTGGATCAGGCAGCATTTGTGGATGAAATGGACAGACAATGTTTCAGCTTGGGACCCAAAGTAATCCAGGAGTTCTGACAAAGGATTGGCCCCATAGCAGACGTGTCCACGTCGCGGGGCTGGAAACTGGAAGTATCCTGAGCTAATTCTGCTACCGCCATCATCCATTGCGACAAGTGATAACTCCCACTGATTGTCGGCGGAAGCTTGCGTTCTTTTCAGGACAGACGATGACAGCGAGGTCAACATTTGTAACAAGATGGACTCGAAAGAAGAAGAAGATAAAGGATTTAAAAACTTGATTGAGATGTTGCCTGACCTGCTAAGTTTTTCCCAAATGTTCTGTCTTTGTTTCAAAACACAAACTGGACATCAGACTTCAGCACCATTGGTGACACCTTCCATCATTTTGTAAACGTTTGAGATTAATCATCTGTATTTGAATTGTCCTGCTTCTTTTGTACAGGACCTACCTGGCAAGCTTCCACATCGTTGGACAGTATCGTCATTTTACTATTGGCTAAAGGTGCAGCTAGTTCTGAGTGCAACTCCTCAGTACCATCGCTGGGATGTTGCCTGGTCCTGAGCTATTTGCTGTATCCAGAGTTCTTGCCTGGTAACGATTCCACCCACATTCATTTCACTGCCTTCACAATTTGCTACTCTTCAACCCTGTCTCTGACCTTCTGCTTTAACCTCTGGCCTTTGATTTAAACATAGACATAGAAAATAAGTGCAGGAGGAGGCCATTCGGCCCTTCGAGCCAGCACCGCAATTCATTGTGATCATGGCTGACGTCCCCAATCAATACCCAATCTTTGGTCCTATCATCTGCCTATTGTCTGTGTTCGCCTATTACCTTCCATGCTTTGTCCTGCCTCTAATCTCATCCAGCTTTCACCCACCCCCTCTCCCCAAATGAGTCTGAAGAAGGGTCCCGGCCCGAAACGTCGCCCATCTTTTTCCTCCAGAGACGCTGCCTGACCCGCTGAGTTACTCCAACACGTCGTGTTTATCTGTGGTATAAACCAGCACCTGCAGTTCTTTGTTTGTCCGTCACCTTCCATGTTCTCTAGGGACGCTGCCTGACCTGCTGAGTTACTCCAGCATCTGTAGTTCTTCAAGATGTGGGGTTCTACCTCTTGCGTTTGGCTCACCAGCTTTCAATGTGATTGTCTTCAGGGTCATTTGTATTGTCATTGTTTTAATGTTCGCCTTTCATGAAACGCTGATCAGCTCTCTCCTGTCCCCTGGGTTCCCGCTTCTGCAGAATGTAAAGGGTCTGCAGAGATACTCAGGATTATGGCGAGGGTGGCGTTATTCATGAGTTAATATAAAGAGGTCGAGAGAGGGGTGGCACAGGACATGAACACGAGTCTGCAGCAGATGGTCCGTTTCTCTGCTGCAAAATTCTCCAGTGTCACAGGACGAACAGGTCTCAAGCTGTTGTAGAATTATTTAAAAGGGAGGAGGCAGGTAGAGGAGAGGTGTGCGAAAGGCGAGAGTGCAGGAACGATTAAATGACAAATAACACCGGCGGTGCAAGGATGTGTGGTTTTTTTTTAAAGCCTCGGGGCTGATTTCTCATGAAAACTCGCGTTCTGTAAAGCGCGGAGATTCACACGGGGAAAAAAAGCATCCCAACAAAATCAACCTGAATTTGGTGTACATTTGCCGCACCCTGCCTTGCTCCTGTTACATGATCGTGGCGCGGCCAGTGAATGGTGCAGCTGCTCTCGCTGTGTGTGTGTGTGTGAGCGCACAGACTCCGCCTTGCTGCAAGTAGGTTGGCTCCTTCCCAACTGACTTGAATCTCGCACAAAGGAGATCTGCTGCCATCTCGCCCTGTCCGCAGTTTCGCCTCGGCGTGTGAGTGTCTTTCCCCTTGTCTGTCTCCTTCCTCTCCCCTCTAAACCCTCCCCCCTGTTGAGCATCTCCCCCCGTCCTTCTCTCCTCACCTCTCTCTCCACCCTGAAAGATGTCGGCATGTTTTATGAATGAACGCCGGGCTCGATGTTACTGCCTTTAAAGTCACCGCAGGAAGATCGAAGAAAGCGGGACAATATCGTTTAAGAAAGGAGAGCGAGGGGAGAATGCGAGGGAGCCAGAGCTGGTGATTACCTGTCTGCACCTAACCAGAGAAGCCACCTGCAAGGTAAGCAAGCGAGTGGGGAACCCGGCCTTGGGATGGAACTGTTCACCTGTTCTCTGCACCTTGCGCGTTAGGTGTTTACATACAAACATAAAACAAATCGCTGGTTGTTAAATAAAAGTTACCCGATGTAGATGCATTTAACGTTTCTTCCGAACACTTTGCAAACAGTAGTCTAAAATGGTTATTGTAAAAAAAACACTCAATTCAGCCCTCTATGAATAAGGGAGTGTGTCTAAAAACATGCTGGACTCAAAAGCTGAGTTGGAGAACCGCTCTGTTCAAAACAACAACTGGCCCTGTCATAAAATGGACAATTCCTTTCCATTTGGTGATGTGTGTGTCCAGGAAGATTTGGTTGGGGAGGGGGATTTTTGCGTCCTGTGAAATTCTGCATCTGATTGTGAAGTGATTTTTGTTCATTTTTTGTTAAAATTATAAAATGGAAAACAAACTGCTGGAGGGATTCGGCCGGTCGAGCAGCATCCGTATGTGTGTGTTTGTTGAGGTTGAGAAATTGTCAACGTTTTGAGTCGAGATTCGGCAACAGGATTTTTGAAAAAAGTATTTGTCTTTTGGAAAGGCCGGAATCTAAATATTGAGGGTCGTCCCCTAACCTCGGCGTCCCCACTTTCTCCACCATCTGTGTGCTTGTTTGGCGTAATGATTCAACAAGTAACAGTGGATGAGAGCCCTGGTTCGCGTCAATATCTCCTGCGAGCTAATACTCTCTCCCCATAACCTCGCCCCTCCCTATTTCATGTGCGAGGTGGTTGGATTGTGGTTACACTGGCAGCTTAACAAGTGCAGACTGATGATGGAGCCGAGAGTTCAAATCCCACCTTGGCCGCTGGCGAATTTAAATTCAGTCAACTAAATGTGTAAAATATTCACATTCAACTAAATGTGTAAAAAAACTTGAAAATATAGAGGTGGCACCTTGTGACCTTAGTGGTGAGGCATGTCCCCTACTCTCTGAGCTTTAAGTTAAGGTTTAATATTGTCACCTGTACTAAGGTACAGTGAAAATATTTGTTTTGCATGCTATCCAATCAGGTCGGAAAAAATTATATATGTAAATAGAATGGTCTGATAGTAAATCCTTCTCTGGGAAGGGCACATAAAGAGTTGCTGTGCCCAGGAACGAGCAGTTAGAGATGGATCGACTGCTTATTCATGCTAGAGCTGGATGTAACCCCAGAGCTTCAGCAGTGAGGTTGATTCTAAAAAGACCTCTGAAACGGCCTTGAGAAATCCATTTGGGTCAAGAGCATTTGTGGCTGGATGGCAATCACTTCATGTGAATAACACAACTGTGTTACTGTGCACACACTGGAGCATATCAAAAGGATTTGTGCAAAAGGGAGGCACAGTGGCTCAACAGTGCAGTTGCTGCCATACAGTGCCAGAGACCCAGGTTCGATCCTGACTGTGGGTACTGTCCGTATGGAGTTTCTACGTTCTCCCTGTGACCATGTGGATTTTCTTCAGGTGCGCTGGTTTCCTCCCACATTACAAAGACGTACAGGTCTTCTTAAGGGGTTGGACAGGCTAGATGCAGGAAGATTGTTCCCGATGTTGGGGAGGTCCAGGATAAGGGGGAAATCCTTTAGGACCGAGGTGAGAAGGACTTTTTTCACACAGAGTGGTGGGTCTCTGGGACTCTCTGCCACAGAGGGTAGTTGAGGCCAGTTCATTGGCTATATTTAAGAGGGAGTTAGATGTGGCCCTTGTGGCTAAGGGGATCAGAGGGTATGGAGAGAAGGCAGGTACGGGATACTGAGTTGGATGATCAGCCATGATCATATTGAATGCCGGTGCAGGCTCGAAGGGCCGAATGGCCTACTCCTGCACCTAATTTCTATGTTTCTATGTCTGTAGGTTAACTGCCTTTAGTAAAATTGTAAATTGTCCCTAGTGTGTAGGATAATGCTAGTATACGGGTTGATCACTGGTTGGTGCAGACATAATGGACTGAAGGGCCTGTTTCTGTACTGCAATTCTAAAGTAAAAAAATCTAAAGTCATTTGCCCATTTTAATAACAGAGTGAACTATAATTTCAGGGGTAACTATCTTGCACAAGTACAAAATTATCTCAGCCCTTAAATCACTGGGCCTCTCCCAGTTTTGAACTGTATGCACCCCACTTCCTTTGACCTGGTTTTGGTCACTGTGCTTTCAGTGGCTGGACTTTATCCTCGGAAATCTTCCACCTTAAACCTCTCTGTCTCCCTCCCCTTCTGACAATGCTCCTTAAAACTTCACTTTTTGACCAATTGTTTGTCATTGTTCCTAGTTTCTCCTTGTATGCGTTGGTGTCAAATACTGAGCAAAAAGCAGAGTGTGGGAGGAACTAAGCAGGTCAGGCAGCATCTGTGGAGGGGAATGGATAGAGGATGTGTTGGGTTGAGATCCTTCTTCAGACTCTTATGCTCTCTGTTTATATGTTCCTGAGAGGTCCTCTGGGCACATTACAATGTTAGAAGGTGATATATATAAATGGTAGTTTTGTTGCGCAGGTCAGTGTTATGATAATAACACCAATATCTCAACACTGTCATAATCCTGGGGTTAAACATCATATTGGTGCTGATCCCCTGTGCCATGGGTCTCTGTATGGGGTGTGCTTTAGATATATTTAATATGGAGGTGGCTGGATAAATATTTTAAAGATCGAGGATTTGAGGGACATGGGGGAGGGGAAGGCCAGCATAGATCTGCTATGATGTATTGAATGGTGAGGCTGCATTGAAGGCTGAATGGCCTACTCCTGCTCCTATTTTCCTTGTGTACTTGCATTTGGTCATTTTGCCGGGACGGTGTTTGAGGCTGCTGCATTTGCATAGCTGACAGACAAGCACTGGTCAGACTTAATTATTGAATATGGGAGATGCCAGCAAAGCAATAATTTCTGACCATCCCCAGTTTCCCTTGAAGTGGATGGTTTTCAGGACTCTTGCTTAATCACAGAGATTAGTCTGAATGTCTGGCAGACTGGATAAGGATGGCAAATGGCTCTCCTTGAAGGATCTTGTAGAACTAAGTATTTAATGACGATGCAATAACTTCATAATCACCATAGCTAATTATATGACTTTAGTTGTCCTTTACATGTAGACTGCATTTAAATTACCGGCTACCATGGTGACTTGAACAAGACAGTCTGATCTCTGTGAAGCTGAAGTCTGGTGAGGAATTGAAGAGCAGGGAGCAATGCAAAAAATATACATTAAATGCTGGATTAAATCAGTAGGCCTGGCAGCATCTCTGGAGGACATGGATAGGTGATGTTCTGGGTTGTGACTCTTCCTCAGACGGATTGAGGAAGATTTTCCAGGAAAGATTGGTAGAAGTGTGTGGGTGGGTACAACTTGACTGCAAGTTTAATTACCTCTGTAAAAGAAAGTACAAGTGCTGGAAGAATAGGTAGTTCTGCTGTAATACATTTTCAATAGACAATAGGTGCAGGAGTAGGCCATTCGGCCCTTTGAGCCAGCAGCGCCATTCAATGTGATTATGGCTGATCATCCCCAATCAGTACCCCGTTCCTGCCTTTTCCCCATATCCCCTGACTCCGCTATCTATAAGAGCCCTATCTAGCTCTCTCTTGAAAGTATCCAGAGAACCGGCCTCTGCAGCACTCTAAGGCAGAGAATTCCACAGACTCACAACTCTGAGAAAAAGTGTTTCCTCATCTCCGTTCTAAATGCCTTACCCCTTATTCTTAAACTGTGGCCCCTGGTTCTTGACTCCCCCAACATTGGGAACATGTTTCCTGCCTCTAGCATGTCCAAACACTTAATAATCTTATATGTTTCAATAAGGTCCCCTCTCATCCTTCTAAATTCCAGACTATACAAGCCCAGCCGCTCCATTCTCTCAGCATATGACAGTCCCGCCATCCCGGGAATTAACTTTGTGAACCTACGCTGCACTTCCTCAATAGCAAGAATGTCCTTCTTCAAATTAGGAGACCAAAACTGCACACAGTACTCCAGGAGTTGTCTCATTAGGGCCCTACCCAACTGCAGAAGTGCCTCTTTGTTCCTATACTTGACTCCTCTTGTTATAAAAGCCAACATGCCATTCGCTTTCTTCACTGCCTGCTGTACCTGCATGGTTACTTTCATTGACTGATGAACAAGGACCCCCAGATCCTGTTGTACTTCCCCTTTTCCCAACTTGACACCATTTAGATAATAATCTGCCTTCCTGTTTTTGCTACCAAAGTGGATAACCTCACATTTATCCACATTAAACTGCATCTGCCCACTCACCCAACCTGTCCAAGTCTCCCTGTATTCTCATAGCATCCTCCTCACAGTTCACACTGCCACCCAGTTTTGTGTCATCTGCAAATTTGCTAATGTTACTTTGAATCCCTTCATCTAAATTAGGGGTGGGGAACCTGCAGCCTTCTAGGCCATTAAGTGCGGCCTTTTGAATGAATCAATATTTTGTACAACAAATCCTTTTATTTTTATTGATATATTTTTGTTCATCTTTTATTATTTTTATTTTAATCTTAAAATTAACCTGTTTAAAATACTAAAGAGTAAAAGAAGATTCAACAAAATCCTTCCCGACTGACGGCCACAATTAAAAGATCAGTAAGACGTGAGGGCTATATTAACAAAATAATGTACATTTTGAAGTAAACCTAATTGAAGTTTCTTGGATGTGGCCTTATTAGATTACATCTAACTTAATGTGGCATTCCGACTTGAAAAGGTTCCCCACCCCTGATCTAAATCATAGATGTATATTGTAAATAGCTGCGGCCTCAGAACCAAGCCTCGCGGTACCCCACTAGTCCACTAGATATAATGCAGGTGATGAATTAGGGATAATGTTTGCAGTGTGTGGGCCAAATTAGTTATAACACGATATTGATCAGAAACAATAGAGGGTACACAAAATGCTGGAGAAACTCAGCGGGTGCTGCAGCATCTATGGAGCAAAGGAGATGGGCAACGTTTCGGACAGAAACCCTTCTACAGACTGATGGGGGGTGGGCGGAGGCGGGGGGGAAGAAAGGAGGAGGAGCCTGAGGGCTGAGGGAGAGGTAGGAAGGGAGGAGACAACAAGGGTTAACAGAATTGAGAGAATTCGATGTTCATGCCAAGAGGATGCAGACTCCCCAAGCGGAATATGAGGTGCTGTTCCTCCAATGTGCAGGTGTTGCTCACTCTGGCCATGGAGGAGGCCCAGGACAGAGAGGTCGGATACGGAATGGGAGGGGGAGTTGAAGTGCTGAGCCACCGGGAGGTCGGGTTGGTTATTGCGGACCGAGCGGAGGTGTTCGGCGAAAAGATCGTCAAGCCTAAGCTTGGTCTCACTGATATAGATCAGCTGACATCTAGAGCAGCAGATGCAGTAGATGAGGTTGGAGGAGGTGCAGGTGAAACTCTGTCGGACCTGGAACGACTGCTTGGGTCCTTGAATGGACTGGAGGGGGGAGGTGAAGGGACAAGTGTAGCATCTCTTGAGGTTGCAAGGGCAGTGGCCGGGGAAGGGGTGGAGCGGGAGGGAAGGGAAGAATTGACAAGGGAGATGTGGAGGGAGCGGTCTTTGCGGAAGGCAGACAGGGGGGGAGATGGGAAGATGTGGAAGGATTGTTCGACATACCCGACAAAGAGGCAGGCGTAGCTGGGTCTCATGCATGGGAGGAGTCAAATGAGAAGTTATTGAGGGTAAGGACCAACTCCGCTAGGTGGAGGAGAGTGTTAGTGGACGGGTATAGGTTGCTCCTCTGGTCGAGGAAGAACCGGAGGGATTTGAGACCATCCTGGTGGGGGATGGAGGTGTAGAGTGACTGAACGTCCATGGCGAAGATGAGGGGATGGGGTCCTGGAGAATGGAATGCCCGGAGACGATGGAGAGTGTCTTGAACATAGGTGGGGAGGTACGTCGAGGCGTACCAGGGCCCCATCTCCGGCCTCTACCTCCACCACATCAACAACAGCTTTGGTGTCACCTCCTGCACCCACACACAACTGACTGACTTCATCCGTTTCACCACCAACTTCCATCCGGCACTCAAATACACCTGGACCATTTCCAACACTTCCCTTCCATTCCTTGACCTCACCATCTCTATTGCAGGTGATACACTTCTGACCGACATCCACTACAAACCCACTGACTCCCACGGCTATCTGGACTACTCTTCCTCCCACCCTGCTTCCTGTAAGGACTCCATCCCCTATTCCCAATTCCTCCGTCTACGCCGCATCTGCTCTCAGGATGAGGTGTTCCACACCAGGGCATCACAAATGTCATCATTCTTCAGGGAACGGGGATTCCCCTCCCCCACCATAGATAATGGTCACATCAGGGTCTCCTCTATACCCCGCAACACTGCTCTCTCTCCCCATTCCCCCACTCACAACAAGGGCAGAGTCCCCCTGGTCCTCACCTTTCACCCCACCAGCCGGTACATACAACAGATAGTCCTCTGCCAGTTTCGCCACCTCCAACGTGACCTCCACTCGCCACATCTTCCCATATCCCCCCCATCTGCCTTCCACAAATCCCGCTCCCTCCGCAACTTCCTTGTCAATTCTTCCCTTCCTTCCCGCTCCACCCCATCCCTGGGCACTTTCCCTTGCAACCGCAAGAGATGCTACACTTGTCGCTTTACCTCCCCCCTCCACTCCATTCATGGACCCAAGCAGTCATTCCAGGTCCGACAGAGGTTTACCTGCACCTCCTCCAACTTCATCTATTGCACCCGCTGCTCCAGATGCCAGCTGATCCATATCAGTGAGACCAAGCTGAGGCTTGGTGATCGTTTCGCCGAACACCTCCGCTCGGTCCGCAATAACCAACCCGACCTCCCGGTGGCTCGGCACTTCAACTCCCCCTCCCATGCCGTTTCCGACCTCTCTGTCCTGGGCCTCCTCCACGGCCAGAGTGAGCAGCATCGCAAATTGGAGGAACAGCACCTCATATTCCGCTTGGGGAGTCTGCATCCTCTTGGCATGAACATCAAATTATCTAAATTCTGTTAACCCTTGTTGTCTCCTCCCCTTCCTACCTCTCCCTCAGCCCTTGGGCTCCTCCTCCTCCTCTTTCCTTTCTTCCCCCCCCGCCTCAGCCCACCCCCCATTAGTCTGAAGAAGGGTTTTGGCCCGAAACATTGCCTATCTCCTTAGATGCTGCTGCACCCACTGAGTTTCTCCAGCATTTTGTGTACCTTCGATTTTCCAGCATCTGCAGTTCCTTCTTTAACAGTAACAACAGAACCAGTTAAATGTCAATTTAGAAATTGACTAGCAAAAAAAAAGGTGGCTTGGATTTTGGATATTGGAACAGGATAGGTGCGGGGGAAAAAACATTTCCATGTAGCCTCACCACAGTAATCAGACGCCATTGCCTCTCCAGAACACAGCCGTTACTGTAACCACAGGTGGCCATTGAAAATGACCAAATGTGTAAAGGAGGAACTGCAGATGCTGGTTAAACCGAAGACAGATACTAAAAGCTTTTGACGGAATGTCACCTATTAGTTTTCTCCAGGGATGTTGCCAGACCTGCTGAGTTACTCCAGCATTTTGTGTCTGTCTTTGTGTCTGTTGAAACTTGTGCGATCATACAATGTAACACAAAGCCTTTGATATTTTTAGCTTGCAACAAAAAATACACATTGCTACTGAAAAATCCTTTATTTTTGAAAGTCCTGTGGGAAAAGTAACTTTGTTACTGCGAGTCTGTAACTCTAGCCCCTAATCACCTGACGCCCATTGCCACAGTGTTTTGTACATGCTAATTTCTGTAACACAAGGTTTGCTAACAATTATTGTGCTATCACAGAAATATCTGTACTCGGCATACCAGCGCATCATTGACCAGGAAAGAAAAGCTAACTGTTCTGTCTCAGTTCTGGGATTGAGCGCATTTTCCACTCTCTCATCTCCGAGGAGGTTTCTGCACGATATACGCCGCAAGACATCACTTGTAGATTGCTCTGTACATTCAAAATATTGTTCCCATCCAGGCTCATTGCAATGTCGGCCCATGAATATCCACTCCACGTGAGTGGGAAGAGGCCTCCTCCCAGGTCACAAGAATGCGTTCAAATTCCCAGTCCTGAAATTTTGAGGACACCACAAAAGAAATAAAATCTGACCCATCAGAGCTGCTGCCTTGAGGCAAAAGCATTAAAAAGACAAGATGTGGACGATGCCATGGTATTATGGTGCGGAGGAGCTAACCCTGATAACCTTCACCACTGTTTACCCCACAGTCAATGTCATTGATCAATGACAGCTGAACAAATTGCTGCTTGCAGAAGCTTTCTGTGTTCATATTGGCTGCCAGGTTTCCAACATTACTACGATGAACAAACTGAATTGACTGCAAAACCTCTCTGGGACATCCTGAGTCTTGGAATGGTATGGTACTTCATTTGTCACATGTACCGAGGTACAGTGAAATTCATTTTTGTATACAGGTCAGTACAAGTATCATTATACATAAGCACTTAGATATGTATTAGATAAGCATCTCAGATACAGTGCAAGTGTATAGCAGTAGTAGACTGCGACAGTATACAGGATCACCAGTTTGGAAACGTGCTTTCTTGATTTTGCCCTGCTGTTTTCACCTGGTGAAGTGAAGCCGGTCTCTCTGTAGACCTGGATATTATTGGGAACATTGTTTTGTGGATGCACAGAGATTTCAGCCAATGTTTATTGGCTTCAAATGCATGTGACCGGCTGAGCTTTCTGACAGCAAAGATCTCCTGTGAAGTAACGTAAAACTTGGATCACATCTGGGGAAATGCCACTCTGCAGGAGCAATCATGAACTCTAAAATCCAACTCCTCTCAGTGATGCTGTGGCTTAGGCCAATTGAGAATAAGAGCGTTCGAAGACCAAGACTCAAACCCCCGGCCAAACAGGCAGTGATGATCCCTATCGCCCAGTTTGTCCTAGAGATGTGAGCACCTTACAACTGGTCACCTGAAAGCACTGGAGGGTTGGCACCAGTGCTGCTCTGTGTAACATCATCCTCATCCATTGTCAGCCTAAATTAACCAGGCCAATGTCCCCAACAGTGAAGCCCTGAGCATGCACGAGTTGCAGTGCTCGGGCCACATCTCCTGCATGCACATCAAGAGTCCATGAATGAGCAACATGATCTATGCTCTGGCAAGGAGAGAGAGAGAGAGAGAGAGATATCTGGGAAAATGGTCTCTCTCTGTCTCTCTGTCTCTCTGATTCAGAAAACTTTATTGTCTGTCGTAACAGAAAATCTTCTTTGACGTGGCTCAACATACAACAAGACAATATACAACAGTCATCATACAACACAGCCTTCTGCGGGCACACTCAGTGTGTATACGTCTTAGAAACCAGTATAAAGATTAGAAACTGTAAAAATAGACAAGATAAAAGTTGAAAGTTGTGGTTACGTGTAAAGTGACAGTGCGTCAGGGTTAATTTGTCCATTGATCATGTATTATTTAAACTATTTATGGCAATGGGTATGAATGAGTTTTTGTGGATGTTTTTCTTGGATAGGGGGACTTTATATCGGCGGCCTGATGGCAGAAGTTGGAAGGACTTGTGCAGGGGGTGGGTGGGATCCTGTGTAATGAGGTTGGCTTTCCTTTTAACTGCCTGGGTGTGAAGTACTGACAATTAAATTTGAGTTTTGCCAGTTATTTTGCTTGCTTGATTGATGATCCGGGAAAGCTTTGATTTGTCTTTGACAGAGGTAAGGGTGAATCAGGATGTGATGTTAAAGGTGAGTACAGATTCTATAAGTGATTTATATACAGCTGTTAAAATGTCCTGTCTGACATCAAAGCTCCTGAGTTTCCTCATCAGGAACAGGCGTTGCTGTGCCTTCTGTACACAGAGTCTGTGTGCTGGGAGAAGGACAGGCGGGTGTCAATCACTGTGCCCAGGTATCTAAATGCCTCTACCTGCTCGACTGTCTGCCCATTCAGCCTCAGAGGTTCAAAGAGAGGTTGGGGGGAAGATGTTCGCCTTCCCCCACAACACAGCTCCTTGGTCTTGGAGATGTTAAGCTCCAGAGAGCTCTCTTTGATCCACAGCATCAAGATGTTGACCTGCTGATAGTAGGCAGCCAGAGAAGTGTGATCCTTGATGTGGGCCACCAGGGCCATATCGTCTGCATACTTAAAAAGGGGAATGTCACTGTTATTGTTTGTTACATTGTTCGTGTAGATGGAAAATAAAATCGGTGATAAAACACCGATTCACCAATAGAACAGAGTCTCTCTGTCTCTCTGTCTCTCTGTCTCTCTGTCTCTCTGTCTCTCTGTCTCTCTGTCTCTCTGTCTCTCTGTCTCTCTGTCTCTCTGTCTCTCTGTCTCTCTGTCTCTCTGTCTCTCTGTCTCTCTGTCTCTCTGTGTCTCTGTGTCTCTGTGTCTCTGTGTCTCTGTGTCTCTGTGTCTCTGTGTCTCTGTGTCTCTGTCTCTCTCTTCCCCCCCCCCCCCCCCATAGACTGGAGCGACACATACAAACATAAATTGTACAATTCAGTGAAAAATAAAAGACTGTACAAAAGCACAAGTATTAAACAAGTCCATGGTAATGCAAGAGGTGGCCATTGCCACGGTAAGTTTAGTGATGTGCAGGTCAGTTCAATAACCTGATGGTGTAGGAAATTATCTGTTCCTGAACCTGGTCATGAGGGGCTTCAGGCTTTGTCCGTCCCACCCGACAGCAGTGACGAGAAGAGAGCTTGGCCTGAATGATGGGGATCTTTGATGATGGACGATGCCTTCTTGAGGTTGCATCGCATGTTCATGTTTTTGATGGCGGGGAGGCCAGTTCCTATATTGTCCACCACTCTCTGCTGTCTCTTATGCCCCTGTCCCACTTAGGAAACCTGAACGGAAACCTCTGGAGACTTTGCGCCCCACCCAAGGTTTCCGTGTGGTTCCAGGAGGTTTTTGTCAGTCTCAATAATGGTCAAAAGTGGTTTCTGTTTTAAAAATCGGTAATTTTTTAATCGAAGCTGGTTGCGATGCTAGTTGAAGGTGGTTGCCGGAGGACAAAAACCTCCGGGAACCACACGGAAACCTTGAGTGGGGCGCAAAGTCTCCAAAGTTTTCCGTTCAGGTTTCCTAAGTGGGACAGGGGCATAACATTCCTGTGCATTGGTATTGCCCTGCCAAGCCATAATGCAATCAGTCAGGATGCTTACTACAATACAGTAGAAGCTTGTTTGCATATTGAGTGACATGCCGAATCACTTTTAAAAGTTGGTGATTACCTTCATTTTTATGAAAATGTAACCATCGTCTGTGAAACATCATCTGAGATGTTATCACTCGGGAATCTAAAGCTTCTAACTCTCTCCACTACTGACCCA
This sequence comes from Raja brachyura, assembly GCA_963514005.1. The sequence continues at coordinate 100,046,607 of OY740783.1, read as the reverse complement.
TCAATGAAAATGGCAGGCACTCTACCAGTTTCACCTTTCTGAAGTTCTCATTCTTGTATTTCTCAAAGTATTAGTGAGAAAATATTCTTGCCTGCTCTTGGGAATCTTTAACCTGTGAGGTATCAAGAATAATACCAAGAGTCTCATTGGGGCAACAGAAGAAGTATACACCATCCAAATAACCCACCTACCCATTCTGTGAAGCGTCTCTTCCCCAGCTGAAGACAGTGACCGTGGAACTCGTGTAGAGCCGACAGGATAGAGACAGAAGCAAGTCACTTCTAAACCTTGGGGGACCAAAGGGGAAGAAGGTGGTGTAGATACCTAGTAGTGCATAACCTGTGCACTGTAAAATCACACAGAGAACAATGGGGTGGCTGATCAGTGCTTTGGATCATAGATGGATATTGTCCAGAAAGAACTCCCTTTTGCTGTCCTTTGAAATAGTGGTATCCATCAACAAGTGTAGACAAGGCCTTAGTTTAAAGTCTGATCTGAAAGATAGATGCAACCAACCTCCCCCTCACCCAAACCCTGAGCTGGGAGAGAACGGTAGTTCACATTGTCACTTCAGTTTGTTCAGACTCTGCGTCATTCAGCCATTGATTCCCACAACATGAACACGCAGCATCCTGTCCCTTTGCCTCATTTCCACAGTGCAAAAAAAAACCTTTGCTCCACTTTAAGAAGATCCAAAACATCCAAAACAAAGCACTAATTTAAACAATATTCTGTGAACTCTGCCTTTTAAAAATTGTCATATTAGGAGTTGGGTTTACAGAGGGATACATGTTTTTCATTCTCATGGAGTTGTGTACTGCAATGTTACTGTTTTTATTTTGCAGTTCATTGTGCAACTTGTCTTACAAAAATAACTTCCCTAATTTACGTGGCATTTGTTAAAAAAAATGTACAGTGTGCAGATATAACCTTGATTTCTGGCGAGCTTCCCAAAGCTAGATTTGCAAAATAAATTGCTCGTGGATAGTTCAGGAAAAAGGCCCGTTCCAGAAATTGCAGTGACAGCTTCAAATCAGTGTCTGTCCTGTCGGTCTGGGATAATTATTATATATTATTTAAAGCATAGTAATAAAGCTGTTCTGCCAAAGGCCACTTGCATCTTTTTAAACTCTTAATGGATTAACAGACCAGAGAACAAAAAGGTTTAACCTTCTGCCTGGTGTGATTAATCCAAAAGTTCCAACACTGCCCACATACCACAGCTCCTTGTCCCACAGCCCACACTCCACCTGGCTGCCATCCGAGCTCTTGCACTGCTCCATTTGTCTTGATTCAAAGTAGTGTGTGGTGCAAATCCATCCAACCCCTTAAGGTTGATCCTACCTTCAGTTAGCCAGTGTCTTTGATATTCACCTTGTCTCCACTTTCTTCAATATCTTTACATCAGTCCAGTCAGACTGTCATGGGCTTCCAGTGCCCTTTGCTCTGGTGGATGGGTATTGGGCCTGTCGCATTTGGCTTTTAAAAAAAATTGTTTAAAAAAATGTAGACAACTGCCGACGACTGCCATAGTTGGAGCAGGTCGGCGAAAAACCGGCGACAACCTAAGTCATCCTGGCAACTATGCTCATTGGCGTCAAACCCACTTGCTGAAAGATTTTCAACGTTGAAAATTTAGCGGCAACCAGAAAGACACTACGACATTTTGCATGACTGAGGAGACTACTCCCGGCGACCACCGGCGAACATGTGGTGACAAACTAGTCGCCTGTAGTTGCCTAAAAAAAAATCACCTGTGGGACGGGCCCATATTGTTGGTGTGGTGCAAGGATGCTCTGGCTTTCTGCAACCCACTGTGTGCAAACAATATTTCATTTCTAAATAGTTTTGTTGGAGTTTTGTGAAGCACCACATAGTTATAAAACGTATTAATTATACTCAGTGGGCCGAAAGACTTGTTTCCATGTTTTATCTCTAAATGAAACTAAATAGATTGTTCCCAACAGCCATTCAACACTACACAACATTAACCTCAACTGTCAACTTCTATGTCTTTGGTTGCAGTAAAGACAGATTTTTTTTTTTTTTGCACTAGTATTGTGGCTATTAATTTATTGCATTTTTTAGTTTAATACATTATCTGTCTGTATTTCATTTACAGGCCTATTTTGATGCTGCAAACAAATATTTTGTTTTGTTTGCACATATGATAATTAAACACTCTTGACTGTAGGTGCTGTATTGTTCTTAATTGCCCAAACACCGACCATATTACTCTGAGATAATTCCTGGCAATAACATATCAACACTGGCTGCAACATATGGCATTCTCTAGCCTACTGTTTTAATAGACATTAACCTGTTATTTAACTGCGTTAATGCCATACAAATGTGTTAATTGATCATCTATTACCAGCTAAGTTATCAGAAAGGTACAAAAAAAATGGTTGTAAAAGCAAAATGTGGCAGATGCTGAAAGCCTGGAATGAAAATGGAATTGCAGCAGTTGGCCGCTGTGAGGGAGAGAGATGCTGGTTGTTCAGTCTGTCACTGTCATTCTCTACTCCCACTCTCCCCTCACGTACAATAAAACTGAATGGAAGCTGCAGGAAGAGCTTGCAAAAGTGGATGTGACACAGTGGTGCAGCCGTAGTTGCCATCTCACAGCGCCAGAGGCCCCGATTCGATCCTGACTCTGGGTGCTGTCTGTGTGGAGTTTGTACGTTCTCCCTGTGACCATGTGGGCTTTCTCTGGGTGCTTCATTTCTCACCCTCATTCCAAAGACGTACAGGTTTGTAGGTTAATCCGCTTCTGTAAATTGTCCCTCGTGTGTGGACGATAGAACTGGCCGGCATGGACTCTGTGGGCTGAAGATCCTGTTTTCCCCCGGTCCTCTTTTTTAATGTTTAAAAATTACAGACTAGATTAATTTATTGAAAGATAAAGCATGGAAACAGGCTCTTTAGCCCACTTAATCCATGTCGAACATTGACCACCCATTCACACATGCAAACTCCACACAGTCAGTAAAGGGCCTGTCCTACCAGCAGCCGACTCCATGCGATGAGCGCAACCAAACCGGCAGCGAGGGCCGCACGGAGGTCAGGTGAGTGGCGTGAAGTGAGGCGAACGTGGAGCGAAGTCTTAAAGGTAAGTTCGCCAGGACAGAGAGAGGCACACAGAGAGGGGCACAGAGCCACACACACAGAGGGCCATGGAGCCACACACATAGAGGGTCATGGAGGCACCTACAGAGAGGGTCACGGAGGCACCTACAGAGAGGGTCACGGAGGCACAACGTCGAGGCGGTGTGTAATGCTCAAGCGACCACGTTAGGCCACGGGATAGAGTTGCATGCTTGTGGGACATTTCCTTAAGAGTCAACCCTCTCTGGTGCTGTGAGGCAGCAGCTTTACCAGTTGCATCACTGAGACCTGAATTTTTCTAGATTTTTTTTTGTTGGTTTCTTACTTGTCCCGTTACCATCCTCCTTTGTCTTACACTGACATCTCTTTCATCATTTAATCTTTCCTGCTCTTCGGCCCATAACATGCTAATGTCCAAATTAACCCACTCAACCCCTTGCGTTTACTTCACCATTTAGTAAACTATGGCCAATAGAATTGTGACCTCAATTGCATTCCCTTTTACTTGTGGTAACCACAAATATCACTGTACCGATTGGTGCATATGACAATAAATGTCTCTTGTCTTTCACTCACTTCCTTATCAAGAACTATCTTCCTCTGCTTTAAAGTATTGAAATAATCTGCTTCCACTGTTAACTGAGGAAGAGTTCCAAAGACTCGTGACCCTCTGGGAGGAAAAAACATATATTCCTCTCGTTTATTTTTAAACTACATTCTCTCACACAGTGTAACATCCTCTCCACATCCACCCTGGGGATCTTGCAGACATCAGACAGGTCCCGTCTTACTCTTCTAAAAGATAAAAGCCAAGCTTGGGCAATCTTTTCTCGTGGGGCTACCTGACCACATCAGTAACACTACAGTCTAGTAAACCTTCTCAGAACTACTTCCAATGTAATAACATTCCTCATCAAATAAAGAATGAATATTGTAAAACACTTCTTCAAATGTGGTTTTGGCATGTATAACTGAAGCCTAACCTTCCTACTTCTGTATTTAATTTCCCATGGGTGTCTTCCCTTTTGTTCTAACCTTTCCACTTTATCTGCATCTTAAAAGCTGTTGCATCTCCAACTTCTTCCATTTTTGCTGGACTATCATCAACCTAATACATGAATTCAGTTTGTGTATGTGTGTGTGTGTGTGTCTCCACAGACACAACCAGACCTACTGAGTGTTTCCTGCATTTTCCGTTTCTGTTTTAGTCTCGCACTTTTTCTCTGGGTTGCCAGGGCAGTAGGCAGATGGATAAAGTATTTACCAAGGGTATGTGGTGCTATTAGAGTAGCTCTGTACTCAATTATGACAACAGAGATGGAAGCCATTCGCCCATTGAGTTCATTGTTGGTTCCCCACTCCAAAATCCCATCAGTCCCATTCAACCTCCCATTTAAAAATTTTTTTTTTGCAGATGCACAACTTATTCTCTCTCGTGTGCCTCTCGTTTCTCATTTGCTTCTTTTGCCAACTATAAAAATTCTGGGGTAATAGCCAATTAACCTGCTAACCTGTGTTTGTGGGGCGAGGGAAATCCACACGTACACTGAGGGAAGCAAAGTCTGCACAGGGAACACTGGAGATCGGCATTCAGCCTAAATCCCTGGAGCTGTGAGGCAGCAGCTCTACTGGGATCATTAATGTGCCTCACTTTTAAGCTTTTACCTATATGTGTTTATGTATGTATATGTATATATGTATATGTGTGTGTGTATATATATATATATATATATGTGTGTGTGTATATATATGTGTGTGTGTATATATATATATGTGTGTATATACGTGTATATATATATATATGTATGTGTCTGTATATATATATATGTGTGTGTGTATATATATGTATGTGTATATGTACATATGTATATGTACATATGTATATATGTATGTATATGTGTATGTGTATGTGTATTTATATATTTTATATATATATATATATATATATATATATATATATATATATATATATATATATATATATATATATATATATATATATATATATATATATATATATATATATATATATATATATATATATATATATATATATATATATATATATAGCTAGCAGATGATTTGTAACCACTCATTTTGCATCATCAGCTAAAATTACCATTCCCTTGACTGGCTTAATTTGATATATATTGGATGAGACATTTAAATTAAGGGCTGCTCCATCTTTTGAAACACAGTGTTGTTCAAAAAAGAATGGAGGAATTCTCCTTGATGTCCAGATTATTCATCCCTTATTGGGCATCACAGAACACAGTCTATCTTGTCATTGAATCATTCATGTTTTTGGTGCTTGCTGTGCACAAATTGTTGCTTGTGTCCACTGCATTGCCATGGTAATTGCAGTGTAAAAGCACTGAAGTGTGATGCCCCCAGGTTGTGAAGCACAGATCCTTTGTGAATGCAGTGCGGCATTTGTTTGTGATAGTTTCAGGTGTGAGTTATACTAGGTGTCCGTTTAGATTTGAAGATAGTGTTTGAGTTCCTAATGAAAGTGGCCTGGTCTTGAAAAATCAGAAACTCAAGGGCGGCAGCCAAATAGGTGGAGAACGTGATAATTCCAATTCAGCTTCCAGCCGGGTTTAAGTTACATGGATGAAAGTAAACTGAAATACTTCTCGGCTAAACCGCTGCTTTGACATTGAGTCCCTTTTCAGAAAGAAGCTTTTGGCGCCGTTGTTCCTCTAAAAATGCATTCACAAATGCTCATTGACGAAGTGTGACGGGCCGAGATTGGTCATCTCTTTTAAGAGAGAGGACTTAGTTTCTTAATCATTTTGGGTGTTCCCGACGAGCAGCAAGGCCAAGCCCTCCAGTAGGCCCGGCTCGCCCTCTGCAGACGTCGTTGGGACCCGTCTTGTGGGCCGCCGCAGACGTCGCCGGGACCCGCTCTGTGAGAGCAAGGTGGGGAACCGTGAGCAGCCGCTGTGAGCGAGGAGGGCCGTCAGAAACTACCGGTGAGTGCCGTGGAGACGTCGAAGAGCGGATCCGGCGGCCGAGGGCTGGCCCGCGGTGAGTGCGGAGGTTGGATGGGCCCGCAGTGGACGCCTGAGGTCGGTTGAGGCTGTGCCACTGAGAACAGAGGGGGACCTGGCGTGAGGAGCCATCGAGAACAAAGAGGCACCATTTGGGGCTATAATTAATACTTTGTAACTTTGTTGACGCCCATATGTAGCAACGCTTTGCATACCCTGTGTATGGTCTGCAAAACAAAGAGTTTCACTGTGACTTGTCACCTGGTCATAAAGTGCCTATCAAACAATCATTTCAGATGATGGTTAGTTGAAGTCACTTTGCTGTGGGTACAGACACATAAACGTTTGGTCCAATGGGGTTGGAAGGTTTCCTTTCCTAAAAGGCATGGGGCAGGCGTGGGCATGATGGGGTAATGATGATTGGGTTCTTTATTTCTCTGGTGGAATTTCACTTTGTAACCCTAGAGGAGGAGTTCAGTCCTCTGAATTGCTGGTCTGGTGAAGATCTGCTCTGCCACAATATCCATAGATGGGTCTGTAATGAGGAAAATATCATGTACCATTTGTTGTCTCCATTGGGGCCAGTGACCAAGGCATTGCTTGAACTTTGTTGAGTGGATCAACTGTTCTGGGCATTGAGCTCATGCAGCTTGATCACCAACCAGCTTTTACATGCGTATTGAGTTTTTCCTCGTTCAGTGAACTTGTGACAATCAATGAGGAAGCGTTCTTGAAAGCCCAGTCAATTGAACTAAGAAGTGACTGGGAATAGGGCCATTTGAGTTGCCACTTCCTCCAGAGCCCAGTTCATTGGTAATCTGCCTAATTGATGGTTCGAAGGCTTTAATTTCAGTCCTCCATTCATTTCATTGCTGTGATTAAAATCCCGAAGGGAACTTCTCAGATGAGTAAATATTTTATTGTTATTATTATTTTTATGCAGGGTCTCTGCTGAGTCCTGTGGATTTGTTGATCTGGTATTTCTATTTCATCTATTGCTGGGATATGAACGTTACTGTGAAGGGCAATGTTTTAGCTACCTTTGGGCAGACAGTGGTGAGCCATCATCTTAAACATCTACATGGTGTGCTAGGCAGAGGGCCAGCCATGGAACCTTCACATTTAGACTTTAGAGATGCAGGAAGCAGGCCTTGCGGCCCACTGAGTCCGCGCCGACAAGCGATCAATCTGTACACTAGCACTATCCTACACTCAAGGGACAATTTTCAGAAGCCTGTAAGTCTTTGGAGTGTGGGAGGAAGCCAGAGCCCCTGGAGAAAACCCACAGGGTCACAAGGAAAATGTTTAAACTAAGTACAGACAGGATTCATAGTCGGGATTGAACCTGTATGTCTGGCACTGTAAGGCACCCATGCAGTGCCAGACATCCAGGCAACACTGCTGCTGTGCCCCAGTTCTGCCCCTCGAGTCTAAAGTCACAGGCCAGAGCTAATCAATAAGGATGGGAACTTTCCTTCCCAGAGTAAACCAGATGCTCTTGATGCCAGGTTCCTGGTCACCCTCAACATACTAGAAATTTTAGGTCCAGATTATTTAATGAACTGGACACCCTCTGTACGTATATGGAACAAGCTGCCAGAAGAAGTGGTTGAGGCAGATGCAATGACATTTAGAACACGGGTATGGGTCGCACTCGGGTGAATGAGATTAACTTAGATGGGTACTTGGTCGGTATGAATGAGGTGGGCCAAAGGCCCTGTATCCATGCTGTGTAATCTACGATCTCTGCATAGTGGAGGTCATCCAAAACTCTGCCGCCCATTCTCTGCCCACTGTGTGATTTTCACTCATCACACCTGCTTACAGAGGGATACAGCAGAGAAACAGGACCCAAGCCCACCATACCGTCACTGATCATCAAGCACCCATTTCTCCACTAATCCTATCCTACCAAACCCTGTTGTATTCTCCCCACGTCCCCATCGGCTGATCCTCAGATTCTACCACTCACCTACATAGGGCAATTTAGTGGTCAACTAGCTTATCAACATGCACACTATTGGGATGTGAGAGGAAACTGGAGTACCTGAAGATCCATGCTGTTACAGGGAAAGGCACATTAGGCAGGAAATGGTGTTGGATAGACTGATGGGACTGAAGGCTGATAAATCCCCAGGGCCTGATGGTCTGCATCCCAGGGTACTTAAGGAAGTGGCTCTAGAAATTGTGGATGCATTGGTGAAAGTTTTCCAATGTTCTATAAACTCAGGATCAGTTCCTGTGGATTGGAGGGTAGCTAATGTTATCCCACATTTTAAGAAAAGCGGGAGAGAGAAAACAGGGAATTATAGACCAGTTAGCCTGACATCGGTGGTGGGGAAGATGCTGGAGTCAATTATAAAAGATGAGATAGCCAAACATTTGGATAGCAGTAACAGGATCGGTCTGAGTCAGCATGGATTTACAAAGGGGGAATCATGCTTCACTAATCTTCTGGAATTTTTTGAAGATGTAACTAGGAAAATGGATCAGGGAGAACCAGTGGATGTAGTGTACCTGGACTTTCAGAAAGCACATAGGAGATTAGTGGGCAAAATTAGGGCACATGGTATTGGGGGTAGAGTGCTGTCATGGATAGAGAAGTGGTTGGCAGACGGGAAATAAAGAGTGGGGATTAACGGGTCCCTTTCAGAATGGCAGGCAGTGACTAGTGGGGTACCACAAGGCTCGGTGCTGGGACCGCAGCTATTTACAATATACATCAATGATTTGGATGAAGGAATTCAAAGTAACATTAGCAAATTTGCAGATGACACAAAGCTCGGTGGCAGTGTGAACTGTGAGGAGGATGCTATGAGAATGCAGGGTGACTTGGACATGTTGGGGCAGATGCATGGGAGATGAAGTTTAATGCGGATAAATGTGAGGTTATCCACTTTGGTAGCAAAAACAGGAAGGCAGATTACTATCTAAATGGCGTCAAGTTGAGAAAAGGGGAAGTACAACGGGATCTGGGGGTCCTTGTACATCAGTCTATGAAAGTAAGCATGCAGGTACAGCAGGCAGTGAAGAAAGTGAATGGCATGTTGGCCTTTATAACAAGAGGAATCTAAAATAGGAGCAAAGAGATTCTTGCAGTTGTACAGGGTCCCAGTGAGACCACACCTGGAGTATTGTGTGCAGTTTTGGTCCCCTAATTTGAGGAAGGACATTCTTGCTATTGAGGGAGTGCAGCGTAGGTTTACAAAGTTAATTCCCGGGATGGCAGGACTGTCATATGCTGAGAGAATGGAGCAGCTGGACTTGTACACTCTGGAGTTTAGAAGGATGAGAGGGAATCTCATTGAAACATATAAGATTGTTAAGGGCTTGGACACACTAGAGGGAGGAAACATGTTCCCGATGTTGGGGGAGTCCAGAACCAGGGGCCACAGTTTAAGAATAAGGAGTAAGCCATTTAGAACGGAGATGAAGAAACACTTTTTTCTCACAGAAAGTGGTGAGTCTGTGGAATTCTCTGCCTCAGAAGGCGGTGGAGGCAGGTTCTCTGGATGCTTTAAAGAGAGAGCTAGATAGGGCCTCTTAAAAATAGCGGAGTCGGGGGATATGGGGAGAAGGCACGAACGGGGTACTGATTTGGGATGATCAGCCATGATCACATTGAATGGCGCTGCTGGCTCGAAGGACCGAATGGCCTACTCCTGCACCTATTGTCTATTGAAAATGTGCAAATTCCATGCCATCGGCCCCAGAGGTCAGGATTAAACTTGGGTTGCTGAAGCTGAGACTTACTTACATAGACTTAGTTCCTCCCACACTGTTGAGTGCATTGGGCAGCAAGCTTTCGCCATTCTGTTCGGTTATGTGCAACGTCTTCCACCCTCGATGGGCTTGCATCCCGGGCTTCAAAATCCTTCTGGAATGTTCGCCTCCATGTGAGTTTTGGTCGGCCTCTTTTCCTTCTTCCGTCAGGTTGCCATGTCATTGCTATCTTAGGTGCACGTTCTGGTGACATTCTGAGTACATGTTCTGCAAATTTCATCCAGCGTACCTCTATGTCCTAGCTGAGAGGCTTTGTTGCAGTTTCACGGTAGATCTCCTTGTTAGTGATGTGGTCTCTGTAGTTAATCTTCAGGATCTTCCTCAAGCGGCGTTGTTGGAATGCATCCAATTTATTTTTAATCACATCGATTTTCCATGTTTCACTGGCATAGAGGGCTGTAGGATAGACTACGGACTGGAAGAGCTTGACGTTTAGCATCTTGGATATCCCGCCACTAGACCATATTGCTGCATTTGTCTGAAGACAATAGACAATTGGTGCGGGAGTAGGCCATTTGGCCTTAAAGACTGATGCAGCTTCACCAATTTGGGAGTTAATGTCGACCTGTACATCTCCATCTACTGTGAACATGCTGCCAAGATGGGTAAATCTTGTTGCGTTTTCCACAGGTTCCCCATTGATTATCAGTTGGTCTATTGGCTGCTGGCCTCCAGTCTGCATGGTCTTAGTCTTCTGGCAGCTAATCTTTAATCCAACCTTTGATGCATTCTCCTCCAGAGCAGTTGTCGTCTCTTGAAGGGTGTGTCTCGATTCTGCTAGTAGTGCAATGTCATCGGGAAAATGACATCAGCTGTGCTTTGTTCTGTGCTGCTACATCGTCTGAGAGCAGCTCTGGATATGAAACTCCGTGATGAACATGGGAAGATCCTGCAGCAAACCGATCTTTGTGTTACGAAATGTGGTAGAACAATGTCTGGAATTTCAGAAGCCAATACTAATAAACTTTGTTGATTTCAAAAAGGCATTCAATAGTGTACATAGAGACACTGTGGCAAATTCTTATAGTGTATGGCACCCCAGAGACTTTCATAAATATCTTCAAGAACCTTTACGAGGGATCCAGTTGCTGCGCCAAGGTTGATTCAGGAAACACAGAATTGTTTGACCTTGTCACAGGGGTACGTCAAGGATGCCTTCTATCCCCCCCTTACTGTTTATTGTCACGGTCGACTATGTCATGTGGAAGACAATGAACAAACCTGACTTTGGAATACCGTGGAGAACAGGACGATGCATCACAGACCTAGAAGCTGAGAGAGGAATAGTATTTAAAAATATGAAGAACATAAACAGAGTAATTAGTGCAAAACTGTTCCCATTAACAGAAGAGCACAGGTTTGTGAGATGGAATGAAGGTCATTGAACCAAAGAAACATGTCACAAAGAAACAGGCCTCCAAGCCGTATTCTATAGCTTGACCTATTTGCTTGTGTTTGACCAAATCCCTCTTAAACCTTTCCCATCCATTAACCTAACCCGATATCTCCCCCACCTCGTCTGATAGCTTGTTCCCACAGCCCTCTGGGGAAAAATTGGTCTCTCCGATCCCCTTTCAATTTTTACCTTCTCACCCTAAACCTATGCCATCTAGATTTATTCACCCTACCTTGGCTATGGCAATCTATCTTATCTATGCTCCTTGTAATTTTGTATAACTTCCATAATATCACCTATAAATTTACAACTATTAAAAGACATTTGGACAAATATATGCACACAAAGACTTTAGAGGGCTATGGGCCAGATGGAATTAGCCCAGTATGCCAACTTGGCTGGCATGGACAAGGTGGAGCGAAGGGCCCTTTTCCATGCTGTATGACTCTGCCCTCCGCCTTCTTTGCTCCAGGGAAAATGTCCCTAGTCTACACAATCTTTCCTTATAACTCAAGTCGTCCATTTGTGGCAACATCATTTGGGAATTTATTTTTGTAATCTAGTTTTGCCAAGATGCTAAATAGTACAAGATAGTTTTGCACAGCGAATGGTTTAGAGTGTGGAATGCAGTGCCATACGGAGGAGACAAGTGGCAGACATCAGCAGGTAACGGTTAGAAACTGTAGCCTAGCAACCAAACTGCAGGAGATGATCAGTCAATGGTGGAGCTCAGCTGAGGAAGGAAAATAGATAGAGTATTTGCAAAGTAGCATCAGAATGAGTGGAATGTGTCCTTGAAAAAACTGTAGCAAATTTGTTCATCTGCTTCATGGCTTTAGATGAAGAAGGCCTTTGTTTGGTAAGAAGCTTGATTGAATTGAGTCACCTGAGGGGTAACTGTTTCACACAGGGTGGTGGGTTTATGGAACGAGCTGCCGGAGGAGGTAGTTGAGGCAGATAGTATTGCAATGTTTAAGAACCATTTGGGCAGGTACATGGATAGGATCGATTTAGAGGGATATGGGCCAAACGCAGGTAGGTGGGACTAGTGTGCATGGAACATGTGGGTAAGTTGGGCCGAATGGCCTGATTCCACACTGTGTGACTATCAAATAAAGCTGGAATGAATTGGCACAATGCACAATCTTTTAGGAGATGCTGGGTCTGTTATAGGCTGAACAGAAGGGCTGGTACAAGAGCATGGCAGGCCTTCAGAGCAGAAGTGAAAATGAAATCACTGTACATGCAAAGAAGGAGAAACTGTTCAAGAATTTATTCAACTTGCACCTCTGACCAGAAGGGGAATTAATGAAGCTGTGCATCGTTGGGTACAGCCCAGGGAGTGGTTGCAAATCGCTGTTTGTTATGAACCTTCCACATAAATGCTTACTTCTGGGGACTGGAGCTGGCATCCCTTTCCCTCTAACTGGTTAGAGTCTCATGTGTGGCTTTTATTAAAAGGACACCGAGTGCTGGAGTAACTCAGCAAGTCAGGCAGCATCTCTGGAGACCATGGACAGGTGACATTTTGGATCTTGCGTCCTTTTGTGTATTAACCAATATCTGCAGTTGCGTTGCTTCTTCATTTTGGTTGATTTTTATTAATTAGAGAAGGAGCAAGCTATGGCATCAGAACTGGGAAGGGGCCAAGGGGTGGAAGTAGAGGGTTGGTCCAGGGATATCCATGTTATGGGCAGAATATTCAAAATAAATGAAGCACAAATATATATGAAGCACCTATTGCTGATGAAAAGGCAAATTCTGACATGGGTACGTATCTAGAACAGAATTATGATGGATTGCCATTGATTAAGGCACTAGCAGAAGCAGCAGCAGCAAATGTGAAATATGCTGGGGTATCCAAACAGAAGAGCATTAGGTGGCCAAACATATTTCTGGTAACTTCAGAAATCCACCTTCTACTCGTTCAGCTGCTACTTTGCAAAATCTCAATCACTTGCGGATCAAGATCAGATCATGAACAGCGGTGCTCCAGCGACGGCCTGGCTTCGGGGATGCGGTGCTCCAGTGACGTTCCGGCAGCTGGCCCTGTGGCGGTGTTCTGGCGTTCCGGCGACGACGGCGGTGGCGGCGGCCCGGTTTCGGAGGCTCGGCCACGAGCCTGGTCGACGGCAGCATCGGAGGCCTGGATCTCCTCAACGCAGAGGGAGAATAAGGAGGGAAGAAGACAGAGACTCTAATGACTTTTGCCTTCCACCACAGTGAGGAGGTGTTTGGTGAACTCACTGTGGTGGATGTTAATTTTGTGTTTATTGTGTGGTTTTGTTATTTTTATATATGTATGATGCAGACACGAAATTCCGTTCAGACCGAAAGGTCTGAATGACAATAAAGGCTATTCACTCATTCATTCATTCATTGAAACCCAGCAGAGAAGCAGATGGAAGCCACAGGTATGGGCAAGGTTGGTCTGGAATCACCGCAAGGTCTTGGAAGAGTGTCCATGTGGGACGAGTGGCCTGGACTTGCAACTGCAAAAAAAAATATCCACGGTCTGAAGCCAGAGCTTGATGGCAACAGCTTTTCAAATAAGGGGTAGACAAAGAAAAAAGGGAAGGGAACTGTGATCTTTTTCATTGAGGTTACTTGCTATATATGGGAGAATTTTATCTTGTTTGTGAAGTTCTGTCACTAAGCAGTGGTTTCATTCACAATGTATGAAGTTCCCTAGTTTCTGGTAAACATTCATCACAATCCATCAAGAGAATCTAGATAACCTGTATTCTTTGGAGATTATAAGAATGGGGGGTGACTTTATTCAGTCGCAGAGAATCCCAATGGTTAGATAGTGAGATGTTTAAACTTTGCGGTGAATCTCGATCAAGAGGATACAGTTACAAGAAAAGGAGTGTTTAGGATTGAGGTGAGTAGAAATTTGTTCTTGCAGAGTGGTGTAAATCCTGGAATTCTCTTCCCCAGAGGTTTGTAGAGGCTGGGTCATTGGAGGTAGATATAGTTTTGAAAGATCAAGGAACTGTTGGCCTTGGGGAATTGGCACAGAAGAGGATGTGAAGCAAGAGTAGATGATTAATGATCATGTTGAATAGTGGGGCAGGCTTGGGGGGGGCCCAGGGGCTGCCTCCTGCTACAATTTTACATGTTCTCATCATAGACTTGATGGGCTGAACGGCCCGCTTTCACATCGTAACGAACTTTGAGAAAATCAGAAAAAATATCATTGGGATGAAGGAAGAAACTGGAGCATCCAGAGGAAATCCATATGGAGAACATGCAACTCTCTACAGGCAGTACCCAAGATCAGGATCAAACCCAGGTCCTCTGAATTGTGAAACTGCAGCTCTAACATGTGCAGGTTGCCATAGATCAGAATTACACCAGTCTGAAATGTGTCTTTATTTTTATTAGCCAGAGTGGGAGTTATACAGTAGAGAAACTGGCCCCTTGACCAACTGGGCCTGTGCCAATCATCAACCACCCATCTGCACTAATCCTACATTTTGTTTTCCCCATATTCTCATCACCTCCACTCATATCCCACCCCTGTGCCATAATCTGGGGGCAATTGACCTACTGACCGGCACATCTTTGGGATGCAGGAGGAAACCAAGACAGTCACGGGGAGAACGTATAAACTCCACACTGACAGCGGCCGAGGTCAGGATCGAACTATGGTCTCCAGAACTGTGAAACAGCAGCTCCACTCACTGTGCCAACCTCATTGGTTCAAACTAATGATGGTGCTAACCTCTCCGCTTTCATCTTGAGATTTTCCAGAATTACTAGTAGACTCGGAGAGTTAAATTACATATTACAGAAACCAAGGCTATACTCCATGGAATGTAGAAAGATAAGTTTAGAAGATACCAAGAGGAATTGATGAGGTGGAGAGAAACTATTTGTACTGGCTGGAGTGCCTTGGACCATGGGGCAAAGTTTAAAAACTTGTACTGGGCCAGGAAACTTATCGCTGCGCAGGGTGTGGGAGAAATTTGGAATTCTGCCATAAATGGCAATTGCCTCCAGCTAATTTTTAACCTGAGATTGATAGCGTTTATTAACCAATGGTATTCTGGGGCCTTGGGGCGAAGAAAGGTATGTGGCATTAGATCACCAATCTCACTGAATGCTGGAACATGCTTGGGGAACTGCACGGACTCCTCCCTTCTCCCACGTTCCACACCTGGCTGCAGCCCTGAGGCCATTATGCAAGATACTACTGTAGCACCAGCGACCTCTGTCCACCTGTTTGAACTGTGGATTGCACTCACAAACTACAGTCATAGATGGAGTACGGTTCAGGGCGGTGAACCTCTGACACTGTGACCTTTGTTGAGATAGCGAGAGGAATATAAACAGCGATTGCAAAGTCTGCACTGCCAATGTCTTGTCACTTAGTCACGAGTTCTGCTTTCTTTACTTGGAAGCAAATTCTGCATTCAAAATTCACACATTTACTATTTTCAAATCTGCCGTGATTGTGTAATTAAATGTTATTTTTAATTTCACTATCCCACCTGACAGGACTGTGGATGCAAAAACAGGAATTATAGATTTCTAGTTCAAAAGACAATCGGAAGATTATTTGGAAAAAAGTTTGCTGGAATGTGGGGAGTGGGACTAATTGAACGAGTCTTTCAACAATGGGCTTCAACACTCCGTGTAAGTGTCAGGTTCAGGTCAGGCCCGGCTGCAGTGGGGGAAGAGAGATGGTCGACGTTTCAGGTTGGCAATCCTTCATCAGAACTGGGAAGGAGACAATATAAGAGAGACACAAAAAGCTGGAGTAACTCAGTGGGACAGGCAGCATCTCTGGAGAGAAGGGACCCGAAAAGTCACCCACTCCCTCTCTCCAGAGATGCTGCCTGTACCACGGAGTTACTCAAGCATTTTGTGTCTATCTTCGGTTTAAACCAGTGTCGGCAGTTCCACCCTACACAAGGGGACAATGGAAGCATGTTAACTGCAGGGGGAGGGTGATGGAATAGGGGGTCTCTGATAGTGCTAACCAATGTCCATTACCCAAAGCTGTAGAATTCAATGTTAAGTCCAGAAGACTACAATGTGCCTTGATGGAAGACCAGCTGTAGGTCCTCAAGCTTGCGGTTCGGCCTATTTGTGTTTCATGTTTTGATTTTAGATGTCTAGCATCTGCAATTAAAAATAAAAAAATCCCTGTGTGTAAATGTTGCTTTCCTTTTAATTAACAGAGAAAAAGACTGCAAAAATTATGACATTTCTGCAAAACACGATCAGGGCTGGCAAGGTAGTGTTGCTGCCTTACAGCGGCAGTTACCCTGGTTCAATCTCTTCTAAGGGTGCTGTCTGTATGGAGTTTGCATGTTCTCCCTGTGACTGTGTGGGTTTTCTCCGAGATTTTTGGTTTCTACCCACACTCCAAGGCGTACAAGTTTGTAGGTTAACTGGCTTGGTATAAATGTAAATTGTCCCTAGTGTGTGTAGGATAGTGTTAATGTGTGGAGGCCGTTGGTCAGTGTGGACTCGGTGGCCCGGAGGGCCTGTTTCCACGCTGTATCTCTAAACTAAATAAAAATAAACAAACCAAATAGAACAAGTCCATGGTAGTGCAAGAGGTGGACTATAGTGTTCATAAGGTCATAAGTGATAGGAGCAGAATTAGGCCATTCAGCCTATCAAATTTACTGTGCCATTCAATCATGGCTGATTTATCTCTCCCTCCCAACCCCATTCCCCTGCCTTCTCCCCATAACCCCTGACACCCGTATTAATCAAATATCTATCTCTCTGCCTTTAAAATATCCATGGACTTGGCCTCCACAGCCTTCTGTGGCAAATAATTCCACAGATTAATCTCACTCTGACTAAAGAAATTCCTCCTAATCTCCTTCCTAAAGGAATGTCCTTTAATTCCGAGGCTATGATGTCTAGTCCTAGACTCTCCGACTAGTGGAAACATCCTCTCCACATCCACTCTATCCAAGCCTTTCACTATTCTATCTTCTGTTTAAACCAACATCTGCAGTTTTCTTTTGCTCAGTGTTCCGTTGCTGAGGTCAGGTTAGTGTTGTGCAGGTTGGTTGAAAAATGGGATGGGTGTAGGGAAATAGCTGTTCTTAAACCTGGTGGTGTGTGTATCTCCTGCCCTACAGTAGCAGTGAGAAGCATGGATCTAAATGTGGGGATTCACAAAGATAGATGCCATTTTCTTGAGACAGGGTCTTGTGTAGGGGCTTTGGATGGTGGGGAGGATGGTGTGTGATGGACCAGGCTGAGTCTATGTGAGATGGACCACTCTCTGTCACATCTTGCGTGACAGTGTGTGGAATTGCCATACTAGACCAATATTGAACATAGCAGCGGATAGCAAAATGTTGAATGAATAATGATTTACCTATTTACAATGTTGCAGTGAACATTTCACAACTGTTACAATGTGGAAGGGAGCCATTTGGCTTGTTGAGTCTATAGCAGCTCTATGTAAGAACAATTAAGCTACTCCCACTTAGGGTTGCCAGCTTTCTCACTCCCAAACATGGAACAAAAGGTCAAAATAAGTGACAAATTCCCGACGGCAATTCGCTGACCGACTCGGCCATGGCTGGGTGAATGATGAGTTGGCCCGGGTGCTGGACTGCACGCAAAGCCCTGTCGGCGGGCCGGCTGAGGAGTTTTGGCCCAGGCGTGATGTCACGCGTAAAGTCTGGCACCCCGTCCAACTCATGAACCAATGCTCGGCCATCAGATGGAAGGGTGGTGGTGTTGGCAGTATGCGAAGGTCCGAAGGTTGGACAGCTGGCTGGGCTGCCCGACCGACGGCCACGGGCAAGGCTCTGCTGCTGCACTCCATGGGCTACACTACGTCGGGACGGGTAAAGCGGGGCCAGACGCGGCGCTCCGACTCTACAGTCCCCTCGACCAGAGTAGTAGCAGTCAAATACGGGACAAGGGCGGTCCTGTATGGGACAAACCAATTTAGCCCAATATACGGGATGCCCCGGCTAATACGGGACAGTTAGCAACCCTACACCCACTCCTTGCCCTCTCCCCACGGGCCTGCAATTTTCTTCCTTTCAGATACGTCAAGTTACCTTTTTGAGAGCCACAATAAAATGTATCTGCTGTCAATGCATTCCAGGCCCCGACCACAACAATTGGTCCTGTGTCACTTTTGGTTGTTTCAATCACCTTGAGCCCTCTGCTAATGGGAACAGTTTTGACTCTGTCTCTGGTGATTTTAAAGAGAACATAGAACAGTACAGCCCAGGGACTAGTCCTTTAGCCAACATTGTCCATGTGGCACACAAATGCCAAGTTAAACTAATCTCCTCTGCCTGCACGTGATCCATATCCCCCCCTCCCTCCCTGCATATTCATGAGCCTCTTAAATGCTACCATCATACCTGCCTCCAGCTTCGGCTCTGGCCGTGCTTTCAAGGCACTTGCCTTCCACTGGTTCCTCTCACAGTCCGTCTGTTCCCAAGAGAACAACCCTGCCTTTTTAGGTCTCTTCACAGAACCAAAGTCTTTCATTCCTGGTATAATTTTTGGTAAATCCCCTTGACATCCTCTCTACAGCCTTTAACTCCTTCCCAACGTGTGGCACCCAGATTTTAGAAGATCTGTGGGCATGTGGAGGGAATAAAATATATGCTCAGTGGTCAGTGTAGACTCGGTAGGCTGGAGAGTTGTTCCTGTGCTGTATGAATCCCTGACTCTCTAAAATTATTTATGTGATGAGAAATAACCCCTAGAGAGCAGTACGTTGCAGACACAAGGAACAACAGATGCTGGAATCTTGGATGGTGCACAGTGCTGGCATAACTCAGTGTTGTTACTTTTTTTGCATATCTTTCATTCATTTGTTCTATTCTCTCTAATCACCTTCTATATCTCTCATTTCCCTTTCTCCTGACGCTCAATCTGAAGAAGGGTCTCAACCTGAATTCCTTTTCTCCAGAGATGCTGTCGGGCCCGCTGAGTTGCTCCAGCTTTTTGTGTCATTCTTTGGTTTAAACCAGCATCTGCGGTTCCTTCCTTATTCATTGATGCATTCTGATTTATTTATTTTTGTCCAGTTGTATTCAGGGAATGCCCGTTTCCAACACTTGAGAGGATGTTGTAAGATCCACAATGGAACTATGATGCAGCAATGCCCCTGGGTTCAGCCTCCGCTGATTAGCAGCTTCATTTATGAGTAATCCATTGAGTACATCTCATCCTTGTGCCATGCCATTTCGAGCAATTAACCTGCTGCTAATTGCGACCGCGATTCACTGGTGTGTGCACATGAACCCTTTCTGCCAGAGTACTGTGTGCATGTGTGCCTGTGTGTGGTGCAGTGCAGATATAGCTGTTCATCATGAATTCTGTTCGCACCCTCGGCCACGTTCCATAGTGAGTCAGGAAGAAACTGCATCCTACAATCTACATGATTGTGTCAAATAAACCTTGGATAAAAAAATCTTAATAAAATGTTCAGATAACTTGCAGCATGCAATCAGGAAAACCATGAGCTATTGGGAGGCAGTTTCAGTGAATTGTACTATAGAAACATTTATTTTTCTGGATTTTTTTTGGGTGCATTAGAGTCTGTCTCGTCCTTTTCTTCTTTGTTTTTTGTTGTTAAATGTATGTTTTAGTGTATATTTAGTTTTGTATTATGTGGGGGAGGGGGGGAAATAATATTTTTTTAATCTCTTTCCTTGACGAAGATGTGACTTTTTCCGTAACGTATATCTCTGTCCGCACTGCGACCTAGCATCGTGGAACTGGCGGTCCCTTTGCTGGGGATCGACTTCGGGAGCTCCAACCGCGGGGAGCCTGCGGACTTAACATCGTGGAGCTTACGATTCCTTGTGAGAGATTGACTTCGGGAGCTCTAACAAAAGCTTCGACCGCCCTGATCGCGGGAGCTTCGATCGCCAGCTCCAGGAGCTTTGATCGCCCCGACTGCGGATGGTTTAACTGCCCCGACCACAGGAGAAAAGGAGGGAAGAAGATAATACGTTATTGCCTTCTATCACAGTGTCGTTGTGTGTGATGTTGCTTTTTTGGTATGACTGTATGGCAAATGAAATTCCTTGTATATTTTTACATACTAATAAATTAATTACAATTTCAATTACAATAATTTTTCTCAACTCAGTCCTAATGAATACCTATTTAAATACCTGTGTCACATTTTTAGCCCCAACTGTAAATTCTGCTGAGCTTCACTTGGGCATGGGGGTGTATTTTTCCACATCGCTGACAGGTCCGCCAAGCTCCAGAGTAAATACTATTTGTGTGCAGTCGGAAGGACAATCCTGACCCAAAACATAGTCTGTTTAGTTTAGTTTATTATTGTCACGTGTACCGAGCTACAGTGAAAAGCTTTTGTTGCGTGCTATCCAGTCAGCAGAAAGACAATACATGATTACATTCAAGTCATTTACAGTGTATAATAAGGGAATAACATTTAGTGCAAGGTCAAGCCAGCAATGTCCGATTGAGTCGAGGGTCACCAAAGAGGTAGATAGTCGTTCAGAACTGCTCTCTGGTTGTGGTAGACTCAGTTTCCTGATAACAGCTGGGAAGAAACTGTCCCTTCCATACCTTTTGCCTGATGGGAGAGGGGAGAAGAGGGTGCAACTGGTCCTTGATTTTGCTGCTGGCCTTGCCGAGGCAACGTGAGGTATAAATGGAGTCAATAGAAGGGAGGGTGGTTAGTGTGATGGTCTGGGTTGCGTCCACAATTCACTGCAATTTCTTGCAGTCTTTAATGGAGCTGTTCCCAAACCAAGCTGTGATGCATCCTTTAATATAGAGATACAGGGAGGAAACGGGCCCTTCAGCCCACTAGGACTTGCTGACCAGTGATCCCTGCACATTAACACTATCCTACACCCACGAGGGACATTTTTTTTTACATTTACCAAGCCAATTAACCTACAAACCTGTATGTCTTTGGCGTGTGGGAGGAAACTGAAGATCTCGGAGAAAACCCACGCAGGTCATGGGGAGAACGTACAAACTCTGTACAGACAGCACCCGTAGTTGGGATCAAACCCGGGTCTCCGGCGCTGCATTCGCTGTAAGGCAGCAACTCTACTGCTGCGCCACCATGTTAAAATACTTTCTATGGAGCATCTGTAGAAGATAGTGAGTGTTGTAGGGGCCAAACTATTTTCCTCCACTCAGGTTGTCGATTTCCCTCCACTGTTGTCCTCTGACCTGCTGAGTTTCTCCAGCAGTTTGTTGTATTTTATGGGTCATCTCTGCATTGAGTTTCTATTGTGAATGGGAGAAGGGGACATGTGTGTGTGTGTCACATTTGTGGAGATACGTGTTGCACATCAGTTTTTGATTCTATCTAACCAGAGGATTTACAGATATTCGATACACTATGTTGCAGGGATGGTGGGATGATGGTCGGAGGGGGAGCAGGCAGTGTAAAGATATTTTAATTGACATTTGTTCAGAAGATTTTTAAAAAGTGTTGCAATTTTGCAAAGAAACCTTTTTGAAATGCAAAGTCGTTTTTCCATCTGAGGCTCACCCGTTGATAATGGACTCCTGCACTGAGGGTTTGGAAAGGTGCAAGAGGCATAACTAAGTCTTTTTGTAACATGGGAAGGGTCTATTTTTTTTAAATGAAAGTTTAAATTCCTCTCACTTGTGCAACCGTTGGTAATGTGTAAGGATAGGTTTCAAAGTAACACCGTCTTCAACCTCCACATCTGCAACTTTTCCAACCTAGATTTCATTGAAAGATTGCTCTGCTTGGCAGGCTGTTATTGACGTATTGACATATTGTTTCCATTTGACATAAGGGTAAAAAGCATTGTACTTAATCATATCCTGACTGCATTTTCTCCAACTTCCTGAATGTGTGGAATTGACTACTGCATGAGATTGTTAAATTAACTCAAGAGGGAGGTTGGATAAGTGAGAAGGGGATAATAGGATTTGCTGATTGGATGGGGTTGCATGGACTGCTTCTTTGCTGTATATTTAACTCATTCCTACCTTTTCTATCCTCACATTCTTGAAGTTCTGACCTATTGCCAGGTTGCAGATCGATTAGTCTGCTGTGCGGACCAAAGTACCAATACTCCACACAGACCTTTGGTGATATTAGGTGATTATTTGGTTGTGACTACATTGACAGTCCTCATCAGATGTCCAGACATGATAATCCAATAAAATCAATCCTGGGCTGCTACCAATTTCTCTTGGTACCAATCAATGACTCCTTTATTGATCAGAGCTGGGTTTAGAGAGGAAGATAAAATTGCGAAGGGTAGGAAAATTACAAGGGGCCAGCCATTTAAAACTGAACTGCTGGGAATTTCTTATCGCAGAGGATGATGAATATCTGGAACACTCTATCACAAATGGCTGTACACATCGGACAAATTTTTGGAAGAGCGGGTAGTTTACGGAGCATATGGAACGGGTACAAAAGAGAAGGAGAGGTCAGTGTGGATCAGCCACCATCATGTTGAATAACAGGGGAAGCTTGAAGAGGCTGGGGGCTACTGCTCCCCATTATGTAGCTTTGTGAGCTTGCCAAGTGAACTTGATCCGACGATTGATCGTTCTTTGAGATTAGACTTTATCTAAATAATAAGTCAGAGTGTTTTAGCGAACCAGTTTGGGGATAGTTGATGGGAAATGTTTGGAAATAAATGGTGCGTGATGTAGCTAAGTGCAGTCCCAGAGCATATGGATTGATCCCCAGGCATCTGGTCAGCTCTGCTTTACATTGTTGATGTGTGGAACTGCGATAGGTTTGATGGGAGGCGGTGTTGGGTTTTTCCACTCCCCTTGTAGTGGCCTGATCACTGTGGACAAGAATAATGTCCGTCTCTTGTGCCCATCCGCTTGCATTGCGTGCACCATGGCACTAATTTGGTTTTGCCCACTATTTGCTGCCGATATGTAAACTCTTCACTGCCTGAGTTCTTAGACATTAACAAAAATCAAAATATATTTTATTCACGATTTAAAAAATTGTAAAATACAAGAACTGTGCAAACATTCTTCCGACCTTCTCAGCGGCTACACATACATTCATTTGCATTGTATTTTGTAGTGTTGACATAAATATCATTATACCCGGCACCCTTGCCACTCATGTGGCCCTCTGGGGTGATATCCCTTCCCTCGTCGGAGGGGTGTCTCTACCAGACCTTGCTCTCCAATGTCCAGCAGCGGAAGGACTCTAGACTGTGGTTCTCCCCCACAGAGCCTTGGCATTGGCTGCACCAAGCTTCAGTGAATGAATGAATACGTTTATTGGCCAAGTACGTTCACGTACAAGGAATTTGCCTTGGTGCTCCGCTCGCAAGTGACAACATGACATTCAGTGACAATTAAGAATGATACATAAAACATTAAACATCATTAATAAAACATTATCGATTGAACATGTGAATTAAATAAAATACCAGGGCAAAAGGAGGCTGCAGATTTTTGGTTATTGAGTAGAGCTACTATTCGTGGAAAAAAGTTGTTTTTATGTTTGGCTGTGGCAGCTTTGACAGTCCAGAGTCGCCTTCCAGGGGGAAGTGATTCAAAGAGTTTGTGGCCAGGGTGAGAGATGATCTTACCCACTCGCTTCCTGGCCCTTGCAGTGTACAGTTTGTCAAAGGAGGGAAGGTTGCAGCCAATAACCTTCTCTGCTGATCAGACGATTCGCTGCAGCCTCTGGGTGCCGTGCTTGGTGGCTGAGCCAAACCAGACTATGATGGAGAAGGTGAGGACAGACTCTACCATGGCCTTATAGAATTGGACCATCATTGCCTGTGGCAGATTGTGTTTCCTCAGCTGCCGCATGAAGTACATCCTCTGTTGTGCCTTTTTAACTGTGAAGTCGATGGTGGACCTCCATTTAAGGTCCTTGCAGATGATGGTTCCCAAGGAACTTCACAGACTCCACAAATGTGACTGTGGTGTTGTTGATGGTGAATGTGGTGAGGGGAGGGGGAGCTCTCCTAAAGTCTACAATCAATTCCACTGTCTTAATAGCATTGAGCTCCAGGTTGTTGCAATGGCACCAGGACGCCAGCTGTGACACTTCCTGTCTTTAGGCAGATTCTACCCCATCCTTGATCAGTCCAATTAGGGTTGTGTCGTTCACAAACTTGAGAAGCTTCACAGAGGTGGTCTGTGGAGGTGCAGTCATTGGTATAGAGGAGAGGGGAGAGTATCTTGCGGTGCTCCTACGTTGAGTGTTTGCTGGTCTGAGATGTGCTTTCCCAGCCTCACATGCTGCTTTCTGTCTGTCAGGAAGTTGGTGATCCACTGACAGAAGGGGGTTACACAAAAAGCTGGAGAAACTCAGCGGGTGAAGCAGCATCTAAGGAGCGAAGGAGATAGGCGACATTTCGGGTCGAGACCCTTCATCAGACTCTGTAGAGTTGGAGGGAAGGGGGTATCACAGAGGGGGAGCAGTTAGAGAGGAGGTTGTGAAACTGTCTTCGTAGGGAGGAGGAGAAGTTCTTCAAAGTAGGCATACCTTGAGGAGATATCGCAGTGGAGTAGACAAAGTGTTAAAGAAGGAACTGCAGATGCTGGAGAATCGAGGGTTACACAAAAAGCTGGAGAAACTCAGCGGGTGCAGCAGCATCTAAGGAGCGAAGGAGATAGGCGACGTTTCGGGTCGAGACCCTTCTTCACCCTCGATTCTCCAGCATCTGCAGTTCCTTCACTGACAGAGGGGTTCAGGAACAGTCAACTTGGAGAGTTTGGAGTGTAGTAGCTCAGACACAATGGTGTTCAATGCAGAGCTAAAGTCAACAAACAAAATCCTCGCATAGGTCCCCTGGAGATATAGGTGCTGCAGGATGAAGTGCATGACCAGGATGACTGCATCATCCACAGATCTATTGGCATGATATGCAAACTGTAGTGATATTTTTCAGCTGGGCCAGCACAAGCCTTTCAAGGGTCTTCATGACCAGAGGTCAGAACGACAGGCCTGTAGTCATTAAGACCAGTAATCCTTGCCTTTTTAGGTACAGGGGCAATAGTGGAGGCTTTGAAACAGACAGGGACAGGGCAGGTTACCATGGACAGGTTGAAAATGTCTGTGTAGACTGGTGCCAGTTGTCCGGCACAGAGTGTGAGGGTAGAGGGGGAAACATTGTGTGGTCCTGGAGATTTCTGGCTTCTTTGTCTTCTGAACAGCCTCCCCACCTCCCCAATTTCTATTGTTGGTGATTGAGAAGTGGCCAGATTGATATTGGGCAGCACGGTGCAACCCTCAGCGCGACTTCCTGCAGTCTGCAGCGGGCCAGTTGGCAACATTCCCTGACGGACATCTCGCTCTGCTGGAAGGTCAACAAGTTTTGTGCAGACCAAATTGATGACCTTCTAGCAGCACTTGACTTTGCAATTTAAAAAAAACAACAGAAAAAAAACTTAATTCAAAGTAAAAAATATATCCAGTACAGGCACTGTGCAAAACCTCTTCTGACATTTTGTGATAGCGATGTCCTGGGCTGTATGTATCCCATCTACATCTTTGTTACCTCCAAGCATGGCTATTTCTGGCTGATTGCTCACCTTTCACCCGCCATGATATGCGGCATATTACAAAATGCTACTGCCAGGAATAACTCTAATGAGACACATTCACGTTATTGCCCTGAGATCTCACAGCTACATTGCTCTGCAGTCCATGAAACACTTCCATTTTAAGATTCTCGTCCTTGAATTCAAATGTAGTCCCTCTTCCCCCAAGCGCTTTAAACATCTCTGCAATCCATTGCTGGCCTCAACTGCCTGGGCCTCGAACCCTGGAATTCACTCCCTAAATCCCACTGCTTCTCCCTCTCTCCACCCCCCCGTCTCCTCTACACTCGGTCTCTGATATCAGCTTCCGCCCTTCAGAATAAAGGACTTTAATTTCTCTCATGCCTTTCACAATTTGGAAAGCCCTTCACACTCAATCAAGTGGTGTTTATCTATCAGCAATGTGGCAGCCAGTTTGTGAACAGCAAGCTCCAACGTGTTAATGGCCAGATAATTTTGGGTGCTAATGTTAAGTGAGTGATGACACTGTGGGTGATTGATATTGACCTGATTGTTGGTGTTCCTGTTGATTTATTTGTAATAGTGGTCAGGACACTGTTTTATAAACACATGAGAGGGTCTCGATGACATTACCTCTTGATGGTGCAATGTTTCCAAGATCCTGCACTTGGAGCTGCAACCTGGTTTTTGAGCTCAAAATGCACGAGTGCCCCGATCTCAGTCCTCTGACTCTGAAGCATAGAGCTGAGCTGAGGCTGATAGCATTCCTCTGAAGCTCTGTGGGCTGGCTTTCTACCCAAAGATACTGTATGCTGGTGCTCTTTAAAGTTGTCATGAAATAAAAATGCAGATAACATATCTGTAATACCTTTGCTGCCAAGGAGTTCAGACGTGCAGTAACAGGCAGGGGGTAAATTGATTCCAATATGAGTTACTATCTCCTGATTCACATTGGATTACGTGGTATGTTGATTTGATAGAAGGACATTACAATGACGTTACTGCAGAGCCTCAGCTGCTAGCGTTAGGAAGTGTGGAATTAACTGTTTGCATTGCATTGACGCTGTGGTTGCAGCAGTGCTGAGGGGGGTTGTGGAAGAAGTCCAGAGCCAAGAAGAGCAATCACTGTGTTAAAAGAACACAAACCGCAGGCACAATTGCAGAAAGTAAAATAGGAAGCACTGGAGCAGTATTCCAGATCCTGGAATCAAATAACAGGATGAGTCCGGAGGCTGAAGTGACCGCCGAAAACCAGGGGTATGGACGGGGCCCACTGGCCGAGCGCGGAGGGCCATCGATGAGAGTGGAGGGCCGTCGGTGAGCCCTCGTCTGCGTGAGTCCCGGTGGCCAGTCAAGGACTCGCCACCAAGAACAAAGAGGGACCCAGTGTTGGGGCCATCGAGAACAACAAGGGACCTGGTGTGGGCAAGAGGGGTGGGTTGGGAGGTGGTAGAGAGGAAGAAGGACCATCGGGACTATATTGAAGGTTACACAAAAAGCTGGAGAAACTCAGCGGGTGCAGCAGCATCTGAGGAGCGAAGGAGATAGGCGACGTTTCGGGTCGAGACCCTTCTTCAGACTGGTCAGGGATCAGGGAAACGAGAGATATAAACAGTGATGTGGAGAGATATATTGAATACTTCTGTAACTTTGTTGGAGCCCGATAACTCGTGTTGACTCTTTGCATTCTGGTGTATTGTATGCAAAGCAAATAATTTCACTGTGCCAAGTACATGTGACAAAGTATTGTTCAAGGATCTGTGGCTAGCACTGCTAGTTTTCCACCAACTTTGGATGCAGATTGTTCTGCATCACATCTTGTGATCCATGTGTTAGTCTGCATGGCAAGCCATGTACAGTGGGGAGTGACCGGGAGTCTGATGAGTGTGCTTGTGTGTTTTTATGTGATCAGCCATGATCACATTGAATGGCGGTGCTTGCTCGAAGGGCCGAATGGCCTACTCCTGCACCAATTGTCTATTGTCTATTGTGAAGTTGAATGAGCTGTCACCTCTGACATGCATTCTGGTTCTATAGTGCTGTGGCAGTCTGTCTGGGGCACCAACAGACCAACAGAAGCATACATGCAATGATGAGAATCAAATGCTTGCCAGCCGTACACAGTAAGGAAAAGAAAGTTGCAGATGGTGTACTCCGATACTGTGATTCTTGATTATTTTTAAGAGGTTCATGAGGATCTTGGCACTAGTTAGATTTTGATTGCAAAATCTCACACTTTTGTGCTCCTTTTAGTAGTTTAGTTTATTATTGCCATGTATACCAAGGTACATTGGAAAGGTTTTTCTTTTTGCGTGCTATCCGGTCCATGAAGAGACTATACATGATTACAATCAAGCCGTCCACAGCGTACAGATGCAGGATAACGGGTATATTATTTAGAACAAGATAAATTCAATAGACAATAGGTGCAGGAGTAGGCCATTCGCCATTCAATGCCATTCACCGCCATTCAATGTGATCTTGACTGATCACCCCCAACCAGTACCCCGTTCCTGCCTTCTCCCCATATCCCCTGACTCCGCTATCTTTAGAAAGTATCCAGAGAACCGGTCACCACCGCCCTCTGAGGCAGAGAATGCCACAGACTCACAACTCTCTGTGAGAAAAAGTGTTTCCTCGTCTCCGTTCTAAATGGCTTACCCCTTATTCTTAAACTGTGTCCTCTGGTTCTGAACTCCCCCAACATCGGGAACATGTTTCCTGCCTTTAGCGTGTCTGAACCTTTAATAATCTTTTATGTTTCAATAAGATTCCCTCTCATCCTTCTGAATTCCAGAGTATACAAACCCAGCCGCTCCATTCTCTCAGCATATGATATTCCCACCATCCCGGGAATGACCCTTGTAAATCTACGCTGCACTCCCTCAATAGCAAGAATGTCCTTTGTCAGGTTAGGGGACCAGAACTGTACACAATACTCCAGGTGTGGTCTCACTAGGGCCCTGTACAACTGCAGAAGGACCTCTTTGCTCCTATACTCAACTCCTCTTGTTATGAAGGCCAACATGCCATTCGCTTTCTTTAATGCCCGCTGTACCTGCATGCTTACTTTCATTGACTGATGAACAAGGACCTTCCAATCCTGTTGTACTTCCCCTTTTCCCAACTTGACACCATTTAGATAATAATCTGCCTTCTGTTTTTGCAACCAAAGTGGATAACTTCACATTTATCCACATTAAACTGCATCTGCCATGCATCTGCCCACTCACCCAACAGCCCACTCCACACAGTTCAAACTGCCACTCAGCGTTGTATCATCTGCAAATTTGCTAATGTTACTTTGAATCCCTTCATCTAAATCATTGATGTATATTGTAAATAGCTGCCGTCCCAGCACCGAGCCTTGCGGTACCCACTAGTCACTGTCTGCCATTCTGAAAGGGACCCGTTAATCCCTACTCTTTGTTTCCTGTCTGCCAACCAATTTTCTATCCATGTCAGCACTCTGCCCCCAATACCATGTGCCCTAATTTGCCCACTAATCTCCTATGTGGGACCTTATCAAATGCTTTCTGAAAGTCCAGGTACACTACATCCACTGGCTCTCCCTTGCCCGTTTTCCTAGTTACATCCTCAAAAAATTCCAGAAGATTAGTCAAGCATGATTTCTCCTTCGTAAATTCATGCTGATTAAATCCAATGAAAGACAGCTCGAAGGCCTCCAATGAGGCAGGTGAGAGGTCGGGACAGCACTCTAGCTGGTGAGAGGGTGGTTCATTTGTCTGATAACAGCTAGGAAGAAATTGGCATAATGGTTTAAAAATCAGAGCTATAGTTGGTGAATAGGAGTTTGATGTAGATTTCCAACTTATCCAGGTGTTCTAGGGATGAGTGCAAGCCCAGGGAGATAGCATCAGCCGTGGACATGTTTTAGCGGTAAATGAACTGCAGTGGATCAAGGCTGCTTGGCAGGCTGGACTTAATGTGAGGCATAACCAGCCTCTTCGTGATGCACTTCATAATGGGAATGCAAGGCCACTGGACAGTAGCTGTTAAGACATTTATTTCCTTTGGGACCAGGATGATTGAAGCAGGTGGGCACCTTTAGAATAGAGTAGAGAGAGAATAAACACAAAAAGCTGGCAATTGAGCAGGTCAGGCATCATCTCTGGAGAAAAGGAATAAAAGTCACTTCAGGTTGTGACCCTTCTTGAAGACTGAGTCGGGGGAAAGGGCAACGAGAGATATAGGAGAGATAGAAGTGAGAGATATACAGAGCTCTGACTGTCTGAAGAAAGGTCGTGACCGGAAACATCATCTATCCATGTTCTCCAGAGAAACTGCTGACCCATTGAGTTACTCCAGCACTTTATGTTTTTTTTTTTGTAAACCTGCATCTACCATACCTTGCGTCTCGCTTTTAATTCAGGCCTGTTGGTCATCTTTGATTTTTTTTTGTCTCCTTCGTTGCTTTGTGGGTCCATGTCTCAAGCTCTAAAATTTCCTTTCTAAATCATCCCCATCTCACTTTTTTGCTTGTAGACCCTCACGCTCCTTTGACCTAATTCTTGGTTACTTATCTTAAAGTCTCCTTGGAGTTATGTCTGGGCTTAACGACGCTCCGATGATGTGCCTTGGGATGCAAAGAAGCAATATGAATGGAGATACGTAGCTTTTCTGCCATTGGCAAAAACACAATGACTTTTACAGCAGAAAGTGAGAGATCAAAAACAGATATGGATTGGAATCGCCAGTGAAAAATGCAGGATCTAATCACACCATATACTTTAATTGAGATTTATAAAGCTGTAATACAAATGACCTGGACTCAATTGAATTTATATAGCTGCTTCAATTTTGAGGTTTGATAACATCTAATGCCTTGGTTTCTATTGCAGGCTGTAAATTCTAAATCAGACCTTTGTCTTGAATTGCACCATTGCCTTGTACTAAGCTAACGGCAGCATTCATGTTTTGCCGGGAGGAGAATTAATGATGTAAGTTTATGGTAATTGGCAAAAGAAACAGGAAGGAAATTAGGAGAATGTTTTTCCAACTGGGGGAATTGTGATCTGAAATAGTAAAAGTGGCTGAAGCAGATTCAATTGCAACTCTTAAGGGAGTTGGGTAACTACTTGGAGAAAAATATAATGCACTGTAGGGATTGAGTAAAGGAGAGGCAAGGCCAATTGGACAGCACTTCCCAAGGGCCAGAACCGGCATCTTTCTGGGCTGTTGTGGTTCTGAAGAAGTAATATATATTTCAAAAGGCAGAAATGTCTTCTCCTGCATACTTATTTCTATTTAAGAATGGAGCGTAAGCATTTGGGTGAAAAGGTCAGTGGAGCCCCTCACTGTGATTATGATGCAACCAAGTAATACTGTACTGTGCCTGAGGATGAGATTCTAGTGCATGCAGACAAAATTCTCAACGGTGTTAGGTACATCGGGTTTCAGCTCGGAAATAAAAGGCAATCAATGTTCAGTGAGAACTCCAATCAACATCATTTTATGCAGATGACAAGTTAAATTTTCCTTTACACTTCATAGAAACCCCCTCAGAAGATTGCCCGACTTTCTAGCATGCAAGTCATCATGAGGCGACATTGTAACACGGTGAGCTCTTTCTCCAGACTGCCTGCTGATTATTTGTGTTCAGGAAAGGCCTTCAGTGATGGCATGTGGAAAATACTAGTAATGGGTGTCTGGAGTTTAATTAGAAGAAACTATTCTGCATGACATGTCTCCATTGGATCAGTGGACAGCACTCTTATTTTTGTGTGTTTATCGGTACTAGTGCCACTCTGGGGATTAACCTCTTAAAAATAAACCCTTTTTTTTATTCTTCCCACATTCTTATCTTGATTCTGATCTTATAGAGGTGTACAAAATCATGATTCGATACGATAAAACTTTATTCATCCCCGGAGAGAAATTGGTCTGACGACAGTGACAACACACGAGGTACACAAAAACGTGAAATTAAAAGTGAAAACAAAAGAAAAAGACAAGCGGCTGTTGTGTGGCTGCCGTCTGCACAAACAAAGAAACAAACACATACATATCCTGGGGCAGAGGATTCTAAACTAGAGTGCCCCCCCACCCACACTAGGTCCCCTTTGTTCACCCGCCGTCCCACACAGCGGTCCCCCCACGCCGGGTTCCCATTGTCTTCCCTTCACGCTCATTGACCAAAGGCGCCCGCTGCTGCTGCTGCCGCCGAGTGTCCCGCGGCTGGTTTCCACGCTGTGAGACTCTATGACTCTATTCCCATTAATTTTCCTCCTTTTACCTACATAAGGGGCAATTTGCAGTGGCCAATCTCTTTGGGATATGGAAGGGAATCAGGGGACCCAGAGGAGATCCATATGGTCACGAGGAGAACTCGCAAACTTCATACGGAGAACACCAGGGATCAAGGCTAAATCGAGGTCCCTGGAGCTGTGAGGCAGCAGCCTCTGAGTGTGCTACCTCTGAGTGCAGTGAAGAGGGAGAGCTGTACGGTCGGAAATGTTGTCTTTTGGGGATAAGCCACACCAAGGCCCACTGAGACCACTCGGGAGATTAATGCTCCCATGCACTGTTTTTAAGAGCAGAAGGGGAAATATTCTGCTCTTGGATAATCTCTTAATATATTTAATAGAGCCATTAATATATTGCTGTTTGTGGGAACTTGCATTGTGCAAATTGGCCGCCATATTTCCTGCATTATACAAGTGACTACGTTCATTGCATCTTCTCCAGAGCAAGAGGGAGTAGGTAGGGCTTAAATCATCTGGCCATCATCTATAAGTCTTTTTTTTCCAATTATAACCATTAGTTTTACAGGCGTCGGGAGTTATGGGGAGAAGGCAGGAGAATGGGGTGAAGAGGGGTAGATAGATCAGCCATGATTGAATGGCGGAGTAGGCGATGGACCAAATGGCCTAATTCTGCTCCTATCACTTACAAACTTATGTCAATAAGGTAATTTCTGTTATTTTGAGAGAAAAAAACGCATAAGCAAATTGCAACAAAATTGTGAAGAACAATAAATAGCTGCCCATGCAACCCCCCCACCCTCTCTGTAAAACCCCCCACCTTCTCTACCATCCCCACTGCCTCCTGCTCTCCCCATTTTCCCTTCTTCATTTTTACCTTCCACTTGCCCCACCATCAGCTCCTCTCTCACCTCCCACTTCCACTTTGTTCACTCTTTAAACACGAAGGAACCAATTACACGTCAAAATATCTATGACTTTTCAAATATATATTTTTTGGCTGCCTCTATTAAGGCCCCACTTTGCAGATGGTTATGGATTAATGATTACCCAAACGATATCAAGTAAACCTTGGATTGGCTGCTTTGGAGACATATGTACTCTCTCAGAAAGGAGCAGGCAGTTGGATTTTAACCCGAGCGTGTAAGCATTTAAATCCAGTTTGCTTATGTGATCCACTTAACGTAGCTGCCAGTGGATGCAGATGACTGTTGTCTTGGGAGGATCTGCTGCTGAATATGAAAGGTAACTGGGAAGGTGAAATTAATCCAATGAAAAAGCCGGGGATGAGGGGCCTCTCACTGATCAATGACTTGGGTTAGGGAGGGGGTAGTGGGGTTACAACTACATTAATCTCTCCTCCATGGGGGTTTTTTTCCAAATAGCTGCAGTGTCTTCATGCCAAAGGATTAACCTTTGGACTCCCTGAATGTTAACTTTGGCCTGAAAGCAGAATTTGTGACTGTTTAGTATTTTTCAGCCCGTTTACAATGGATCCTGTCATGGTTATGCATGGACATGGTCAGGAATGATTTGCAAATTTGATTTGAACATAATGTTGAACACATTTGCCCCACCCCGTTTGTTCGGGTTTAAATTGACTGAGAAGTGGTGCAAAGGTGAATTCCTTGTAAGTATGATACTGTAAACTTTACATTTCATTGAGGTTTAAGAACATCTGAAATAGCTAACGTGGCAGGAATTTTTTCTGTCAACAAAACACGAGTCCTGGACGTTTTTGGTTGTTGATCATCTCTCGGGCTTTTACAACTGTGGCTGCAAGAGCAGGTCAGAGCTGGCCATCCTGAGCAAATCGCTTGCTTCCCGAATCCCCCAAATAAATTCCACTGTCCAGAAGGCTCAAGACTGGAGAACAATCGGATACCCTGGGTTACACAAAAAGCTGGAGAAACTCAGCGGGTGCAGCAGCATCTAAGGAGCGAAGGAGATAGGCGACGTTTCGGGTCGAGACCCTTCTTGTGTTTGCCTGGGTGCAGGTACACGCAACAACTCTTGAGAAGATTAAATCCATCCACAATAAAGCAAGCCCACTTCATTGGCATCCCATACATAATGCAAACATTCATTTCCCCCCAATGTAAGTGCACAGTAGCAGTGATATGAAGCATTTATATTATATATAGTAGTTACTCACCCAGGCTACATGGACAGTACCTAACACATTATCTAACATCTAAAAAGACAGGGATGGGTGTCACTGGGGAACATCATTATTTCTTTGTTCCGTTCCCGGTCTCATACAATTTGACTTGGCAATGTAGTATTCCTTCATCCTCTCTGGGTATCGGTACTGGGGAACATCTTCACCAGAAGGATGGAAATGTTTCAGATTCAATTTTAATTGTCATTGTCAGTGTACAGTACAGAGACAACGAAATGCATTTAGCATCTCCCTGGAAGAGCGACACAGCAAATGATTTGAATAAATAACAATAAGTGTCCGGGGGGGGGGGGTGATTGGCAGTCACCAAGGTACGTTGTTGAGTAGCGTGACAGCCGCCGGAAAGAAGCTGTTCCTGGACCTGCTGGTTCGGCAACGGAGAGACCTGTAGCGCCTCCCGGATGGTAGGAGGGTAAACAGTCCATGGTTGGGGTGAGAGAGGTCCTTGGCAATGCTGAGCGCCCTCCGCAGACAACACTTGCTTTGGACAGACTCAATGGAGGGGAGCGAGGAACCGGTGATGCGTTGGGCAATTTTCACCACCCTCTGCAATGCCTTCCGGTCGGAGACAGAGCAGTTGCCATACCAAACTGTGATGCAGTTGGTAAGGATGCTCTCGATGGTGCAGCGGTAGAAGTTCACCAGGATCTGAGGAGACAGATGGACCTTCTTCAGTCTCCTCAGGAAGAAGAGACGCTGGTGAGCCTTCTTGATCAGAGTTGAGGTATTGTGGGTCCAAGAGAGGTCGTCGGAGAGGTTGACTCCCAGGAACCTGAAGCTAGAAACACGTTCCACCTCCGTACCGTTAATGTGGATGGGGGTGTGCGTGCCGCCCCTGGACTTCCACAAGGCAGCTTACATTACCTTCACAAGGACATTCGGGATGGGCAATTAATGCTGATTGTGAAGTGAAGTTTACTTGCCTCATCTACAGATTGAATAAGAACCTGACGCAAGAGGAGAATCTTTTTTATACTTGGATAACTCATTATGATTTGCTCTGCATTGCCTGAAAGTATGTACTGTTGGCTTTCAAAGGGAGATTGGATAAATTCTTGAACTGGAGAAACATTACTGGCTATAGGAAAGGAGCAGCACCTGAGGCTAATTGGAATGTTCTATCAAAGGGCAAGCAGAGACACGGATTTGTGGGGAGTGGAAGGCCGGCGAGGGAGGAGGCACTGAACATTTTTTTAGGGCTTGGGGAAGCAGAGGACTTGCAGTGCGGATAAGGCAAATGGAATTAGAATTCAGCATTCCTGATTAGGGTTTAACCCTCACATAGAATGGAACAGAATATTAGTGTTTGAATCGGCCTGACCAGTCTGCGAACAGCTGTACAGTCAGCAAAGTTCGTATTGAGCCATGAACTTGCTGTACTTATTAGGAATTTAAAAAATATCTTAATGGTGTATGCCAGAAAGATTCATTGACGAGTACATGTAACGTCCAGGTAATGCCTGCTGCAACCCAAAATGTTAACTAACACCTTTGGCCTCCACAGATGATGCTTGACCCCTGAGTTTTCCAGCATTCCATTTTATGTTCTAGTTTCCAGACTCTGCAGCCTCTTGGGTCTCCAGGTAATGCCTGCTGCTTTAAACCAGCCTGGTCAAACAAGCAAGGGAGCCATTAAGCGAATCAATGGACGACAAGTAATGGTCTCCACAGTTTACAGGATACATGATCCCACCGATTAGTCGGGCTAATGATTACATCAACTCACATAATTTTTGAGTGCAGCTATTTTTCATGAGCTCCAGTCTGTTACTTGTTTTTCTTTTTACCCCTATCCTCCTCCTCCTCCCTAAATCAAGGTCAAAGGAAGAGAGGGAAACCTGCACTTCCACAGCATCTGTCACATCTTTCTCAGGAAGTCACAAGAACCTTCATAGCCAGTGAAGTTCTCTGAAGGGGAGTCACTGCTGCAATGATGGACATGCTGCGGAAAAACTACGCACAGTAAACACCAGCAAAATCAATGTGCAGATGACCAGAAAGTCAGATTTTTATTTTAGTTTAAAGATACAGCATGGAACTAGGCCCTTTGGCTCATTCCAACCATTGATCACCGTGTGTGATGTATTTACAAATTGGGCGATCGATGGTCAGCATGGACTAAGTGGGCCAAAGGGCCTATTTCCATACTGTATCTTGGATCATCTTCACATTGTTTTTGTCGGTGTGTACTGTGCACACCTTTATTAAAATACATGTTTACATTACACACATGCACATATGAATGCACACACATATATGCACACACATACACATATATAAATATACGCACACACACATGTATATGCACACATGCATATATAAACACACATACACATATATATATATACACACATAAATATATGCGCACACAGATGTATATGCACACATGCATATATACATACGCACACACACACACACACACACATATATATATACACACACACACATATACGCACACACATATACCTAGGCACACACACACACACACACACACATATATATATATACACACATATATACGCACACACACATATGTGCATGCATATACACACGCACACGCACATACGTGCGCACACACACACATATATGTACGTGTGTGTAAACTGCAGAAGAGTCCCCAGCTCCTCTTCTGAATACGCCAGCTGATAGCTGAACAGGGCCTTTTTTTATTGCTCGTCTGAAAACGCCACTTCCAACAGGAATGTGCAACACTGGCACTGCCTCCAAGGAGACGCAATGGGACAGCAGCATTGCCCCTAATGTAGGCAGTGGTACCTTGGCACTGCCTCTCTAACAGTCATGTGCTCTGCCGGCATTGATCCTTTGATAGACTAGCACGCCCTCGGTAATGTCCTTCCAACAGTGGGCTCGGCCTCTCCAGCAGCAAGTGCTCGCAAGTGCCATAACAGGAAAAAATTTGGTCATCGGGTATGAGGTGCTCTCGGGACTGCTGTACTTGGCACAAGTGTGGCCTGTCCCTCCCTCCTACGCCACAGGGATCACCCGAGCCGTCTTCCAGTTCATCTGGGGGTTGAGGATAGACCGGGTGCGACAGGCCACAATGTACAAGTCAGCAGACAACGGGGGTAAAAGCGTGCCCAATGTCGCCCTCACCCTGATGGCCACCTTCGTGTGTGGCTGCATCATGCGGAGTGTAGAGCCAAGGCACATGGGCACCGTGTCACTACCTGCTGAGGTTCTACCTATCCCCGGTGTTGCGAAGTATGGGCCTGGCGCAGATGCCACGCAATGTGCCAGTCAGCTGGACATTGCTGCCCCGTCTGTCGTCTGTGGAAATGTTCTTCCGGACCAACACCTTTGACCACATGTCCATTGGGCAGTGGTCAGCACAGAATGTCCTGCAGGCACTGCAGAGAAAGGACTCAATGGATCCGGTGGCGTGGTTCCCTGAGCAGACTGCCCAGCTTGTCTGGCAAAATGCCTCATCGCCAGAACTCACCAACAAGCACCAAGACCTGGCTTGGCTGGCGGTGAGGGGAGCCCTCCCAGTCAGATCCTTCCTGCACCGTCGGAACCTCACTACCAGCGCACGCTGCCCTCGGGACAGCTGCTATGGAGATGAGACGGTTGCCCACCTCTTTGCAGAGTGTGGATTTGTCAAAATGGTCTGGAGAATAATGCAAGGATCCCTGGTACGCTTTATCCCGAACAGCTCCGTCACAGAGGACTCTGATTTACGGACTGTTCCCAGGGACACATTCAGAGACTGACATCGAGTGCTGCTGGAGGGTCATCAACTCGGTGAAAGACGCCCTTTGGTCTGCCCGAGCGTTGTTCACCACCCAGCAGAACGAGATGTCCGTCGGGGAATGTTGCCGACTGGCCCACTGCAGACTGCAGGAGTACGTGCTGAGGGACGCACTGAAGCTCAGTGCAGCCAATGCCAAGGCTTGGTGGGGGAGGGCCACAGTCTAGGGTCCTTCCGCTGCTGGACATGGGGGGCACGGTATGGTGGAGACGCCCCTCAAAATAAGGGAAGGGATTCCACGTCAGTGGGCCACATGAGTGGCACGGGTGGGGGTCACATTTGTGAAATTTGGGGCAAAGAAATGTATAAACTGTATTGATCAATTTGTATAACCTCCGAAAATGTCGGACGGATTTTCCGCAAGGTTCCTGTATTGTATATATTTATCATTTGAATAGTCTATTTTTAAATATTAAAAAAAAAAGCAAGTGCTCGCTCTGCTGCTCCTGCTGTCCCTGTGATGGGGAAGTGCTCACTGTGGCCCGCCCTGCGAAGTGGCAAGTGTGCCTTCGACAACGTTCTCTCCACAATCTCCTTTAACTGTGTTGCTCTCCTTCAGTATTGACTCCCCGTCAGCGAGGCAGCCCCTCGGAACGCAGCTGGAATGCAAACGCTGGTTAAAGACGATTCTGCGCTCCACGCAATTAAAGATCCCTCTTGAAAGCTATTCGCTGACTCGGAAAAGAACGTGCTCCCTGCATCTCACCCAGGCTTCTCTACCCCGTCGCCACTCTCCAGCTGTCTGGCGTGGATACACAGATGGGCTCTGTCATTTACAGGTGTCACACTTCAGCAGTCCAACTGTTTGCAGGCCATTGCTTGTGATTATAACCCCGAGTAGCAGTGATTAAAAATGTAGTGGTTTCCTCGTGTGCTGATGAGTTTCATGTTAATAATGAGAAGCTCGTGAAGCACACATTTGGCACCTGGCAAACCCACAGCCAGTGACCTGGTGGAAACCTTGGTGGGTGAGGTGCGATCGCAGCTGCTGTCAGAACTGCATGCCTGTGGGGGAAAAGAAAATGATTTGTAATGCAGTCGATTTCTGCATAATTCTTTTAAATCAAACAGAACACCTCTGAGAATGTGGTAAATTAGTCAAGTTAGATGTTAATGAAAAAAAAACTGAAAACCATAATTGATTGCAAATTAATATGCAGCATTAGATGGGAGTCACGTCATTTAAAGTAATGGTTTTGCTGGAAAATAAACTAGACTTAATAAATTAATTGAACATTATATATTGATTTTCAGTTTTGTTCTAATAATGTTTTTCTCTTGTGAGCAGTGAAAAATGTTGGAAAAGTATTGAACCTCCTGCTCAATTTGAGCATTTCTGTGGGTTGTACACTTCATTCTGCCAATTCAGTGCACAGACTAGCATTGAAAAGCTTAAGTTAACCACGCAAACGACTTTGCTCAAAGTAAGACAACCTCAGATTTCTTATTAATCATTGAGGTTTTGTTAAACTTGTGTTGAACTTTGGTTAGACCACACTTGGGAAGTACGGTGGACTGCTCTGCCTGTGAAATAAAAGGCATAGACATGGGAGAAAATGTGAACAGGCATCCGAATTAATGCAGGAACTGAGAAGAGATTGAATCAAAACTCAATGCGTCTGATGTTGGACTCTTCAAACAAAAAGATTGAGAGGTGGCATGATGGATGTCTCTAAAACTAGTGGGGAATCCAAAAAGTAGCCACAAAAAATCCAGTAGGCAATTCAAAAGAAACATTATTACCAGAGCTTGGCACTAACTCCCAAGTGGAAATGGGAAGGCAAATAGCAGCGATGCATTTAAGGCAAAGGAAGATAAAGACAGAAAGGAGGGAAACACTGAACTGTTGTTACGGATGGATGAAGATGGAAGACGGGCTTGAACGCCTGTCCCCATGTTGTACATGCAATGGTCTAAACATTTTGTAGCGTGCGCTTTTCTTTCAATGCTGCACAAAAGAAAATGATTTGCCTGGCGTGAGTGTAACAATGATAATTTCTCTAGAAGTGGAGTCACATTCGCATGAGTGTTGTAGAACTAATCATGTGAGTCCTCTCCTCTCAGTCTCTAGCATTACTTGCTCATTTCAGATTGACCCAATGCTTAGAAATTGGTGGTTGATTTGGCTTAGGAGCGGGTCCCCTTCGCATTGGAATTCTTGTGTCATCTGATTTTGTGAGCAAGCCTGATGCATGTCCTGTATTTCACACTTGATTACTGAC
This sequence comes from Raja brachyura, assembly GCA_963514005.1. Next base: position 100,006,449 of record OY740783.1, on the reverse strand, counting down.
CTGAGAATATTGCTAGACGATCCATCCAGTGTTAAAAGGGCCACTTGTCAGCTCTTTTAAAATAAAATTTCATTTTGATCTTAGAATAATAGACCTGCGTCCTTGAAAATAAACAGATGGAAAGAAAACACTTGCTTAAAAAGACATTTCATGTTAATGCTGCACATTTAAAACTAAATAGCTGCAAACGTTATTGGAAGGAAATATTTTTGCAGAAACTTGAGAATACCATGTTGCGTATTTTAGGATTCTGGAGCTGATGACATTTGAGAGGAGACGTGTTTAAACCAGTCAACATCCAAAGCCCTTCTCGGTCGCCAGTTCCACTGGGCAGCTGGATTCCTACAATTCTCTCAACTTGGAACATCTGCAAGGTTTGATTTTCATTTTAATTTTTCTTCCCTCCTGTCTCTGTGAATCAGATTTTTGCAAATGGTCTATAAACGCTCTCTGCGACTTGTGATGCCACCTCTCCAGGATTGCCATGAGTCTGTGAGACTAATCTCTGGCCACTGGTGCAAGCAAAGCTGTGGGGGGGGGGGGGGGGTGATGATAGGGGGGAGGTGTTTGCAATGATGTTGTTTTCTTTTCATTTTCCCTGAACTCTGGTTTATTAGTTCTAGATGTGGGAATAAAGAATCTGTGAAGAATTGACCAATTCAGCAATGAAGAGCTAATGGTGGGGGTAATGTGAACAGGGATGGAAGGTCATTGGAAACTTAAGGATTTTGTGCATTTCAACAAACTTGTGTCTCATTCTTCTGAAGTCAAGAGAGTGCAGCTTTGTGTAGAAGAATTGCAGATAGACCCAAGATGCTGGAGTAAATCAGCGGGACAGGCAGCATCTCTGGAGAGAAGGCATGGGTGAAGTTTCGGGTCGAGACCCTTCTTTAGAGTGCAACTTTAGTTTTCTTAACTATGTGACAAATCCTCCATCCCAGGGATCAATCTGGTTAACCTATGCTGCATTTCCTCAGTCACAAGTGTCCCCCTCCTTACATAGAAAAATGTAAGACATGTTTGCTTCCAGGCCATGTGTAATCGAGGGTGATGCCTCCACTCAAATCCTCCAGCAAGAATGGCCGATGTACTGTTTGACTTCCTCATTATTTTCTGTGTTTGCCTTCTAACTTTTGTGAATGTTTGTAGATGAACACTAACACCTTTCAATCGCTGACTCTTTTTTAAAAAGCTCCCTACTATTTTACAATGTTGGATCCTTGCCTATTCACGTAGCCTGGCTCCAATCACTTTCTTTAATGCATCCTTTGCACTGGTCGCTTGATTACCCAGTATTGTACAAACAAGCTTGGATATATTACAGAAACAAGGAACTGCAGATGCTATAATATATACCAAAAAATAAACAAAGTGGTGCAGCGCTCCATGGAGAATATGGATAGGCGACCCTCCTCTGGACTAAAGGGTTCTGATACGAATCATCACCTAATTATGTTCTCCAGGGATGCTACTTGACCCGCTGAGTTAATCCAGCACTTTGTGTCATGTTTGAAAAATATATATTAATCAAGAATGAGACTGTCTTCAATCACTCCCACTTCAACCCTCATCCATCAGGCAGGAGGTACAGAAGTGTGAAAACGCACGCCTCCAGATTCAGAGCCAGTTTCTTCGCAGCAGCTATACGGCAACTGAACTATTCTATCAAGAACTAGAGAGAGGTCCTGGGCTACTACCTACCCCACTGGAGACCGTACGACTATCTTTAATTAGACTTTACTGGAATTTATCTTGCACTAAACGTTATTCCCTTTATCATGTACTTTGTGGATGGCTTGATTGTAATCATGTATAGTCTTTCTGCTGACTGGTTAGCACACAACAAAAGCTTTTCACACAGTACACATGAGGGTGGCAACGGTGGCGCAGCGGTAGAGTTGCTGCCTTACAATGTTTGCAGCGCTGGAGACCCGGGTTCGATCCCTGCTATGGGTGCTGTCTGTACGGACTTTGTACGTTTTCCCCGTGACCTCGTGGGTTTCTCCCAGATCTTCAGTTTCCTCCCACACTCCAAAGACGTACTGGTATGTAGGTTCATTGGCTTGGTGTATGTATAAAAAATTGTCCCTAGTGTGTAGAATAATGTTAATGTGCGGGGATCGCTGGTCGGTGCGGACTTGGTGGGCCGAAGGGCCTGTTTCCATGCTGTATCTCTAAAACTAAAAACTAAAACATGACAATAAATTAAACTACAAGTAATATGACACATATTACACTGGATTCCCTCGGTCAAATCATCAATGCAGATTATGAATAGTTTAATTTAGAGATACTGTGCGGAAACAGGCCCGTTGCCCCACCTAGTCCACGCCAACCAGCCATCCCCATACACTTGCACTAACTTACACACTAGGAACAATTTACAATCTTTACGGAGGCCAATTAACCTACAAACCTGTATGTCTTTTGAGTGTGGGAGGAAACTGGAGCACATGGAGACGACAAACCTGTCACAGGTAGAACGTACGAACTCCGTACAGACAGCACCAGTAATCTGGATCGAACCCGGGTCTCTGCCGTTGTAAGGCAGCAACACTACCGCTGCACCACCCTGTTGTCTACGAAATAGCTGGTACCCCAGCACCATTCCTGAATCGTACCCCACTGATCACGGCTTCCTGATCTGACAATGATTCATGTTTCCCATTATGTTTTAATTCCGTTAACCAGTCCTCGATTCGTGCCAGTATATTATCCAAATATGGTGATACAAGACATTGCAGATGTTGGAGTCTGGAATAAAAATGAACTCCTCCAGCAGTTTGTTTTTGTTTTATTTCCTCGATACTTTATAAACTGGTTTCTGAAATTTGAAGTAAATGATGGCAAAGATTAGATGTGGATTACAGTTTTTATTGTGGTATCGAGTTCCTTTGGCAAAAAAACGTGTACTTTGGCAGAGCACACATGGAGTCGTATTACAGCAGGCTGGTTGTCGGCAGGGGTGTTGATTGATGTATCCCGCCCAGAGGCACAGGGTACCCCAGCAAGGAAAGAGGCCATTCGGCCATCGCACCCATGCCAGAACCTTGGGAAGAGCTCCCCATTCAGCCTCGCATCCCTGCTTTCTCACCACATCCCTGCATGATTGCCCCTTCAAATATTCATCCAATTGTCTTGCAAAAGTTGCAATTGAATCTATTACAGGTACACTTTCCAGATCACATCACCATGCTCTATGTAAAGAAATCATCTGTGAACCTTACGGATTTGAATGTTCCAATCCTAATTCTTTTGCCATTTGACTTAAGATGCCTGTCCTGTTTTTTTTATGTATAAAATAACTCTTATCCGAAGTGTATGGGTTATTCTAAGATGCAGAGTCTGAGGTCATTAAATGTAAGCCAGGGTTGACAAATTCTTTGAATCAAGTGATTGATTGGATGTTTAATGGCAATGCGATGTATCCATTCTCTCACCAGCCCTCTCTTGCCAATTTCCTCTTCCAGTCCCCGCTTTACAGTTCTGCTCTGTTCATTCCCTCTGGCCTGCTCCATCTCTCGAGCTCTTTCATGCCCGCTCCTTATCAGCCACTCTCTTTGCCTGCATTTTCACCAGCCCTGCTCTCCCACAGCTTTGGCCTCGACTATGTTGCTGCTGATCTGGATCTGAACGTACACAGGCTGGATTCTGCTGTTGAATTCTTTCCATAAAGCATCACTTTTTTCTGGTTACTACACACGTGACTCAAAGACCATGAGAGTCATTTTGCCATATTTTCATGAGATGGAGAGATCTATTGTTGAAATCGTAAACCACTGAGCGATAGTCCTGCAGGCTTCTAGACCCTGTTCAATTCCAGTGACTTTGTGTTGTGGCCGTGAGACTCCTGTGATGCTCTGACAACTTCTGAGCTTCATTTGGCATTGACAGGTGATGTCTTGACAAGTTGACACATTGTGTAGGAAGTTGCAATTTGTCATGTGCTGTAACGTGATCATCCAAAGGGGAGAGGCCAAGTCTCCTACTGTTTGCTTCCACAAATTCACCAGTTGTTTTTTCTCTTTCATGTACCAACCTCATTTGAGATCTGGGATCCAGGATTGATTGGCCATTTCCAGCTGTTCCCAGCACCAAACGCTCCATGGATCTATTGCACCATTTAGGCAAGGGAACTGCATCCGGTCAAGGAGCCATGACAGAGTTTACTCCCATGGCAACTGTCTCCTTGAATCTGAATTAAATGTAGCTAAGTTTAATAGTAAGATTAAAGAAGAACTTACCAATTTGAAGTTTGATCTTTATTTTATGAGGAGTTACGGTGATTATGTGACGAAGACCCCGTCAGGTCGCATGCACGTCAATCTTCAAAGCAGCGGTATGAAATCATAGGTAACAGTAATTTAAGTATAACAGTAAGAGCAGAAACCTAGAACTATCAGATGATCTTTGTGTGAGAGAGGGTTAGGCGTGGAGGGCACGTAATCACCAACGTAACTCCTCATAAAATAAAGATCAAACTTCAAACTGGTAAGTTATCGTTTAATCTTACTATTTTACTTCGGAGTCACGCGAGTGACTACGTGAAGATTTCAAAGCTCTGTGATTTCATGCCGTAGATTCAAATCCAGGCATCTCACTGCATCGATTGACTGAGGAAAGAATCAATAATGCACTAAACCATGACATTGATTTTAAATGTAATAACGGTTTTTTTAAAAGAAAACAATAGCAACTCCTCTGTCCCAGGGGGAAGCTATAAAACTGAACTTAGAACGGGCAAATACCCCTGGTTCAGCAAGTGGTTTATGATAATATTGCTGAAACATCCGCTCCCTTGACCACCCTGTGGCCGCGAGGATATGGTCTATGGGGACGTCCATTGCCTTGGCCGCTGAGGTTGATGCTGCCCTGGTGGAATGAGATTTTAAAATGTCAGTGTCAATACCTGCATAAACCAGAACCCGCTTTAGCCACCTTGAAATAGTCTGAATCGACACCTTACTATGCGTTTTCCTGTGGCTAATCAATAATGCTGATTCTGCACCTCTTAGGGTGCTGATGGCCTTGATGTAACATAATAAGTGTGACACCACACATAGGCGTGAATCCGTAGGGTATGCTGAAAAGGTAATCCTAAACCCTGTAACCCCCGGTCTGCTCTGTTTGAGTAGATCGTAGATGGAAAACCTAATGGCATCTGCAGATACGTCCATCCTGTCGAGTCGCAGCTTCTGCAATGTCTGCACCCATTGCGCCGAAACCAGTGCCATGAGCATGACTGCCTTCATGGTGAGTTTGGCCAAAGACAGGGCTGTGACAGGAGTCCATTGACGAAGGAGCACAAGTACTTTGCTAACATCCCAGATTGTCGAATACCTGGGCCTGGGAGGATTGGAATTAAAAATTCCCTTCATAAATCTAGAGATGAGAGGGTGTGACCCCACAGAATATCGTTCTGATCCCATCCATAAATATGAAGACAGGGCACCTCTGGCCGTGTTGATCGCACTATAGCGTAATCTTTGATCGAAAAAGAGGGTTGACAGGAACTCTAGCACCTCGGAGATGCCTGCTGTGTAATATGAAATATTTTGCCGGAAGCAGAACACCTCCCATTTCCTTATATAAGAGATGTACTGCTTCTGGGTACTATCCCTCCAGGCCGCAGTAAGAACATGCACAGTGCGATCGGATAGTCCTCTTCCCAGGTATGGCCTTCTTAGGATCTGCAAATCAACAGATTGATACGATCATATAAAGGTTGTTGACCGCCAGTTGCAGGGTGTACCAGTAGGTTTCGATGTTTGGGAACAGTCATAAGTGGCTGTATGTTTATCTGCAAAACGAGAGGGAACCATGGCTGAGTCAGGTACCACCAATACTCCTGCGGCAGAGTCCTGGTTCAT